>JAFMSR010000012.1:49973885-50491237 GCA_022818135.1 Saxidomus purpurata
GTGCAATATGTATTTTACTCTGAATCATACATGAATGTAATTTTTTTAGCTGCTCGCCCACAGTTCCGGTTGAACATATTATTCAAATCATTTAATAAAGATAAATTAAGATGAAAACGATATATAAATAACACGGTGGGGAATCACATGATCCAAATACTTAACAAAAGTAAATATATGAAAAATGTTATTAAATAATGAAAGCTGTTCAGCTGTGAATATAAAAAGTAGCCTATCTTATGACAGCATTAACGTATTCTAGAACTACTCCGGTCTCAATAACAATCACCTTGTGATTGTGCTGAACACTTAAAAATAGACAGGTTCGGTGTCCTGAAGTGTTTATCACAATCGGAAGGAGACTATGACTGAGACCTATGCAGTTCTAGAAAACATTAATGTTGCCATGAGATCTGCTACATTTCATATTCAAAGCTAAACAACTTTCATTATTTTTTAAACATTTTCACAGATTGACTTTGTTTAGAGATTATTTTGAGCACGTGATTCCCCACCGTGAATAAAATATAACAGAAATTTAAAATCAATAAAATTGGCTAAAATTTGCGCGAAATTTTGATAAATTCAAATGAAAATGTAAATTTGGGCAAAAGGCATGGAAGTACTACATATGTGATAATGTCGTGATTTCAAAAGCGTTAGTAACCTAGTAGCCCTTTTCATCTTTAATGTCAGGTATAAAATCAAAGCTACATTAGTACATTTATTGTGTTTTCATTTATTATTTATTCAAGTCTCTTCCATATACTGATATCCTTAAAATGTAATCGAAGGTTCACATGTATAATATCAAAAATAAAAATAATAATATTATATATATTAAATATGTAATTTGCAAACAGGTCGCAGCATGTTTGCAGACATTTCACATTAGCAAACCTCAATTGTATTTGAAACTTGAACTTTATGCGATTCTGAAAAATTATTCGTGTATAAAGCCACCTTTTTAATAGATTAAATCATAGTTACAGGTCATTTGTAGTAAATGCTAATAGTTTACCTATTATTCCGTAAAGGTTACTTTTTTCACAACTTAAAACAAAATTTACATCATGTAACAAACATATATTATCAAATGACTGATGTTTTCTACACGCCAATTACACAGCACATTGCCCAACTAGGCAATAATTCAAACACAACTGAACTGTTTAAAATGCACGATAATGCACAGCAGCTTTACATACTACAATTGAACAATTACTCGGTAATCAACTGACTCGGTAGTTATTTTTCGTCACCAAAGTATCAGTATTAAAACATCCAACACTTCTTAAAACAAGGAGCAAACTATTAGGATAGACGCATTTACAGAGTAAGGTAGGATATAACTATTCTATTTTAAGAAATCTATTTAGAGTCCATCAGTTTTCTTACAAAATAGTCTTTAAAAGAGCAATATAGACACACGGAGGGAAGAAATACCCCGTACAAACTGACAAAAAAAGGGCTCAAAGTTAAATTCTTCGCTTTTTGTGTCTCACTTACATTTTCAAAACACATGCTTTTTTGAATATCTCGTAATCGATACAATATAACTAAAAGATTTCTATGCATGAACTATTGTTTTTTTTCTATTGTTCATTTACAGATGAACATTGCAACACTAAAACTACAAAATGCTATTCATAATACTTTAAGATGATTTTACAGTTTAATGTCATTTTGATTATGATTATACACGTGAATATTGCATAAGTAAAATATAGGGATGCTTCATTTAATTTAATACTATCCTGTTATGGCTGATGTATAAAATATTGTTATTTTGATTGTGCTGTTTACAGATGAATATTCAAACACTAAAACTGTAAGATACTGTCCATATATTTAGATAATTTTTCATTTTAATGTCATTTCGATTGTGTTTACACGTGAACATTGCATAACTAAAATGGAGAGGTACCTCATTGAATTAAGTATTATACTGTAATTGCTGTTGTATGAACTATTGTCATTTTGATTGTGCTGTTTTACAGGCGAATATTGCAACATTAAAACTGTAGGATTCTATCCATATAACATTATTTAGATCATTACAGTTTTATGTCATTTCGATTGTGATTTTATACGTGAATATTGAAACGCTAAACTTTAGGGGTAATTCATTGGATTTAGTACTATACGGTTATTGCCGATGTATAACTATTGCATAAGTGCACCATATTGTATGTTTGCTGCACTGTTAAACATACCTTTTTAATATACAAGTTCACTTGTTTTGAAACGTCAAAAACCTGTATTACTGTGTAAATTAGAAATGGTAAAAACATGTTATGTTTATTAGATATAACACGGTTAAAGTGAATAAACATAATATTGACCTTCTCATAGTTTTTATTTACTTGTCTTACAGAATATGTGTCCAAAATAGATTGTGGGTATCAACACTGTAATGTTGAAAAAAGAATATACTTTAACTGATATAACATGACTGCCTTTATAAACCTTTTTTAATGTAAGAAGCTTATCTGATTTAAAAAAGACAAAAAGATTGTTCAAATCATGACCCCCGGATCAAAATTGACCTCGCACGGGGGTCACTTAGTTTTACATAGGCTTATATAGGAACACATTTAAAAATCTTCTTCTCTGAAACCACAAGGCCTAGAGCTTAGATATATGGCATTTAGCATTGCCTAGTAGACCTCTTTAAAGTTTTTTTTTCAAATTATGCTCTTTGGGTCAAAATTGACATTGCCCGTGGGTGGCCACTTAGTTTTACAAAGACGTATATAGGAAAACCTATTTGGTATATAACATTATCTAGTGATCTTCCACCAGGCAAGTGGACTTGTAACAAGGTGAGCGATATAGGGCCATCTTGTCCCTCTTGTTTAGATTACCTTTTACAAACCAGGTTGAAGAAAATTGTGTTTGTCTAACTTTCAAGTGGTTGCAAATTAGTACTGCAGATCTAGTTATTGCATGAATGTGCCACTCATGGCCCTTCACATGTCATACCTGCCTAGGAACATTTTCTTTAGTTTTAGTTTATAAGTGACTTGATAAGCTGTTTTGAATATAAAAAAAACTATCATTACAATTATATTTAACATGATGAGTTTATAAATTCTTGAAACATTTTTGCATGCCTACAAAATTTATATGTAGTTGGAATGTTTACAAAACAGATCACTGCTACATATGTGCAACTTATGCAGAAATGTCTCTTACCTTTTGTCGTATCATGTAATCTAGAACATTAGAACATCCTTGGAGTTTTAGAGAGGACTAGTCTGTAAATTTGGTGATACCGATCAATCAAACAGTATTATGTGTGTATGTACATGCATTTGTGTAAATGAAATTAAGTGAATTACATAAAATACTGGGTCAGTTGATGATTAATAATGTCATTCATATTTATACTTATTATACACATATGATACAGTTTCAAATGCCTACCTTGAGCATTATATGATTGAAAATCTGTTTGGCATAATCAAAACAATACTATAGCATGTCATCCTGGCTGCATGGGGCTTGCACTGGAAAAATATGAGTGTAATAATATGCCGAGTATAGCGTCTTATCTCAATGAAAACAGATTTAACTGTGAAAACACAAAAAATGCAATACATAAATTATTACATTTTGAATTTGTAACTATTCTTCTCCTGTCACATAATTTTGATTTTAATATACTTTATAAATACACTGTCTATGCAGAGACATAACTGTCGACCACAATAATCATAAAAATATTTTTGTTACAGTATTGTGCACTGGCCATAATGCTTGTAGAAACAGTCAAAATAAGCTATCATGCATGACACCTTTAAGATACAGTTACTACTCATATTCAGATACTTTTCTAAATTGTTTTCCAACATACACATCATGCACATAGTTCTAGAGAATGTATTTTAAACTTTTGATAAAATTCTTGTAAAAACTTGAAACAAGAAATGCTAAATGTATCATGGCTAATAGGAGGGAATAAATCATGCCTGCTCTAAAATAGGAATTGAGTCTGGCTTATTTGTTTTTAATTTTAAACAATGCCACAAATGAATTTGACCAACAGCATGACACTACAAATCGGGGTTACACTTCTCCCCACCCAATCCCAGTCAGGTTGATACAAAATATATTCCTTTCAAACACATTCTGTACTGGTGGAACTCTTTAATTAACAATGTGAACTCTTGCTGCACTTGACTTAAACCAGCATCAGATAGTTGGGTCAAAAGTATGATTTGTTTGTAAACTAATTATACTTTCGGTTTGAATATTCAAAAAGTACAGCAGATTGGTCAAAACAGTGATTCACAAACTTGAACAAAGGAACAATAACTCACCTTGTGAAATTTCTTTCCGATTGAGCCGGACAGAAGAAGAAATTATACAAAACCATCGCAAAACATTTTAACTTATATTTGACAATGACACGTGCAGTCTCTTGACGGATATTGATTTGTCATTGGCCTTTATTTAAATTTAAATCTGAAGCAAAACATGTCTTCACAATCCTAAATTTGATAATTATTAAATATGTTCTAGATATAATCAGCAGCATGTATGTAGGACATTCAGGTCATATGAAAAGACAAAACGTTAGTACTGTTAAAATTGTTGAAATAGTCACATTTATCTTTTCAAGCGTTCTACCGATTACGATCAAGATGTCATTTGGACGAAAATTCGCTTGGCAGGCCACAATTACAAATCATTAAAACGAAATTGTCAAAATTACCGAGACAAAATGAAGAAAATACAAACCTACTAATAAAACTAAAAACAGGTAAAAAAACTGATAAATTAATACATTCCAGGCAAATGAAGATAACTACAAAGACTGATGTTAAAGCTGAAAAAAGTGGGAAACATTATTGTACTGAACAATAACCAAATTGAATGGAAGAAGAATTATACCCAAGTATTAAAAAATGCTATTGATAGAAAAATAAGAAACTTTCAGTACAAATTCAGAATGCGTATCATTCCAGCAAAACCGTTATTATATAAATGCAAATTAGTGCACCGACACGAAGAAACAATAGAGCACACTTTTTTGAAATGCGACATAGTTCAAGTCTTTGAGGAATGGATGAAGTAATCTATTAAAGGCAAACAATATCAATTTGAATTTTTCGAAATATATGCTTTGGTATAACGTTAATAAAAGATTTACTATTGCAATTGATATTATGATAATATTTATAAAATGTTATATTTACCAATTGAAAAAAAAAAAAAAAAAAATACCAGTGTTTGGTCATTTCAAAATTTGCTTTAATACAAAGCAAAATTGAAAATATCAGAGAAAATGGCAACTTTTGATGCAATATTCGTAAAACATAAATAAATCGTGATGATGTTGTATTTTAAATCATTGAGTCAAATATAAATATAAATGCATAATAACAATAATATCAAGATCGACACCCATCATAAATATTTCATTAAGGGATATCATACTTTTCAATTCTCTTTTTTCTCCAAAACTTAATGATTCGTAATGCATAATTTGGCTATTTTGTTCTATAAAATATAACTTCTCTCTTCTTAGCAATTTTGTTTCTTCTTTAATTTTGTTATTAAAAATCCACCTGTATAAGCACATTACATAAAGTGTTATAATAACTATGATCACTCGGTTACGTTTTAACAGGCGCTGCAAGGTTTTAAAAGCAGCGTTATATCACTTTACATTTCATTAAATCGGATAAAACATCAAATTTGCCTTTTTTGACGCAGAAATTAATTTTGTTCAAAAAGTAAAAAGAAACGTAAATTTATGTACTGAGAAGAGTGAAAGAAAAGTAGTAGCAAATTATTAAACTCTACTGTCTAACGTTGACATACCTGCAGCGAAACACAATCAACATCCGGGGGAACAACTTAACTCGTTTCTCGTTGTGACTGACAATAAATCAATACAGGGCATTCTGTTCGAGTTCAATGAGAACATCATATTCACAATATGTTTACAAACATTTTGTTTGGGTTTAGTGTTGGCATTATATATAACTGATATTGACGAATTTGTATATATTCATACATCGATAGAGCATTTATAAGTTTTATGTTTTAGGAAACTATATGTGTTGTACAAGGAGAAAAAACTCAATACATATTATTGGTATGATGCGAGGAAGACAAATGCTGCTTCCACTATTTGTAATAGTGTTTATGAAGCTAATGTTGGGTGGGTGCATTTTCTATTCTATATTTTTGAATGCAATATGTGTAGCTCTTTAGAATATATGTATTCTCTTATATAGATTTAAAGTCTATGTTATTTTTATAATAATATTGAGTCTATGAATAATTGAGTAACACTTTCTCAACGTTTCGTAAAGAAATAAGATGTTCACGAAGATAAACATACGTTGGCATTGTTTTATAGTAAACAGAACAAATTTTTGTCATTATTGTATCCATTTATTGATACGAGCAAATGTTAAGAGACTTTAGGGATTTAAATGCATTTTGAGTGTTTAAGATTTACGTTAACGTACCGGCAAATATTTTCCCATAATTCGTGTTACATTTAAGGAACATGTAAAATGATTTTTTTTTTTACAATTTTATAACTTACTTATTTATTTGTGTTTTTCTCCATTAAGCAGTAATGAATATAATTTCTAATCAATTAATCTTTGCTCACTATGGGCAATAATTACTAACATTACCTTAAAGGGACATACCCTATAACTGATGCCAAACTAAATAAACCTCCAAAACAGAAATAATAAAATCTTTGGATATATTACAACTTAACCTAAAAGTTTCAGCTATGCATTCCCAGTCATTATCGATAAAATCAGCGGTTTAAAATATACTGCAGCACCGTAAACCATTTAATAATATATGTAGAGTTGTTGTTGTACAATTAAAGGGTGGATGCCATTTATAACAGAAAGCCTCTAAGTTGATAAATTGTGGTACAATGAGACATTTTGGCCATAGGTTGTTCTTTGAAATTGTATTTTTTTATCATTTTACGTTCATTGAACACATGATCCATGTTTCGAAATAAAATCTGCTAGATATAGGGAGTGCCCCATTAAAATAGAAAAATAATTAGGATTTCCCGAAAGGAAAGAGGTAAAATGTGTTAAATTGCTAAAAAGGGTGATCTATTGTCATGGTGAATGGATTACGTGCCATATAAAAGTAAAAAAATACGCCACTTACGGCAACATGACAGTAACCTATACGGGTTATACCGATTATAGCCTCTTTAGAGGATGGTGGACCCAATAAGCACAATTGCAAACAAAATACAGTAACCTAGATTATTTCTTAAATCGGTAACATTGTACTTTATTTTATATCTTAAAACATAAGTTCCATGTTACAATTTGGCACCATGCACATTTTCAAATAGTGTACACTTGAAAAAATATTCTTAACAAAACTGTTTGAAATGCTTTCACATGGTAAAACAATTTGAAAGAGTCATGAGTTGTGAAGTCAAATGAACTGATGTCAATTAAACTGACGGTAATCCTTTTGTTTAACAGTCAGTCAACTGTAATATAGAAAGGGTTAATGAAAGGGTTAATATTAGATAAGTTAATTATCGGCAAGTTTATTTACAGTCGATATTATATATATTGGAATTTCGAAAAGTAAGTATATTCCTTACATGTAATGCCTTAGACAATAGACAATTATGTGTGTCTTTAAGGTAGCTATCGATACTTATTTGCTTTAAATTCGCAAATTTCTGTTTTTATGCATTATTTTATGTTCAATTTAACTTCTATATTTAAGCGAAATCAAAGATGTTGAAAAAATAATAAAAACGTGCTTTATGAACAGTTAAAGTTGATCGGTATGTATTCCAACAGCGTCGCGCGTGTGTCTTGTGTGTCAGTAACCGTTCATAGCTCCGCCCCTTTTGAGGCGCCGATAAGGGATAATCAATAAACTGGTAGAGTCAACCGCTATTAATCAGTTAATTGTTTCGATGATTAGATGTGCACGCTTAGCAATTCCGCAACTATAAATGAACAATTAACAGGTAATTGTAAAAATGTGGATTATTTGTTTGTATAAATTGTCATCCCACTGAAATACTAACTGCATACTATCAATGCGTAAATCAAATTCGTTTTTATTTTTGACAGAATCTATTAAAATGAATGCAAAAAGATAAACGAATATGTTACGAAAACAAATAAACTAAAATTATTCTCTTTACAAATCCTTCCACACAAGTCGGCATGTGAAGAAATGTGTGACCTAAAGGCATTTGAATATTACAATTCATAAAAGTTTGTGAATTACTTTTTTCAAAAAAGGAATATGCATTTGATCTGGATAAAATGTTGTAATAGAACGTTTCGTTTTCAAATAAGAAGGCGTCTTGATAAAGCTGCATATGCGAAGACCAGAAATTTATCATATACTCAATTGTTCACTAAACAAACGGGGTTGTGATGCAAAGAAGTTGTAAGCAGGTACATGTATAATGATTCTAAAGTCAGAAAAAAGTGTTATCATTACTTTCTTGTGGTGGTATTATCTTGGTCCCTTTTCATAAAAAATACATTTCACTGTCGTAAAGGCATACCTGCTCAACTAATAATTATAATAATAATAATAATATACATGTATATTGATTATATTTTTTTGCCGAATGTTTAACTATCATTCATAAATCAAAAATTGGGAAATATGAAACGAAAAGAATTTTTTCAGAATACTTGGACTACATGGAGACAAATAAATAGGATAATTTTATCATAATACAACTGGTTTTCATTGTAAATTTTACAAACAAGTTTCAAAGCGTTAATAAATCAGGATACATAAATCATCTTCAACCCATTTTACTGTATGAGATTAACTAATTTACAGCCTCAGGCATTATCAGTATGACACGCGATCAGTAAAGCACGCGCGCGAGGTATGGTTGACTTACTAGATAGGGACATCACACATATCGGTCATAGTGAACAGCCTATGCTTGACTAGAAAACAAGATGCCGAATCATTCTGGCTCGTAACAAAAACAAAAGCACTAAATAAACAGTAAAGCATAGCCTACAACAAAGGAGTGAAATATACCTATATAAATGAACTATTTAGACTAAATTATTTATACACTTGGAGCCACTTCTAACCCGACACTTATATAAGTCGGTATAACCTGATTATTTGTATGCGGATTTCGTTCAAGCTTAGAATGTGATTGATTCAACACATCATACATACGTCTGCGAAATTAAAATTCTAATTGATTAAAGAATATATATAAAACTTCACAAATTGAAAACTTCATTGTAAAATCCGATTTCACAAAATGACAAAAAGGTTTTTTCACAACGGTATAGTTAACTATCATAGTATTTAAATGTATTTGCGTTCTTGACAAAGTCATTTTTAGCAATTTTCATAACCTTTTATTATAGTTTATCTTATAATTTGTATAAAACAGTTGCACAAAGGGCATTGCATGGTAGTTGTGTTTATTATTTACAGATGTTGCCAAATTCTATTCATCGCCTTATAAGCTCAGATTACAAAATGAATTACTTTCTTCTGGATAAATCGGAGTTTTAACTAATCATATTTTTTAAAAGTTATATCAAATGCTTCAACACCATTAACATGTTTTCAAGTCGTTAACAACAGCTTCGAGTGTAATAATTATCAATTACCCCGCCGACTCTACTGCAGATATAAGTTCTCGTTCAACTTTCTCCATTTTCCTCGCTGTGTACTTCAACTACGTTAGATAATCACGTGACCGTCTTGTCGAAATACCGTAGTAGCAATAAAGTTGTAAATATCGCATTAAAATGATTTTGTGGGCGGATCTTGTATTTTTTCTGATATGACAGGGTTAAGTATTGTATAGATTATCATATAATTGTCTTTACGTATAATAGGGTGCATTTAAATGGGTATTGTTTCATATAATCCAATCAAATTATGAGTGTCTTTAGAAATCGGCGTTTTTTGACACTTGCTTTGAAGGAAGATGTGTCAACTTTGAACAAGCATAATTTTGTTAATTGGAGGTCGATTAACATGGGGTTTGGACCAATTTAAAGACAATTTTATTACGGAGGGATCCGTGTTACGAATTTTTGATAAATTGGTCAGGGTATTAAGAATTTTTAAATATGTAACAAGCGGTCAGAAAAAAAAGGATGCATTTTCTTTGATGTTAATTTTCGTTTGTTTGAAGAATGATATGGAAAATCCGTGACACAGATCCCTAGACATTATAATTATATACATTTTTTTATGAATTTTGTGGTTAAAATCGCAAAAACGGCTTTGCTATCGCTGTTCAAAATTTTACAAAATTTATTAAATATCATACAATATAAAAGGCAAAAAAAAAAAAAAAAGTTTTAAAAATCATGAAACAACTTGTTTTAGTTAGAATCTATATAAAAGATACAAAAAATATGATACAGTTATTGTCTAAATGGGTAATTTAACTCCACTGAGCCGACCCTAAACCGCTACCTTAAATGATATTTGACATATTGTTGATACCTTTCTACTTAAAATGGATATATATTCAAAAATGATAAGTTTGTTGTATATAATTATTCAGCCGTTTAATCATGAATATTTCCATTTTTCAAACTTTGCTTGTCTGTAATAGGTTCAGAATCGTTTTTGAATTTTGTAAAATGTATCATTTTCTTCTTCTTAAAACTTCCCTTTTACAAATGTTTAAGATACTGGCGAATATTTGACACTACCTGATGCTGACCTTTTTGTTGATGGTTCAAATGGAATATATGTAGATGAAGTAGACACCGTAAAACAGGTACTTTGTAATTTTCTGTTCTAACTGTAACACGAAAGTTTATGATCAAATGTATAGTAAAAGGATTGGAGGGAAGGGTCAAACAGAAATAACTCGGGGAGAAAAACTTTTCTTCTATTTTATTATAATTTAAGTTGTTAGTGCCGCGGTACAAGAGAAATCTATCCTACAGTGTTTGCAAAGCAAGGAGCGATGTCTTCTACTTGAGCCATTTCTATTGTTCTTCTCAGGGCTTTAAAGGAAGGCTGCTTTGAATGTGGTTGCCAAGGTTTATTTGATGACTCCATTTTTATTATTATCCTCAGCTAAATGCGGCTAAATATTGTTTTGTCCGTCTGTCCGTCCGTCCGGCCGGAGCAATAACCAATTGATAGAATTTGAAAAACAAAAAAAATAAGCATACAATAGCATAATGCAGCGGCGCACTAACAACTATCGACGAAATTGGTAAAATATAAGTAATTGTCCTTAAATTGTTCTTTTATTCTATATACAAAATAAAAGCATTAAAATCATATTTCTCTCGAACCAGTTAGCAAAATTTCACTTTTTCTTATATCCACATCCTACAGTCCCTACATCGACCGAAACCCCTTCCAGTGGAGATGGGACCAGATGTTTAAAATTGATTTTTTCAGAATGTTATAATACTTGGCAAAAGTAATCAACTTCGTAATTTCTAAGAATTGAAAAGTTAGAGATCGGATTATTTTAGAAATGAGGCCTTCAATGATGTAGCACATTTTTTAAATATTCTATACAGAAACTTAAGAATTTTGTTTTCTGAAAGGGATTATGCTTTTTTAATTTATCTTTCATCAACTTAGTTCTATGTGACTAATATGCAGAAAAAGTATCACTCAGAGAACAGGCCCCGATGGGACGGTAAAATTAAAAAAAACATCTTAAAACGCTCGTCATAATTTGATTTTGTTTTGTACAAATAATAAACTTTATGTTCTCTTAAACCACAGTGGGGACACATTTCGCTTCTCGTTGAACACGTTCTTTTCAAGGGATGGTAATTTGATTTCAGACAAGGCATCCGTGACTAATAGAGCTGTCAAAATGACCACCTGATGACAATAGTCTTTCTGACTCTTACACACTTGATAATAACAAGTATCACAATCTTGTAGAGCGGCTATAACAGAACCGTCTGTTTACACATGCGTCCATGCATTTAAGGGATAGTCACCAAATTTTTCTGTCATGGAATTTGAGCTCACCTGAGCACACAGTGCTCATGATGAACTTTTAAGATCGTTTGATGTCCGTCGTCCGACTGTCTGTCGTCCGTCAACGAGGGATTGGCGCCAAACTAGACCACTTAAGATTTTATAAACTTTTTAGGAGACACAAAAAAATGAATAAATTTCTACAAATTATGATTTCATAAATAAAAAATTACATTTTTGGTGTAAATCCTCACTAGATTTGGAAAATGATTTTATTTTTTAATTATTTTAAGTCTAATTATGTTTTTAGAAAGTCTTGCGCTGAGCACAAGTTGGACCTTTTATGCAACAAATGATTCAACGCAAAAGGGTCCAACTTCAAATGGACTTGTTTTGCACTGAAAGTTAAAAGCAGATTAGGTCTAACTTGCAAAAAACAATCGTTTTGGAAAAACTGTCCCAAATTTATAATTTATTATAGGATTAAATGTTTATTTATAACTTTCACTGTGGACCAAATTATATTTCGTAACTGACAAGTGGAAATTATCTCCTTCTCTGCAGAAACAAAGATTAGGCTTTGTCGCAAAAGTATATTCAGCCAAGTAACAACAACTGCTATTAAAACCTCAAAAAATATTATTTCAAAGTTAACAGTTAACAGTTAAAAATTTAAAAGCTAATCAGTTTAAAGGTCCCATTGATTCAAAATTTCACCTGTTAATATTTCGAAAGCCATTTGTTAATTAAGTGCACTGAAACCAGTTGGGCGGAAATTTTCGACAAGAAACGTGTTCATTGGGATATAAATCACCAATAGAAATTGGCCGGTATTTCACCGAAACGCAAATATTACGATCCTCGGCGACTTCCGTAAAATATCGGAAAAGTTTCCGTATGACGTCACTTAGTACTCAAAAAAGATCCGTTACATTTATTATAGTAAACGAGCACACAAAACTCCGTGTAAAAACACGATTAACTTACAATTTATATTAGTTTTGTTAATGGGAGGCGCTTGGTGTGTTCTGGGTGGATGCAGCAACAAATGGAGTGAGAGAATAAGCCTACACCAGTAACCTTGGGACTCTAATATAAAAAATCAGTGACTAAGACAATTGGGACGAACCGCAGTCGCATGAAGTTTGGGCCCGGAAAATCATCCGGCCCGACTATCAAGCATATATAATACGAATTGTATATGTTTTATGGTCGGCCCGGGGTGTTTAATATAGAACTTTTCGGGTCCGAACTTCATGTGACTGTATGACGAACGTTTGAAAATTCTAGATTAGCAACAGCGTGAAACGGTCCAAGCGTTGAATGTCGGCTCAGTCGCTCATGCACGACAAAAAAAGACAGAAAATGTATTTTAAATTCGGCCTTTGTAAAATGATCTCGATCTATTCAATTTAATTATTTTCTGAAGGAATAAGTTTAAGGCTTTGTTTGTGACAAACTTTTCCAATCTAGATCTCCCCAAGTGCAATTTTACTTGTATAACTAAATTTATGCCGAATTACATCGAGTGTACTTCAAAATCCCCTTGATCATAATCCCCTTGGTCCAAAAATTGCATAGTAGTCATAATCCCCTCAATGAATTTTACAAGTGGAAAAGCATATATTGAATAAAAAAAATTACTGAAGGTTTTATTTGTCTAGTTTAACTTGACAATAGCGAATGATTGAAAAAAATTAAAATTATTGAAATTAAAATGTAAAATCAATCAAGGGGATTATGACTACTATGCCATTTTTGGGCCAAGGGGATTATGACCAAGGGGATTTTGAGTGTCTCTCATTACACCATATACGAGGATATTAGGTTGAAAGTTTTGTTACAAAATGTATTTTCTTACAAAATATTTTGATATTATTTAAGACACATGTTTTTAAGATCCAGTCTTTATAAAAAAAGCTGGCATTTATATTCAAAATCATTTAGATAAAATAATGTAGAACAAAGGCCCTATGTAGAATAAAACAGTTACTCTACTAGAAGTTTAACTTACATGGTGCGGAACACTCCAGTAATCCATAAAAGTTTCAAATCCTTAACAATATCTCATTTTAACAACGTCGCCATGGTAAATAATTAGCGTAGATCTAACCATTGACGGAATTACAGTTAATCTAGCCCAAGGGCATAAGTCACAACAAAGGATGCGATATGATTTGTTGTTAATTGGCGCCCCCCTGCCAGCAATCTAACTGGTCACACATTATTGCATATTGCACACTGGTCAAATGCATTTGATAATTACAGAACAATATACAACAACAATGTAGTTTATTAACATGCAAAGTGCCCAATTAAAATTATGAAACCATTATTAATGTTTTAATTAATGTCAAATTTCAATCTTGAAAAACATAAATATATACAACTTATTAAAAAGCAATTTAGCAAAAGAAAGTTTCCAGCAACCCTATAAATGTTCAGAAAGTATATCTTTTTAGTTGCCGATGACACATTTTATGTACTGGAATGAAATATTTTTCTGAAAGTGAAATTTGACACGTATTAAGGTAGATATCGTGATTTTAATTATAATGAGTTTTCAAATAAATTTGCGTCAGAATTGTTTTTTAACCAACAAAATCGTGTAAACTATTTTGATTTACATTCTTAATTCAATTGTAAATCTAATTCTTTAAACTACCCACAAGAAAACGTGTCATGAAAAATCAAGCTCATCAGTTTAGACATTGTAATTAGATCGGGCATTTGTGTTCTCATTTTCATCATCAATGGAAATAATATCGTCCATATTTGTATAGTTTGTAAGTCACATGCATGCGTACATTTATATCGTTTCGATACATTTACATGGTACTTTTCTTACACATTTAAGAATGAAACATAGATTTCATTTTGATAGAAACAAACAGAAACAGAAGTTGGTGTCATTTGCATCAGGAACCGTCTATAGAGTATTCCTGTTTGCATATAAAAAAAACTCGACATAACTGCTGTATTTTTATACTTTAATCAAATAATTTTATAAAATTACACGGACTTCGTTCTATACGTTACGGTCTCAAAATATCCTCATCTCTACTCTCTGAAGATGCCTAATAAGATGGAATTATCGCTTTCGTTGTTGTTAGAGTACCTGTTAAAGGCTGTTACCCGCCACGATTGTACTGCCTATGAGGTCACTCCAGGCTAGCGATTCCGAAACTGCCGCTCGTAGGTTTCGGAAATATTATCGTCACTTTCCGCACAGGTGTGTTTTTTGAGAACTTTATCGGCTTACGGACAGGTAACCACTCGGTATTTTTCGTTAAAAATTATCAAATTTGCATTTGCTGACGAATAATATTCAAATGTTAAAAAGAAATTTTTTCAATCAATGGGACCTTTAAAAATGCTTGAGAGTGAACATAAGCATGATCCCATTATATTCCGTCAAAGAATAATTCCTCTACATATGGAATACACTTCAACAACAACTGCATGGCATTCGCATGGATTTAAAACCGCGCCATTATAGATTTGGGAGTATAAGCGAAAACTAAACCCTCGCAAATTTAAAGCAATCTACAGTAAACTGTTTTAAGTATCATTTATTTGCCCAAAAACTAGTGCAATTATAGTTTCAATTTCGCTAGCTTCCTTCCCTAATTTTAGCTTGGACTAGATCGGGCTTCCATGTAAAACGCCTTTCAAAGGCAACACATAAATATGTAGCCTCTTTGACTTCAGTTTGCAGAACGCCACTTATATTGATGGTACCAGCTTTCGTCTTATGTGACAATGTGAATAGAGTTGAACAGGACTCTTCTGCGTTTACTTATACGCACAACTCTTCTGTCCGTGCTAAAACCCTGTCGGCAGCTTGCATACAGGGTAGATTTGACTACGCTGGGCAGGTTGGACACCAAGTCAATTGTGAAACGGAGAGAATTTGTGACTTTAAACCTCATTGAGGGCACCATATCATTGAGCGAATTTTCAACTTTGTATCCCATCAGCACTAGTTATAGCTTAGGTTTAACTCTCTTTTCTTCGAATACATGTTTGATATATTTGGCGAGGTATTTTGACTGGTCTTCCGTGGAACAGAATCTGAAGACAGCCTGTCGATTAGTCAAGATTCGGTTAGTATCAAAGTACAGCTTAATTCATTGATTCACAATGATCTGCATTAAGTGGAGCCGCAGTAGTGCGTTCGCCTCCGGATCGAAGGGCCCCGGGTTCGATCCCTACTATCGCCATGTCGGTAGTGTCCTTAGGCAAGACACAAACAATTCCACATTGCCTCTCTCTCTTTGAGGTTGATTTTATCTGGAATGAGTCTCGAGAGCGATTAATATAAGTTGTAAGAATTTGTTTCGCAATCGAGAATAAGTAAATCAGTATAAAGTAATGATCTGCATGGTGTTCTCAACCACACTTGTAAGACTACCGGGGCTATAGCTTGGTACTTTATTACGGACTTTCCCTTGTTTGACGATCGGTTAATGTGTAGGAGTTTTCTATCCAGATGAGGTTGTAGATCGGAAAAAAGAAAGACCATTTCAAGGCAGCCACTGTTGATACGTATCTCATTGGTTGATGCTCTCGATCCCAGGAGAATTGTTAACAAGAACTGTTTCAGGACATTTGGCGTGACGCCTTTTTCCATTACGTCCTTCAAACTATTGTTTTTCCCCCACCTTGTCCTGTTTGCCTGCGTCTTTTAGGTTGGTACATCTAATATGAATATAACTATTATCTTAATGCTTTTCAGCAAATCTGTTTTCTGTCTGTCATTCTACCAAGAGGGTGTCTTTTTCCGCAAGAGCAAGAACTAAGTCACTAGACGATAACCTGTTTTTCTATAGATACTTCCTTATCTGTTTTTATTTGAATACAAAAATGGAGACTTACATATAAGTAAGCCCGTTAACACTAAGTTTATGATAGGTATTCTTCTTTAAAATTTAGACGCAAAAATTAAAATATGAAACATAAAAATATGTAAAAGCATAACAGTAAATGGCGTTCCACAAACATAAAAGACAATATTATTTACATTTTTTTTCAAAATATGTTCAAATAATTGAAGTTGCTGACAGTAAATTTGTATTATAATGGCTCAATGATTTGATTATAACTCTTACTTACTTGACTTTAAAACTGACAGGAACGATATTGTTATTCTATCATTTTATTTGTCTAAATGGTGTAGAACGATAAAAATAAAGTGTATGCATTAAAAAATCAGTTTTGTTGAGAAATAAAACAGAACACATTTTTAAAAACGTGTTTTGTTTAAAGTCATGCAGTGAGTTGCTGCACTTATTTGTGTTTCATAATACAATATGTATGAGCAATGGGATTTATTTAATAATGATTACTTGATTTCAGCTCTACCGACCTTTAAAAGTGTTTTAATGTTTTACGAATATCTATATTTTCTCAATACTATTTTCAGACAATGTGGTGCAAATATTAGAACTTATCTCAGCAGAGATGTTTTTATTTACACAATTAACTCTCAGGTCTGTGATTAGGGTTAGGTTTAGAACCCTAACCCCAGTTTGTTTCATAGGAGGGTGACGTACTTTTCTGTGTGACAGCATACTGTGTTTGATTATGTAAAGGGAATAATTAATTTACTTGAACTTAAGTGATTATTAAAAACATATTTAAAATTAAGAATATGTATTATTTTATTCGAAAGACAGATTTAAACACCATCTACGTAAATTAAAAGTTTAACATTTTAGGTTGTTCATCAACAGTTTACAGAGCTTTACAGAATCAATAGCTTAGTTGTTATTTTTATTGATTGTCCGTGTTAAAAAAAAAATCGTGTCAAATAAAATTAAGTTTGTGTATTAAGTTTCTTTTTATCATACATGGTGTATTTTGCTGTTTCGTGTACAGAAAGTACTGTCTGCTCTTTGATTCAAAATATTAAAACATATAAATTTATTAAAGGAGCATTTCACAATGCTTGCTATTATTTTCGCAGATAAGTCGGAAGGATGTAAACGAGAATACTTTTTTAAGAAACTTGGATAGAATTGGAAAAGTAAAGAAGTTTTGTGACGATTTGGGATTTTCCAATGCTGATTATACAACCGATATCCGTGCTCATATATCTGACAATAGTACTGTTCTGTATTGTCGAGTAAACAAATGTGCATCTACAATGATACTTGAGCTACTAAAACAACTCTTTGACTGCGACACAGAATGCTTGATTGAAAATGCAAAACTTATTAAACACGACGCACTGAATGCTAAACATATAATGCAAAAGGCATTTTCTTTTCTTGTTGTTCGAGAACCTTACACACGTATTTTTTCTACATACAGTAACATATTTTATTTTCCTAAAGAAGACTGGCTATACAGAAGTACAAAAATAATAAGACAAGTACGTAACAATCCTTCCTGGACAAGTCTTAAATACGGACATGATTTAACATTTGCTGAATTGATTAAGTACATTGTTGAAAGTTATGAGAAGGGATTACGTATAGACGAGCATGTAAGACCAATAAGTCATAAATCGTGTAATCCATGCTCATTTAATTTTGACTATATAGTAAAGCTAGAAACAATCAAGTCTGATTTTGAATATTTACTAAGTGAATGGAAACGAAGAAATTTTATCGGTTATTATGACGCCAATATACTAGCAAAACTCAGGGAGTGGACTATATATGGGCCGATAAAACATTTATTTAACACAATCCCTGTTATAAGGAATTCAAATATTTCATTGTATAACATATTCCTGAGAGCATGGTCTTACTATCAAATAACTGGGCACGTTTCAAAACATTTCATGTTTCCATTTAATGAACGTGAAATAAGCAGCATAACATTGAAACGTTTTCGTAGCTATCTGGAAAAGGCGATTAAAGAATCGGCAATTGCAAGCCACGATTTGAAGTTTCAAAGAATCGAGGCTTTCACGGAGGCATATTCTACTGTACCAAAGGAATACATTAATCGAGTGCAAAGAGTAGTTAGATCAGATTGTTTGTTGTTTGGATATAACCAGATACCGAAAATTTTGCTAAATCTATCGGCGTACATTTCTAACAGCGACGATAACAGTTTGTACTTTAAAGGTCTAGATACAATGCAATGATTTATGTTTTGATTAAATTTTGCCACATCGGTCGTTCTTAAAAAAATAAAATTTGAAAATAAGGCAAGGTCATTTATGAAAGAATCGTAACTGTGTTTCGTTTTTTATGAAATTGCGCTTTCCAACAGCTAGCATCGATCAGACCTGCATTTCTGTAGACGAATAACTTTTCCGAAAACAATATCCAAGTTGCGGATCTTAAAACAGAAATTCTTTTATTTTTCCATACAAGCATAAGAGAGTTAAAGAAAATTTCAAAATCTGTTATGCCATGTGATATCAAACATAAACACAAGTATTTGATTGACAATATCGAATTGAAAGGTCAGTCTAAAAGACGCAGTTTAAATGACATGCAACAAATATCACGTAATGACAATTAAGTGAACTTGTACTTTATATTTTCTTTTTCAATGGCATTGCATGGTTTACATGATATAGCCCACGTTTATAAAAAGTACTAAAATTGATTCCTAGGATGGACATCTTTTTTGACATTTTTATTAGCTATCTAGGTCTCAATGTGCTTTTATTCAGGCAACGCTATGCCATTGTTTAAGTATACATTCAAATTTTGCGTCAAACAAACTGTTATCCTCTTAAAATGCATTGAAGTTTGCCTAAACTTTTTTTCGTCCTCATTGGTTTCTTTAATAAAGAAACGTACGAAAATGATATACCACAGAACATTTTGTTATCCTTTGAAACACCTCGGAGTAGTTGGAAATGTAATAGAAAAGAAATGTTATGAATAACCGTCAGGTCAACCTAACCCTAAAATTTACCATATGATCGTGCCCTCTGGTCTTCGACCATGCCAAGTGGGCTTCGGCTATTGCGCCGTCTGGTTAGGGTCCTTTGGTAGAGACAAACACTTAGAAACCAAAATTTTTTGAAAGGCCTTTGCTTGAATTTCAAAGGGGAACAACCATTGCTGACTGTTGTTACGTAGCGAAAGTCCTTTAGTCGGAGTTATCTCCTTGCTAAGGTGTCACGAATGTCCTGACACGTAAGGTCCATCACCTATCAAAATATTTGAAGAGTCCTTGGACATATTTTGGTCTTTTGGAATAGCAGGTTTCGGTCTGAGTCAAGGGTTTGGGTTTGAAGTTTCATAGTGTGCAATGTGTGACCGATACAGGGACAGGGTTTGGAGGTATTCATGTGAGTCTTCGAAAAAAGGAATGTTGCAAAAGCCCCCTACTCGAAGGCCTTGAAACGTAAGTAGACAGGCCTTTCGACACAAAATTGTGTCCCCTTATCCCTACCGTATATAGGATTTCTGTTTAAAAGTCATTTTTACGAGCAGGGACTTTCGTTAAAGGGACCATCTGGGAGAAAAGGTTTGACTAATGCAAGTTCTGCAAAGTTCTGCTAGGTGTTTATAGTAGAGGTGTTTCAGCAGGTGCCTTTCTCAAGGTTAAATTGTTGTAAAAGGGCCGCCCGAAAGACCGTGCAGAAGCATGTATGGTGAATATCATAGGACTTTCAGCATGGGCCTTTCGAAAGTTTTGATCGTTGTGAAAGGCCCAAGCCGAAATGCCACGCAGAAGGATGTCCTAGTGAATACAAGCAACGTCTCACGAGAGTGTCATTCTTGGCATTTCATGTAGGCGACTGAAGGTCGTTTTTTCTTGCTATTTTTCAGACGGTGTCATGGACTGGCCTCCTAGTGTGGGTCTACATGGACCCCGGCGGCACCGGGCAACGACTCATTAGAGTGTCATTTTTGGCAATCCTAGTAGGCGTCTTACATCCAAAGTTCAATCACTTATATTTTAAAAAATGTGTTTTCTAGGTCCCCGCATGCATAGTCCACCTGCACCTACCACTTCATTCATTATCCTTTATTTATGACTGTAGTCTTAAATTGTACGTTTATTATAGTGATTCATGTACACATATACTATATAAGTATAATCCCACACGGGGAGATATACAGCATGAAAAGATAGACAATGCGGTGAAAAAGTAACGATTTTGGTCTAAATTTGGCTCAGGACCACTAGTATACCAGCACATTTGACCACATTTCTTGTCCTATTATTATGGATGTGGTCTTAAAGTGTACTGTAGTTTCCACTGAAACCTAATACAACTCAAGGGGGTGTCAATACAAGAGACTTTTGCCTGATATGTGTGGCATTTGCTTGGTCATTCGCTAATGCTTATATCTAGGTTTCTGGAGTGCCCTGAAAGATAGCTGCCCGATGCCAAGAGAGTGATCCCATAATCCTATGCGACACTGGAAGACGTCACGACAGAGAACCCTTTTCCAGCGGTTACAGACTGCCGAAGGGCCCGATCACTACAGTTCCTATGATATAGACCTACATGTACATGTGTAATAAAGAGTATGATCAGCCCCTGTGACCTCGTTACTTGTCCTATAATTATTATGATTGTGGTCTAAAAATGTTCCTATGATATAGATCTACATTAAAATGTATATTACATGAGTATTAACTCACAAGGGGAGAAAATACAGAATGAACACATAGACAAGGTGGTGAGCTTCAGGAGACATCCATTGAACAATAGTCTATAGTGGTCTTTTAGTTTTGGTTATTTTGAATGATGGCCGGTCCCATTGCTGCACGATGGTGGCCCGTGATAATAACTGGGCAGTAACCATTGGGTACTATACATTACCGTTTGGGCCAGAAATGTATAATTGACCTACTTAAGTCGAATTGACCATTTGGGTGAAATGGGGTCAAAGTGAGGGGGGTCAAGTGTCACGCCTCCACCTAATCTTCTCACCCGTTGTCAGTCCCTATGATTCGGGAATCGGGACCAAAGACTATGTCCACAAGTGATAGTTGGTGATTTTTAGTTCAGACCCATAGCTCTAACTATGGATGAATGGTGTTCGTTATCAGTCCCTTTGAATTTGGCATTGGGGGGGCAGAAGACTAAGTCCACCAGTGATATTGGTATGGGGTAGATTTGTTGAATAGAGGCCTTTGGGATAGAATGACCTACTTAAGTCGATTGACCAATTTAGGTCATGGTCGATCACTACCCTCGACAGTTTGTGATGTTTGAGTATGCTGTCAGCCAAAAGCCTCTATGTAACAATATTCTGGCAATAGGGTCCACCCACTGTACCGGGTAGTTCATACCCATAACTCAAGCTATTGTTAAATAGTGGTCCGCGTAGCAAGCGTACCAAGACCGTCCTTGGACGTTACCAAGTTGATTTCTAAAAAGACACACATTTAACAAACATGGGATAGAGGGGTCAAGGTCACGTCGACCCTTTCTAAAAAACTGTTATGAAAGGCAATCATAGAATGAAGTTACCCCGTTGGGTCAAGGGGACCTCCCTACCCAAATACCCTGAGTGCGGTCCATCATATCACAGAACAATCGAAATTCGAACCTTGTTACCCGTGTCCCAGAATCAATGGGAGGCATTGATCTTCCATTATGATCTCAGGGAAGAACAAGGTCAGTTATACAAAGTCTGCTCATGGCAGGGTCGAACTCAAAGCGGTGGGGCAGAAACTGACCATTATATCACCAGATGAAGTTCGACAAAGGGCCAATCTCGACGACCTGTACGTCCGTAACGATGTTTTTGTCAAGGCCATACCATGAGTGAAGGCGTAGGAGCCCAGGGTCGAAGCCAGTTCCAAGAACAGTGCGCTGGAGCATAGGTCTTAAACATCGGTGTTCGTTCGATTTTAGATGGAGCTGAAATAACAAAGAGTCTAACCTATTACCACAAACATGTTCATCTGTGACAACAAAACCCTAACACTATTGAACACTGGGTTGAATGGTTAGGAGTCATATTAAAGTATGAGCCCCGTGACCTTAACTCTGTTCAGTTCTGGCTATTTTAGACCTAAAACTCAAAGTTGTTAAGCTAAGCCTTTCCTGTTAAACCAAGGTTTCTATGACAAAGACTGAACTTATGTGTAGCTGTGGCCCATAACGCTAGCTTTGTTTAGTAGGGGCTATAATTACCGTTACTTTGTTCAAACCTGGCCTTTGTTAAACAGACACCGTAAATAAGTTCAACAATGTCGGGTAACGTTACGTTATTCAACCCTGGCCATTGTTAAACAGAGGCCGTTAATATGTTCAACCGTAGCCCGTAACGTTAGCTTTGTTCAACAGATGCTATATCGTTGTTCAACCCTGGCCTTTGTTGAACAGAGGCCATAATGTTGTTAAGTACTGTTGCAGAAGGGCCGCCGCTGAATAATGTTATGACAATAGGTCTCTATACACCCCTAATACCCCCCTAATTTGTTTAATTGTACTCTAAGAGGCCGTTATCAAACAATATTATAATAATGTGTTAGAAAGAACATGTTCTCACCCATTACCGTACCCTTGTTCAATGATATGTAAGAAGCCATTGTTGAACAAGGTTATGATAATAGGTTTTAAGTCCCTCGCCGACCAAATACCCTAACCTTTGTTTAATAGTGTTTTAGGGTATTTTTGTATGAAACTCCATTAAATGTGTACCCCACAACATTAACAATGTTAAACGATGGTCTTTTATGTACAGTACCTCGTTCTCGTAATAATGTTAAGTAATGGCTTTCGTATATCAAATTCGTGTAAATTAAAAACGTGTCTCTCTTAGCCCCGCGCCTATTGCATTCGGAACCGTGTCTTGATAGATGCATGTACCAACATTAGTCGTGATAGTGCGCTGGTGGGAGTTTCCGTTGGTGAACGTTTTTAAGTCGTCCAGTGCGATGGAGGTTTCAGAAGTAGAGGTGTTGGGTTATCTTGGTTTTGGCTTCTGGATCCATACTGAGGTGAATTTGTTGGTTCGCTACTTAACGGAGCAAAAACTTGAATTCAGGCTCCTAACAGACTCAACTCCAGGCAATTAAGTGTCTTCACCCTCAGAGTCCTCCAGCCTCGAGTATTGAAAGTCGTGAAAACAGGGCCAGCCGACGGAGCAAATTGATTCGTTTTCGAGAGAAAGTTTTAATGTTTTTTTTTTTAAAACGAACAAAGGGTCTGCCCCATTACCATACGTTATTTAGTGATGTACATTTCAGACATGTGGTTGTGGGTTAAATAATGGCCGCCATTATCGTAAAATTGTTGTATGATAGACTTGTATTTATTGATATTGAAGATAAAACCGTTGAAAGCCAGGCTTAAAAGGAATGTTAAGAGAAACTCGGTAGTGGAGCCCGTGCTAATATATTGAAACCCGGTAATCGAATCCGCGATTATATATCAAGGAGACACACACATAG
Organism: Saxidomus purpurata; assembly: GCA_022818135.1. Classification (NCBI taxonomy): domain Eukaryota; kingdom Metazoa; phylum Mollusca; class Bivalvia; order Venerida; family Veneridae; genus Saxidomus; species Saxidomus purpurata. Next base: position 49,998,171 of record JAFMSR010000012.1, read on the forward strand.
GCAGATGCGTGCTGATGACACCTACACGTTCATGTCTAAAGTCATTTTGTACGTTGAGCTGTTCAAAAGTAATTAATGTTCATTCTAGACTCTGCACCATTATCGCAATAATTGTTTAATTATGTACTTTATGATAGACCGTCATTTATCAAGATTTTTTTCGGCTAAGGTAGCTAACTTGCAAATTTTAATGATCCAGGTGTCTACAGACGCGGGTTGACGAAACCTACACTTACATGATTGTATCTATTATCATTTTAAGTAAAAGCGTGGAAAAGTTGTTAAGAAAAAACCGGTTTTTCAAAAGTTAAGACGGACCCAGAGCTCGAACCCGTGATGCTCTATTGACGAGACTTACATGGACAGATGCGCGCTGACTTTACCTGCATGTACATATATCTATTATCATTTAAAATTAATTCGTTGAAAAGTTAAAAAAAACGGATTTTCAAAGGTTTAGGAATACCAAGTCGTCGAACCCATGAATATATATTGACGAGACCTTTGGTTTTGCTGTGCGTTGAGCCATTTAAAAGTGATTACAGCTAATTCAAGGGTTAGGATGGGTTAGGGTTAGGGTTAGGGTTAGGTTTGGTTTAACCCTAAATGCTCGGATGGTTTACACGGTACGTTTAAATAATTTAAGAAAATTCATTTCAGTAAGGATCTTCGAACAGATAAGACGTCTTTTTGGAGCTCTCGAAAAATATTTGTTTGCCTATTATGGAAAGGAAAGACTACAAGTGTCCCGTATTCGGGACAACTGTCACTCCCGTTACTCCGCACATTGGGGCGGTGAACGGAGATCGCTTCAAAGATGACATTAAGATATGCCTGTAGGTTAATTATGCCCGTATTGACTGTTTAACTGCCAAGAAGGGTAGGCAGTATGACATATGCCCAGTTCATGAATGCCCCGAAATTGCGTACAATATGCCTCTGCATTTAAGGGACGGTCATTTGTAAAGTCGCACCTCCTCTCTAGCAGATGCTCGTCGGGTGCGGCGCGTTAGTACTGTGAATAGGAGACCCCTCCTCCTGCTGCCAGTGTTCCAGTACCAGCTGAGAGCAATGTAGTACCGCAATCTAGACTTTACGATCATGTTCGGCCTCTAGGGTGTCCTGAACGACATTCAGGACTCTGCCTTGATTTCTACAGTTTATTCAGCGCTACTTGTGCGACAATGTCTTGTCGGAGACGCCAAAGGAGGAGATTTTAAATGTAGATGTTCTCAAAGTAACGCAAGGCCCGTTAGATAAGACCGGGATAATAAATCACATAACGCGCTTTGGACGATTTATTCACTACTATTGAGAAACTGGACGGATTTAGAAATGACGCGCGTGGGATGCTCAGTTATTATCTCAAACACCAGAAATAGAAAGAAGCCACTCAGAATCGACAGAGTCACCAAGCCAAATGCGCGTATGATATGCGAAATGTTTATGGGCACGCACGAGTCAAGACGGTCATTAAGCAGATCGAAAAGTATTGGTTTGAAACCTATGAAACAATCACGGACCTGCGCTATCTGATTGGATTTTTTTTACGTTATGGAGGGGCCAGGGGTGGCGTTGTGCTCGCGATGACAAATCATAAATTGGCTCATCCTGTAGATGTAACTCATGACGGAACTGAATTCAAAGTGATTTCTTTATTCGATCACAAAACAAGCTCGCTTGGACCCGTTGATGTGGCACTAACTGTGACTGAATACTGCGCACGTAAACGGTTGTCTGACACAGTCAGTGCCAGAGTCCGTTCGTGACACAGCCCTGTGTAAAATTTGGATCGTCAAGGGTTAAACGGGAGCTATAGGTTGCACGGCAAAAGACGGGGATGGAGAAACAGCATGGACCCCTCAACGTAACGAAAAACCGGCAGAGAATAACAACTGTTGTACAAACCCATCACCCGGAAATTAAAGGGGTTTGTGCCAAGCAGCTGAAGCACGACATTCAGACAGAGCAGAGGCATTATGAGACGTCAATGGCTCCCGGCAATGCGGCAAAAATTTGAAACTTGATATCAGCGCAGCACACGCCTTAATTCCCGCCTGCGGAGATGTTCCCAGTAAGTGATCGCTCCGGGTCATATGCCACAGCTCAAAATCAAAGCCCGTCTACTGCGAGAATTATGACTCCCTTAATCAAACAATATTTCAATACCCAGCTCGGGCGATAAGCCCCTTGAGAGACAATTGCCTTCTCCCGGTACACAGCAGGAGGCTCGCCGAAAACTAATTCAAATGCAGATCATATAACCAGATGACATAAAGTCTCCAGATCGTGTAACAGATTGTGTAAGAGAAGCCGATCCATCCAAAGGCCTTGATGAAACGGCCCAAAGTACCATCAGCCCCGACGACGACGACCGTGAAGCAGAGGTATTTAGCAGTGTCAGGAAATATGTTGACACCAGGAGCGGGAAGGCGAAGGTAAGAAAACTAGAGTGAAGAGGACAACGAGGAGCTCAGCTGTGACTGGCTTATAGAAATTGAGATGTCAGAGAGACTGAATAAGAAATCCAGCTTGGTGCACATAGAAGCCAAGCTGCGTATGTTACCAGAAATCCAGACCCGCTAAGGGCTGGAAATGCTAACGGTCCGGTCAATGAATGAAATATGAAATGTTTAAGAACATTTTTTAATGCTTTTAGTGTCTGCCCAATAACCATAAATTGTTAAACAGCGAGTATTTAAGGGTGTAACCCATTTCCATACATTTGTTAAACAGCGTTTTGCCATGTCTATGTTTTTAAAGACTTTTTCCCATTACTGTATTGTTTGTTTAAGGGTGTTCTAAGAAGCGATTATTAGACAATGGTTAGGATAATAGGTTTTCAGTCACCTTATCATTTGTTAAATGGTGCTGTATGCGACCTTTATCGAACAATATGATGGTAATCAGTTAGAAAAAAAATATTCTTAGTTATAACCCTGTGTTTGTGTAATGTTGATACATCTAACAATATTAGGAAAATGGGTTAGACATATAGGTTCTATCGCATAACCCAGCGTTTGTGTGATGTTGGTATATTCAACAGTATAATGAAAATGGGTAAGACAGGATTTGTGTAATGGTGGTCTACTTAACAGTGGTAGGTAAACGGGTTAAACAGATATGTTCTACCGAGGGTTAGGGTTTAGGGTTTGGGTTAGGGTCTAAGTAGAGTTTGAACTTTGGTACCACTCGTTGGTATAAAATCCACGCCCAATTTGATCACATGACCTGTCAATAGGGTTAGAGTTAGGGTTAAGGTTAGGATATAAAGAAGAAACTACTCTTGCAACTCCCGATCTTGCAACATCCGGGTAAGGCTTAGGCTTAAAGACTATCAGTTGTCTCACTGTCAAAACCAGACTTGGTGTGAATAAACATTTGAACTGTTATGTTATGTTAAATGAATAAAAAGGTCGGCTGTGATATAGGTGGCTGAATATCAAAATGACCTTATTTTCACATGTACGGACTGCCATATTTTCAGAATATACGGACTTGCGTGCACATTTCCGTATTTTAGTCATATACGGGATAGTATATTTAGTTTCCCGTATTCGTAAGTATACGCAGTACCGTATCTTACCGTCTTTCGTATATTATTATTTTTGCATTTTCTTCATTGCTGTCAATGAACAGACAGTATGCTTGACTATTTGTCACATGAAAAGTTAATGAAATCATAGAAGTGAATGAAAGTGTAACAAGAGGGCCAAGATGGCCCTATATCGCTCACCTTGGTACAAGTCCACTTGCCTGGTGGAAGATCACTAGATAATGTTATATACCAAATAGGTTTTCCTATATACACCTTTGTAAAACAAGTGACCCCCCGGGCAAGGTCAATTTTGACCCCAGGGGCATAATTTGAACAAACTTTGAAGAGGTGTACTAGGCAATGCTACATGCTAAATATCTAAGCTCTAGGCGTATGTAAAACTAAGTGACCCCGGTGCGGGGTCAATTTTGACCTGGGGGTCATAATTTGAACAATCTTGGTAGAGGTTCACTAGACAATGCCAAATATCTAAGCTCTAGGCCTTGTGGTTTCAGAGAAGAAGATTTTTAAAGTTTTTCCTATTTTTTGCCATAGCAACCAGAGTTCTGCATGAAATGGAATTCTTTGAAAAATTTTGGTAGAGCTTCATGCAAGGAACATTCCTGCATAGTTTTCAACATTGGCCTAGAGGTTTCAGAGTAGATGTCATTTGAATCAAAATGTTGACGGACGACGGACAATCATCAATCAGAAAAGCTCACCCTGGCATAGCCAGGTAAGCTAACAAGAGAACCAAAATGTCCAGTGCTCTCCCTGAGATGAGCTATCAACAGAAGTATAATATATAATAAACACTCCCTGAACCGGCCAAAAGAAGTCCAGTTAAGATTCTGGTATAAAGAGGATTTCAACATCATCCTGGTACAACCAAACCTGTAACAGACCGCTCAAGATTCAAGCCAAAAGCTGTATGTTAATACATATGGTCGCAAAATTGAGTTGTGAAGTTGGACTGATGCTAAAACCATTTTCGTGTTAAAATACAAAAGTTACAAATTCACTAAATGCTTGTATGTTTCTTAATCACTGGTTTCTCTTAATAAGAAACCCGACAGTACTCCGAGTACTGATAAGCAATCTGAGAAACAGTATGTAAAGTTTTTCCTATTTTTTGGCATAGCAACCCAAGTTGTCTGCATGAAATGAAATTCTTTGAACAACTTTGATAGAGCTTCATGCAAAGAGCATCCCTACCGAGTTTCTTGCCAACATTGGCCCAGTGGTTTCAGAGGAGTAGTACTCAGAGGAGATGTTAATTGAAGGAAATAGTGGACGTACGAATTGTAACGATAGATGCCGGACGGTCCTAATAAATCACCAGCCAAAAATAAAGTTTTAAAAACAAAGCAGTTTGCTTGAAATGACTTCTAAAGTAATGTATGCATGCAATCATGGCAATAATCAAGGAAAAAATAATCATGAAAACAAAACAAAAAAAAATTGTGTACAAACAAATAACAGTCTGCAGTACTGAAGATTGCAAAACAATTTCCGCATAAACTTTATTTTTCAATTTTAAGCTGTCCTTACGACTTTGTCAAGCAGAGCTAAAAAGCCTTAATCCTTCTTCGGCAGAACATACTTTTCAAAAATGTTCAAGAATCTGTCCATTCGGGTCATTTTTGCATCATGTTGTGATTTTATCTGGTCAAGCAGTTTTTCATTTGACTCTTTAATGACCTTAATGACCTTGTCTGATGAAGTACTTTTCCTCTTTTTAACACTAGTATCAGTTTCTTTAATTTGAGTTACACCTTGCTTATCATTGATGCTCTTAGAAGTGTCCATGGTGAATGCTGGTTCAGTGGATGCTTTGTGTCCATAGGCCTCGTGGAAATAATCAAAATATTTCCAATCCACTCTGTCATTTCCCTTTTTTTATTACAGTCTATGACTTCCTTGTACTTCTTTTTCAATGCCTTGAATTTGTTGATAACCTGAACCCGTGAAACTTGAATTCCATTACTGTTCAGCTCCTTACTGATATTATTCCAAAGCACTTCGTGGCTTTTGGAAAAACTAAATTCTAAATCTTTGGCAAGACGAATGTGTATCAACATTTTCTCCACTGTTGCATTCCATAATTTAGGGACCTGAAAAGTTGAAAACATAAATGTGTTTTTTCTCTTAATCACGGTTTCCTTTTTTTCTTTTTTTTTTGCCTTTTTTAACTGGAAGCATTTCTAATTGGCAGTTAATCATTTTCGCAAACTCTTTTTGAGTTACAAAACAATTTGGCGCAATCTGTATAGAGCCATCTTCGTCAAAATAACCTGACATTACACTGACACTAATAGACAATCTGAGAAGCATTTTGTGGACTGGTCGGAAGAATGATTGTCAGAATATAGCATTTCTGATAGGTTTTTTTCACACAGATTTGTCTGTTTTAGATTAGATTCAATGTTTTCGACATAAAAGCTTTTACTACATTTCACCTTTGGGTCTTTCTTCTCATTGTTATCCTCATCGTTCACATCTTTCTCTTTTTGGCAACTGTTATTCTCATCTGGAATATAAACAAGAGCTATCAGGAAAGCATGCTGGATTATTTCAATATATCTGTCATGAAAGGCGCTTATTTTGAGTGATAACTTTGATAGCAATAACAGGAATAGTTTCGGAGAGAAGGCGTTAGCCATAAAAACTAAGTCACTTAAGTGTCAAAAATCAGTGTGACACTGACAAAGTTTAAACAAATCCAGCAGGCAAAATTGACTTATCTAATAACAATACCAAACGATATTTCAATAACATACATGTATATGAGGAGTAGCCCAGAAAACAAATTGTGATTGAAAAGCGCAAAAGGAAATAAATATCTGATAAATTCATTTTGTCTAACAAATCAACAAGTTCTGTCAGTAGGACAGCGCGCTCGACTTTTTTAGTGCTTGCCAATAAAACAAAACTTTGACAGTTAAGGGCACACAAGACTTTAACTAGAAATTTCTAAGTACAAATCAAGAAACATTTTCAGAGTTATCTTGTCTTGCTTACAGATAGGTGTCATGATGGTTCATAACTACTCCAACTTTAAAAGTAATATCTCAAATGGTTAAGTCAAAAAGTGGACAAGAATGACAATTTTAACTGAGTTTCTAAGTGGAAAAGGGCCATAATTCAAATGAAATCCTTGACATAATTACCTTCACCTGTCAATGTTTGGAGATTATGATGGTAAACAAGTATTCCAACTTTAAAAGTAATATCACAGTTTAACAGTTTAATCAAAAAGGGGACCGGTACAAAAACTTAACCAAGATTCTAAGTCAATAAAGGGCCTTAATTTTTAAAAACAAATCCTTGACAGAGTTACCTTCTCTTATCTACAGATGGGGGTAATGATGTAAACAAGCATTCAAAGTTTCAAAGCAATATCTTAAAGGGTTAAAAACAAAAATAATATCAAACAGGGAATGCCACGTACCAAAAACGCAGCCTCCCCAAAACGAGCCCCACAGCACCCAGAAGTGCACACCACCAACACACACACACGCACGCACGCACGCACGCACGCACGCACGCGCACACATACACAACACACACACACGCACGCACACAAACACAAACACAACACACACACACACACACACACAATCATGTACACACACAAACATACACTACCAACACACACTAGGATACAAAGCAAACACACGAGGACAAAACGAACAATTAAAGGAACACAGTGGGGCACCGCCTTGGAACGGTCAGTGGCAAAAACACCACTGGGGAGCTTAAACCGGTTTATGGTGCGCACCCAACCTCACTCTTACCCCCACCATGTTCCAAAGTCACAGGACAGTGTGAGTCAATAAGTGGATTTTACTCATATTCAATGTATTTTCTATGTAAAAAAGGGGCATAATTCAGTCAAAACCTTGACAGAGTTATGCACTCTTGTCTGTTAATGCAGATAATGATGATAAATAAGTATGGTAAGTTTTAAAGCAATATCTGGTAATATAATGGTTTTGAAATAAAGTGGGGTGGTACGAAAAACTTAACCAAGGTGTGACAGCAACGCAGACGCCGACGCGAGAAGGATAGCTCCCCTATTTTTCGAAAAGTCGAGCTCAAAAAGGCACACTTACCTTCGGGTTCTTGTATATTGTAATGGTCTTGTACTGTGTTCTGTGTTACAACCTCATCTATAACTGACTGTTTTACAACCAAATCTTCAAAACAATGAAAATTATGTATTTAACAAGAGCTGTCCCTCACAAGTGACGAATGCCCCCGAAAGAGGTGTCTCACAGTCATTGTCCTCTCCATGTGCTCAATAAATGTGGTATGTAATTTTAAAATCCATGTGACACATTGGCTTGATGTGCTAGACATGACAAAGTTATAGTCCGGACACGAATGTGTGCATATATACAGGATTCCATTACCTTCAAACTCAAAGTGTGACCTTGACCATTGAGGTAAGGATGTGGGTCTTGCACGCGACACATTGTCTTGATGTGTTAGATATTTGACCCAAGTTATTTTAAAATCCTTCAATGCATGACAAAGTTACAGTTGATTGATTGGTTTGATTTCTGGTCTGCTCAAATGCACATGTATTTGTCATAAACAGTGCACCAGTACAGTAAAATGTGATAAAGGTACGAACATTTATTCAGAACAAAATTTTAGTTTTATTTTGGTACAGAGGGTCTGTAACATTGTCTATCCGTCTGTGAACCATATGTTTACATGTACTGGTTGAAGTACCACAACCAGACACTTTTTAACATATTTTACCATAAGTGCTGTAATTTTTTGTATCTAGCAAACAAAATTTTACAGTAATTAGTTCGGTTCTTCTCCCAAAAGAAGAACTAATTTGTTTACTTCTAAGAATAGATCAATTATATTTTCGAAGCCTGGTTTTGGGGTCACTGAATTGCTTTACTTTATTCACAACTGTACATGTTTCCGGAAAGCTAGTTTAAATAGATTTGTTTTATTGTGATGTTAGCTTTCCAATTGTGTTAACTGTTTTCAATTGTTCGGTACATTAATGCCCCACTGTGTTCCTTTAATTGTTCGTTTTGTCCTCGTGTGTTTGCTTTGTATGCTAGTGTGTGTTGGTAGTGTATATGTGTGTGTGTACATGATTGTGTGTGTGTGTCGTGTGTGTGTGCGTGTGTGTGTGTGTGTGTGTGTTGGTGGTGTGCACTTCTGGGTGCTGTGGGGTTCGTTTTGGGGAGGCTGCGTTTTTGGTACGTGGCATTCCCTGTTTGATATTATTTTTGTTTTGATAAAAAGTTACAACTTGTGAATTCATCTTATTTGCCGAGCCTCATAAAAATATTGCATGCGCAGTTTGTCACTTTCCACTTTCCCTGCAGTGTAAACATGCTTCCTGTGACTATCAAAATGAATAGAGATATCTGGTCAAATTGTTACATCAAACTGTTGTTGTTGCCATTCATTGATGGAAATCAAGCGTCTGTATCATCAACAACATATGATTGTAAATATTAACAAAATAATCATGCATTTTTGCAAGTGTCCGCTTTGATAATTGTACGTGTTTGGTGGTCTCAAACCAGCACATAATAGCCACAATTAACAATTTCTTTTAATTTCTGACAAGTCATGCGTTTCATAGTACGATGCATAGGCCCTAGGGGACGTTGTAAAACCCAAACAAACTGAAGCAACAAATGTTACAGACACAGGAGCTGAATTGTCATGAAATCGTTCTTATATACGTAACGTGCAAGCTTACATATTTTTATACCGTTGAACAACCCAGAAATGTTAAAATAATCACAAATACTCTACTGAAGAAAGACTGATTTCGAACCCGATCCACGTGTTTTCTATCTATCGATCCCGCAACACTCATATTCTCATTTCAGTTCTTTCTACATTGAGGAAGACAATAATTTGCACGTATCCTTATTCTTATTTACCCTTCTTACCTCACACAAATAAATATGTCACAGTTCGGACTTAGTTCACAATTGGGGAGAATATGTGTAAGCGGTCCGGTAGCTCAGTCGGTAGAGCATTCGCCCTGTCAGCGAAAGGCCCCGGGTTCGAGCCGTTAAATGTCACAGGGTGAGAAAAATGTGCAGCCAGACCGGGGCTCGAATTGAAATGTCACAGGGTGAGAAAAATGTGCAGCCAGACCGGGGCTCGAATCCGGGGCCTTTGGCTTACAGGGCGAATGCTCTACCGACTGAGCTACCGGGCCACTTACACATATTCTCCCCAATTGTGAACTAAGTCCGAACTGTGACATACTCCCCAACCATATTGAAATTCGTCCTCGAATTTCGTACGGGTTAAGAGAACAAGGTAAACATGATCTCGAAGTATATATCCAGTCACAGTCCCATGTTGGGCGCCAAATGTCACAGGGTGAGAAAAATGTGCAGCCAGACCGGGGCTCGAACCCGGGGCCTTTCGCTTACAGGGCGAATGCTCTACCGACTGAGCTACCGGGCCGCTTACACATATTCTCCCCAATTGTGAACTAAGTCCGAACGGTGACAAATAAATCACCATAAATGAACAAACAACTTCGTATTTCAGGATTATTTTACTCACAAGCATGCTGGTCTACCGCTTTCCGCCATTTTGGAACACTGCTAACTCTCGGTCGAAGCAGGGTTACAAATAGTCAGGTTCAAAAGGTCAAATTACGTCACTAGAGTTAAAACTCTCGCCGTTCATGAGGAACCCGGATAACTCTAGTCATAACTCGGGTTCGTCGTGAACTTAGCCTTAGAGTCAGAAACTGATACGGCGTATTTGTAAAGGAAAAGTTACAATACGACAGCAATATTTCGCTTAAGATCAGCTTTTTTACGTACTTTGCCGTTATATCTCAAATTTCGTTGAAATATAAGGAACACATTTTGGTCGGTAATTATCAAACTTGTTTCTTATATACACATCGACCCCCTTTTTTGCGTTCTGAAACAAAGGTCTTATTCATACTTTTGGTAAAATATCTAAAAACACAAACTTGTGTATATTTCATCATAAAAAAAATATAAAAAAATAAAACAATTTGAGTTGGTGGGGTAATGAGCGTAACATTTATTCAGATGATAATTGATAAAAATCCACTGTCCCAATCTTTTTTATATAAAGTATGATATACAACACTAGAAAAGATGATAAACTAAAGCCTTTATTAAAAATTACACAACATGAAAGTAAAAGTTTACGAATCCCGAATTCTAGCTAATTCTGCATTTTGGACCTTGCTTTGATGGTGTATCATTAAAGATTACTATTTCGATAAAGTTCAGTCATCGACACATCATAATATTTCCAGAAATTAAATAGTAATTTGTTAGTCTCTATAAAATGTCTTGTCATTTTGATTTTCAGCAGCGAGCCCCATAAAGACTGTTTACGTATATGTCTCCAAAAGAACGTTTAGATTGTGAAGACATTGTTGTTTTAGTAAATACAAATATCGTGAAAATTTAAGAAAACATTTATCCGCATCCTTTATGAATAATTTTACATTATAAATTATGAATGTGGCAACATCTTTATCCGATGTTATAAATCAACTCAATAACATTCTATATTCTTGTGGAAAATGTTGCTTAAAGCAATTTAAAAAGAAAACGGCATATTAAGCAAAATAGCGAATGCAGACAACTTAAATACTTAAAAAACAAAAAAAAAACAACAAAAACTTCTTGTGTTTAGACGTCTCCGAAGCGAGGCAAATTTAAATGCATATATTTCGGGGCGAAATGAGTTCAAACATTATTGTGAATTAAAAGGAAAAGAATATTATAGTTTCGAATTAAATGACCTGATACATTATGCAGAAAACCCTTAGTCGTTTTGGAGGAAATTTAAAGTTACGTGTTCTAGAACAAGCGTTAGTTCAAATTTCACCAGAAGAATGGAAAAACTATTTTGATAACCTTTTTAACTTGAATGAAGGGGAGAATGTTGTTGAATCAGATATAATCGTTAACAATTCTAAAAATGAGATTGAAGATTCCATTTTTGATTCTGAAATTACAGATGACGAGCTACTAAGAGCAGTTAAAGGTTTTTAATCGATTATATGATACTGGAACTCTCCACGAATCTTGGAGTAAAGCAGTATAAGTACCATTACATAAGAAATGTGACATAAATTTACCTGGAAATTATAGAGGTATATCACTTTTAGATTATATTTGGCAAATTATACACTAGTATTCTGACAAGAAGATTGACTTATTTTTGTCAATATATTTGATAAACTACATGAATCTTACGCGAGCTTCTGTGAGGGATATTGATCCACAGATAATGTATTTATTTTGCAAGCAATTATAAATAAACAGTAATCAAAACCAGGTGGTAATAGATATGTAACTTTTATAGATTTTATGAAATGTTTTGATATGATAAAAAGAAATAAATTATGGAATGTTTTAAGACAAAATGACATTAAAGGGAAATTGTATAGAGCAATACTTGGTATATATAGTAGAGTAGAGGCTTGTGTCAACACAAACGTGGGTCTTACAGAACATTTTAATTGTCCGGTAGGTTTAAAACAGGGTTGTATGGCATCACAGATATTATTTTTAATATTCATTGATTAATTAGTTAAATATATTGAAGAAAGTGGTGTAAGATGGATACAGCTACAGTGGCGCTCACGTTTTTGTTCCGTTTTGCCCATTGTTGTTACCGCGTGGAAAACGCCGGGTAACGGCGGTTAATTTCACGCGTTTACCGCGAAAAAATGGCTCATTTCCAAATATGGAAAGAATAGCCGGTAAAAAAAAAACGGGTCACTCAACATATGGAAGCAGTACCCCGGTAAAGAGGCGTGTCCAAACAAGCAGCCAATCAGAAGATTCCCAGCGCGTTTTTTTTTCACGGCTGGTGCCTTTTCACTTATGAGCGAAGCGTGTCTTTGTCTGAATACTTTGATTTTGTTTACATTGAAATGAAAGCGTCGATGTTATTGCTGATCTGTTTTATCAATATAAAATCTAGTTGACACGGACATTGTTTTGATAAACATAGATCTACTGTACATTAATATTTCTCTAGATTTTACTGTAGATCTATCCCGGCCCTGAATATTTTTATTTGATATTTTACAAGTTTACAGCCCCTTAACATGGGGTCTACGGTCTTTTCAGCTAAGGGATATAACCTACATATCCATATCGTATGATCAGACCATCAGATATATGGTAAAATGTCAGGTTTTAGGCTTTTAGTTAACAGTTTATAAACAATTGTATCACTGTATAGTACTGGAACTGTGGTTTGTTGTTCTAACGTCGTGTGTAGTCCTTAAGTTGTGCATGTACGATTTCCCGTAATTTTCATGAAAAGAATGCTCGTGTTCGCATGTCTGGGTACTGATTATTTTTGCAGTTTTACCTATTCTCGGCTTTGCCGTGATGTCATACTTTTGGCTTTTGAAAACATAGAACTTAGGGAATACAATGGAATAGCCCCCAAAATTGACCAATGAGATGTTGTTCTATTATAAGTGCTGTTCAAGAGTATCTTCTCGACTGAAACAGTTAAGATATGTTAACTACAAGTTTTAAAGTGCCGATAATACCCCGAATTACTCTTAATTACAACATCTAGCCAATTAGCAACGGGCATGTTGCGTGCGTTTATTATCGACACATTTCTGGCTTTTACCGACACCATTACGGCTATTATCGACACCTTAATGCTTTAAAATAAATTTTATCATATAACATAACAATTAAAACAAGTAAAACATTGATGCACGGCATCGCTCTAGTAGGACAGGGCTCAGTCTACCGGCTTTACGGATTGATACATGTAAAGCAACCAAAACGCATCAACACAGCTGTCTATTTACTTGTCCCTTTTGTATCAATAGTTTTTCTATGTGATTTTTGTAAGGTTCTAAGAATTCGCTAACATTTTTGTTATGAAGACATCTGAATCATCAAATGATATCCGAAAAGAAACGGGACATGAACTGGATTTAGACCGAAATGCATCTTTCCTATTGCAGTTTAAACCGAAATGCATCTTTTATATTGGAACGGGGGCACAGGCCCTTAATGACAGACAGAATAAGAACTTTGTGAGCTGCCCTCTTTAAAAAAGCGTTTCGGAGAAAATGAAATCCCCTTGAACATCACTTTTCTGTAGGGGAACTATTTATCGCTTATATGTATATATTTCACATAATATAGTTAAAATTATTATTGTGATCGTCATTTTAGCTCATTCTGTCCGCCTATCTCCTCAATTTACATGAAGACATATGTTACATGAATAAATCAGATCCCAAAACCAGTGTAATGCGTCAGATGAAAATATTCCAAAAATGGATCTTGCAAGAACTTAATTTTTGTATTAGACTGTATGCACAGTCCGAAGAGGGAACAATTATTGTTAAACAACATTTTAATTGAATTCAGAACGGGACTACTTCCTTATTCAAAATTATACAGTCTCGAAAATAAAATAAATCAGGTCTGTCTGCAGTTCTTAATCGGCCTTGAAAGTATGATAAAAATAACTTTCTCCGTCAGCAGTGGTCTTCACTTGTTTCAAAAAATGGCGCCATGTTGTTGTGCTTAGAGTTGCAGACATTCAGGAAAATTCCGAGTGAAGTTATTCTTACATAATAAGTGTTATCGTCAATATTTGACTGACAGTTAATAGATAATTGCCAGTTAATCGGGAGATGTGCCGATAAAAGCTTGGTGTCGAAAAGGGCCACTTTGCTCTATTATAAAAACAATTTAGCTTCAAGGTAATGGAAGATCGTCAACTTTTTTCATTTCTTAGCTTGGTTATTATAATTATTCAAAGTTATAGATGCATAGAGACCAGCGATGACAGCCGAGGAGTCACCTTACCTGAATGTACGATTTGTGGTGAATCGACGGTAAATAATTTTTCAGTACCCGGATATGCGAAGACGAGAATGACAGTCGCACAGGTTCTTTAGTAGGCTGTACCGACATAAATAAAATTTGTATTTGTGAATCAACATAACCTCTGTAGGTCCTACAACTTTTGTTTTGACCAACTAATTCATTTGGCTCATCCTTTTGACCTGTTTTTTTCTGATGTATTTTCTCAGTCACGTGAAGTTTGGACCCCAAAAAGTCATTTTTATAAAACACCCGGACCTACAATCAAGTATGTATTATACCTGACCAACTATCAAGTATATATAATACATATACTTGATAGTCGGTCCGGAGTAAATTTGATTATGTCGCGAATAGTCATTTTTATAAAACACCCTGGACAGACTATCAAGCATATATAATACAAGGGTCCGTATATAACATGTATTCTAACGCAGTACCGATGTAACGTCGTTTCTGATTGGTGACGTCGTTTAAATTTGCGACTATTAATTAACGTTTATATAATCGCAAAAATCTAATGGCGTTTTAATTATCGCATTTAAACATGTTTTGCGTTAGAAAAGGGTTAACTATTTAGTGATTATGACATTTGCGACTGTTACTATACGGTTTCAGGGAGAATGTTACATTTCTCGCCTGCAATTTCGATAAAGCTTTTTTTACTAGCTGTATTGTTAAACATTATACTATGTGGACCTGTGACGAAGTTTGTAAAGCCCTTTCCTTTTTATTGAACAACATTTATATAAGGTTTGGGAATGCAGTTTTCAGACAAGTAATCGGTATTCCCATTGGAACAAACTGTGCATCCCTTGTCGCAGATTTGTTTTTATATTGTTATGAAAGAGACTTTATGTTGAGTCTTTCTCCAGATACGCAGGCAGACATTATCACTGCTTTTAATAATACATCACGCTATCTGGATGATATTCTTAATATGGATAACCCGTTTTTTGGTCAATTGGTGGACACTATTTATCCCCGGGAACTCCAGTTAATTAAAACTAACAATTTGGATACTGGTGCTTCATTTTTAGATTTACATCTCTCTATTTATAACAATATTATACATACCAAAATTTATGACAAGAGGGATGATTTTAATTTTAGTATTGTAAATTTCCCCCATTTGGATGGGGATGTACCTCATGCTACATCTTATGGGGTATACATTTCTCAGTTAATTCGGTTTGCCAGAGCGTGTAGTCATGTTGAGGATTTCAATGAACGTAATCAATATATTACAAATAAACTTCTTCAACAGGGCTACCGTTATTACAAATTGCGTAAATATTTTGCTAAATTTTACTATCGTAATTCTGATTTGGTTTTGAAATTCAATAGTAATCTAAAGACTCTTCTGCGAGAAGGTATTTCAAAACCCGATTTTTATGGGGATGTGGTTTACAAACTTCGTAAGATTTTGGGTCATGGCAATTTTCCAACTGTATTTGCTAAAATTATAAAACGTTTTGTTAAAAGAGGTTACGACCCAACTGTTTTGAGACACATCGCATGTTTGGTGTTCAAAAAAACAAAAATAATATCAAACAGGGAATGCCACGTACCAAAAACGTAGCCTCCCCGAAACGAGCCCCACAGCACCCAGAACACACACACACACACACACACACACACACACACACACACACACACACACACACACACACACACACACACACACACACCCAACCACACCACACCACACCACACACACACACACACACCAACCCCCCACACACACACACACACACACACACACACACACACACACACACACACACACACACACACACACACACACACACACACTCATGTACACACACAAACATACACTACCAACACACACTAGCATACAAAGCAAACACACGAGGACAAAACGAACAATTAAAGGAACACAGTGGGGCACCGCCTTGGAACGGTCAGTGGCAAAAACACCACTGGGGAGCTTAAACCGGTTTATGGTGCGCACCCAACCTCACTCTTACCCCCACCATGTTCCAAAGTCACAGGACAGTGTAAATAAAAGTAATCCCTGCTAGGTGAATCTCTAACACACGCAATGGAAACAAAAGGCATGGTATGTAAAACACAAAAATGCTCGTGTATAAATATATAAAAAGCAAACATTGAGAACCAAAAAACGTATGTACTCAATGCCTTTGCAGAAGGCAGAGCACCAAGAGAAACACCCTTAAGGGCCCGACGAAACATGCCAGAGGACAGAAATCAAAACAGTTTCGTCCCAGTGAGATTTAAAAACTGCCCATCACAGAGTCCTCCCCCTCTTCCGTCAGACACAATCAAAGAGGGAAGCATAGCGTCCAACTGTAAACGGGTTGAATTACCAGTCATGGCGGTGTGGCTCAAAACTGTATGGTCGTAACTTTTAATAAAACGTTTTGTTAAAAGATTTTAGCACCCTACTGTTTGAGCCACATCGCCATGACCCTGGTATTCAACCCGTTTACAGTTGGACGCTATGCTTCCCTCTTTGATTGTGTCTGACGGAAGAGGGGAGAGGACTCTGTGATGGGCAGTTTTTAAATCTCACTGGGACGAAACTGTTTTGATTTCTGTCCTCTGGCATGTTTCGTCGGGCCCTTAAGGGTGTTTCTCTTGGTGCTCTGCCTTCTGCAAAGGCATTGAGTACATACGTTTTTTGGTTCTCAATGTTTGCTTTTTATATATTTATACACGAGCATTTTTGTGTTTTACATACCATGCCTTGTATTTCCATTGCGTGTGTTAGAGATTCACCTAGCAGGGATTACTTTTATTTACACTGTCCTGTGACTTTGGAACATGGTGGGGGTAAGAGTGAGGTTGGGTGCGCACCATAAACCGGTTTAAGCTCCCCAGTGGTGTTTTGCCACTGACCGTTCCAAGGCGGTGCCCCACTGTGTTCCTTTAATTGTTCGTTTTGTCCTCGTGTGTTTGCTTTGTATGCTAGTGTGTGTTGGTAGTGTATGTGTGTGTGTGTACATGATTGTGTGTGTGTGTCGTGTGTGTGTGCGTGTGTGTGTGTGTTGGTGGTGTGCACTTCTGGGTGCTGTGGGGCTCGTTTTGGGGAGGCTGCGTTTTTGGTACGTGGCATTCCCTGTTTGATATTATTTTTGTTTTAATGGTTGCAAACAGTTTTAACAGCTCCGGCTAACGTCTATTTGCGACCATTAAAACCCGTATATACAGTCGCAAATATCAAAATTACAAAACATTTATTCCTATAATCTACGTAATCTGATAATACCTTGTATTATATATACTTGATTGTCAGTCAGGGTGTTTTATAAAAAACATGGCGAATGACAAATACAATTCGGACAAAACTGTATTAGACTAAATTTAATATTGGAATGTATGATCGTTACAGCCCTACCAAGCATTAAAATGCCTGAAACCATGTGACAATGACGTCTTTAAAATGACGTCATGTATGCAATGCCTTCTGGTGACGTTTCCTGCAATCTTTGACATTTTATTGAAATAAACTCAACAAAATTAGAGTTTGAAACATTATGTCGTAACATAAAATAAACAAAACAAATGTTGGTTTCTATGTCATATCACGATAATTTCACGTGTGAACACCAAAAGTAGTTATTTTCACTTGTGGCTGCGTCGCTCATGAAATTATCACTTTTGGTGCCCACTCTGTGAAATTATAATATGATCTTACACTAATCATTGGTGGTGTGTGTGTGTGTGTGTGTGTGCGTGGTTGTGTGTGTGTGTCGTGTGTGTGTGCGTGTGTGTGTGTGTTGGTGGTGTGCACTTCTGGGTGCTGTGGGGCTCGTTTTGGGGAGGCTGCGTTTTTGGTACGTGGCATTCCCTGTTTGATATTATTATTATTATTTTTTTTTTTTTTTTTTTTTTACACTAAAACCAGCAGTTATCCTTTATATTATCTGAGAATGACATTTATAATAATACCTCTATGTTGTCAAAGGCTTTTTCTTTCCTTTAAATATAAAACTTGCATATTATGATATATAAGTCTACAGTATAGACTGAGTTTTTATCTTTTATCAAAAAGAAGAAATGAAATCACTCTTATAATTTGATTGGTTAACTGGCCAGTATGACGTAAAGGCATAGCCTAGAATATAGTGTTATATTCACCACAGTGGTCAGTACTGATGGGAATTTAGATTTAATTGTACATAAGCCACTTGACCACTTTGTCAACCATTTAGTCTTCGAACATTTACTAAGTATAGGTTATAGGTCTATATTACAGGAATAAACACATTTATTGCGAGGGAGCGTCAGCGAACCGATGCAATAAGTTTTTTTTATTCCTGTAATATTGACCTATAACCGGCTTACAGTTTTCCCATCTACAGACAATATTTGTAATGAAATATATAGAGATTAAGGGCGGAGCTTAGCTCTGTGATGTCACAGTCTCACTTATTGGCAAAATAAGTGAAATAGTTATTTTCATATTCGAGATATTCAGTTAATATAGAAAATACAATTAACTTTTTTGAATGAAATAGGGGCATTTGATTGGAGTGAAAAGTAGGGCAAACTGTATAGTATCCACTGCTAACAGATAATATTAAAGTATGGACAACCAAATCTACTTGTACATGTATTTTGAATTGTGCACTACAGTTATTCAGAGAGAGCTGTGATTGAATTACAGACCTGTAAATTCACAGTCAACTCCTTGATTCAGAGACTTCTCCGAGAGCTTAAGGCGAGAAAGACTATATACCCAATAACTTTGCTTCGTGGAGTGTTAGCTTTCTCGGAAATAGGAAGCAATTAGTGGTTATAATTCAAACAGGATGAACATTAAAATTATTGTACTCCAGGATAATATTTTGGGACCACTGCTCTTTCTGTTGTATATAATTTTGTCATGCAACTAGTCTTATATATTTACCAATAGATGATGATTTACAATAGGCAGTGCAAGTAAAGAATTGTAGGCGTTTCAGTGATGATACAAAACTACAGAAAAAATAGATGAGCATTAATATCTCTACTAAGACACCATTTTCATTTTATTGATTAACTTCATAACTAGTTTATCAAAAATTTTAATTTGTGTGTTTATGCCATAATGTTACTGACGTGGTGTCACTGAATCCAAGATGGTCGCAACCATAGAGCCAATATCGGGGATGAACTCAGATTAAAGGGGCATACCCTATAACTGATGTCAAACTAAATAACCTCCAAAACATAAATAATAGAATCTTTGGAAGTATTATAACTTAAGGTAGTAGACTCCTAATAAAAACCTCCATTTGAAACCCTTCAATTTTAACGCTCTAGCCTAGGTAGTTAAGCATTGGACTGAAGATCTTTTGAGTTTTTCGGGGGTTCGTATCCAGCCGGAGCCAAATTTTTTTACTTTTTCTTCTTTGTTTTCATTATATAGCATGTTTCTTCATATGTTTATATTGTTTTAAGACTACATAGAAATCAATTTTTTTTTGCACGCAAGTATTAGCTTTTTTGAAGATTTTATTACTTGCTGACAGGTCTAAAATCGCCGATGGAGATTTTCAAACTCTAACTATTTTAGATAGAGACGGTAACACTTTGTGAATGTTTCGCATGCTGTTCCCAAAATGTTATAAATAATTATAAATATACAAAAAGTCATGGCCAATTTCTAGAAAATGTTGGCTTTTCTTAAAAACTTTGATGTTCAAAATTGAACATGGTCAAAAAAGTTCATGAAATTTGTAGAACTATCTGATAATTTCATAAAAGTTTTATAAATCTTGTTGATAATATGTGACCAGCCAAACGAATTTTCGTCCAAATGACATATCTGGTCAAAATTGAGATACCATCATTTCCTTCTACAGTAATATGTGTAGATTCAGAATACATAGTTTGTTTTGTCATTTTCAAGTGTTTTACGAGATTTTTGCAGGTTTTTATGAGCACCATAACAACAAAAAAGTAGCCTTTTCAGTCAATTTTTATAATATTTGTCCATTTATAAAGGAGAAGGAAAAGTTGAAATGTTTAAATATTTATTCAGTTGCATAATTTACATTTCAATCAGGAAACATGACTGGGTAATTCTAAATATAAATATTAAATCTTAAGCATAGTTTGGTTGCCATGGCAACAAAAATGAGTAAAACAACAAAATTGTTGGTTTTCCACAGAAACATCATCACAATTCAATACCAATAAGAATTAAACACTATATTATTTTTTAGTTTTATTTACCTACCAGTTGGATTATATTTTAAGTGTTATACCTATGTTTCATCTTAGTCAAAAACAAAACAAGAAAAAAAAACATAATCAAAGCATTGATTATATCACAATTTCACTGTATACAAACACAATTTCTAGTATTGACACTGTCATTCTGAAATGATGTGTTTCTAAAGTCATGGCAGTAGTTTGAAGTTTCCATTGCAGAACTGTGGCTAGTTAAGCATGGCGCAGAATATCCACAACTCCATGAACATTCCTACTCTTGTAAGGTTCCTGTAGAGTAGAAGTAATGTCTTGTAAACATATTTTGTACTCTTCCCATCACACCTTAAATTAATGGTGTTTTTTTAAATGAATGACGTATTGGCATTTTTTAATATTATACATGACACACTTCTCTGACTTAAATGCACTGGGACATGTTAATGTCCTTAAGGTAGCGGTTTAGGGTCGGCTCAGTGGAGTTAAATTACCCATTTAGACAATAACTGTATCATATATTTTGTATCTTTTATATAGATTATAACTAAAACAAGTCGTTTCATGATTTTAAAAACTTTTTCTTGTTTTTTGCCTTTGATATTGTATGATATTTGATAGATTTTGTAAGATTTTGAACAGCGACAGCAAAGCCGTTTGTGCGATTTTTACCACCAAATTCATAAAAAAATGTATATAATTATAATGTCTAGGGATCCTTGTCACAGATTTTCCAAATCATTCTTCAAACAAACAAAAATTAACATCAAAGAAAATGCAGTCTTTTTTTCTGACGGCTTGTTACGTATTTAAAGATTATTAATCCCCCTGACCAATTTATCAAACATTCCTGACAGTAATTCCTCCGTAATAAAATTCTCTTTAAACTGGTTTAAACCCCATGTTAATTGACCTCCAATTAACAAAATTATGCTTGTTCAAAGTTGACACAACTTCCTTCAAAGCAAGTGTCAAAAAACGCCGATCTTGTAATTTGATTTGAATATATGAAACAAAACCCGTTTAAATGCATCCAATTATACGCAAGTACAATTATATGATAATCCATACAATACTTAACCCTGTCATATCAGAAAAAATACAAGATCCGCCCACAAAATTATTTTAATGGGATATTTACAAACTTTTTCTTCGTGTTTTATTGCTACTACGGTATTTCGACAAGACTGTCACGTGATTATCTAAAGTAGTTGAGGTACACAGCGGGTAAAATGGAGAAAATTGAACGAGAACTTATATCTGCAGTAGAGTCGGCGGGGTAATTGATAATTATTACACTCGAAGCTGTTGTAAACGACTTGAAAACATGTTAATGGTGTTTAAGCATTTGATATAACTTTTAAAAAATATAATTAGTTAAAACTTAGATTTTATCCAAAAAAAAAGTTATTCATTTAGTAATCTGAGCTTATAAGGCGATGAATAGAATTTGGCAATATCTGTAAATAATAAACACAACTACCATGCAGTGCCCTTTGTGCAACTGTTTATACAAATTATAAGTTATGATATAATAAAAGGTTATGAAAATTGCTAAAAATGACTTTGTCAAGAACGCAAATTCATTTGAATACTATGATAGTTAACTGTACTGTTGTGAAAAAACCTTTTTGTCATTTTGTGAAATCGGATTTTACAGTGATGTTTTCAATTTGTTAAGTTTTATATGTATTCTTTAATCAATTAGAATTTTAATTTCGCATATAAATAATCCATTTATAACGAGTTATATAAGTGTCGGGTAAGAAGTGGCTCCAAGTGTATAAATAATTTAGTATAAATAGTTCATTTATATAGGTATATTTCACTACTTTGTTGTATGCTATGCTTTACTGTTCATTTAGTGTTTTTGTTGTTGTTGTTGTTATGAGCCAGAATGATTTGGCATCTTGTTGTCCAATCAAGCATAGGCTGTCCACTATGATCGATATGTGTGATGTCCCTACCTACTTAGTCAACCATACCTCGCGCGCGTGCTTTACTGATCGCGTGTCATACTGATAATGCCCGAGGCTGTAATTTAGTTAATCTCATACAGTACAATGGATTGAAGATGATTTATGTATCCTGATTTATTAACGCTTTGAAACTTGTTTGTAAAATTTACAATAAAAAACAGTTATATTATGACAAAAATTATCCTATTTTTTTGTCTCCATGTAGTTCAAATATTCTGAAAACTTTCTTTTCGTTTCATATTTCCCAATTTTCGATTAATGAATGATAGTTAATAATTCGGCAAAAAATATAAACAATATACATGTATATTATTATTATTATTATTATTATTAGATGAGCAGGTATGCTTTTACGGCAATGAAATGTATTTTTTATGAAAAGGGACCGAGATAATACCACCACGAGAAAGTAATGATAACACTTTTTTCTGACTTTAGAATCATTATACATGTACCTGCATACAACTTCTTTGCATCACAACCCCGTTTGTTTAGTACAATTGATTATATGATACACTTCTGGTCTTCGCATATGCAGCTTTACAAAGACGCCTTCTTATTTGAAAACGAAACGTTCTATTACAACATTTTTTCCAGATCAAATGCATATTCCTTTTTTGAAAAAAGTAATTCACAAACTTTTATGAATTGTAATATTCAAATGCTTTTAGGTCACACATTTCTTCACATGCCGACTTGTGTGGAAGGATTTGTAAAGAGAATAGCTTTTAGTTTATTTGTTTTCGTAACATATTCGTTTATCTTCTTGCATTCATTTTAATAGATTCTGTCAAAAATAAAAACGAATTTGATTTACGCATTGATAGTATGCAGTTAGTATTTCAGTGAGATGACAATTTATACAAACAAATAATCCAAATTTTTACAATTACCTGTTATTTGTTCATTTATAATTGCTGAATTGCTAAGCGTGCACATCTAATCATCGAAACAATTAACTGATCAATAGCGGTTGACTCTACCAGTTTATTGATTATCCCTTATCGGCGCCTCAAAAGGGGCGGAGCTATGAACGGTTACTGACACACATAGAGCGCGACGCTGTTGGAAAACATACCAATCAACTTTAACGGTTCATAAAGCACGTTTCAATTATTTTTTCAGCATCTTTGATTTCGCAGATATATAGAGGTTACATTGAACATAAAATAATGCATAAAAACAGAAAAATTGCGATTTTAAAGCAAATTAGTATCGATAGCTACCTTAAAGAATATTTCAAAAGTTTTAAAACAAAATTGTAAGCCTGACTTAAATTCAGAGCAGTTTAGAATTACTTTTACTTCAGTGTCCACTCAGTAAGCTTGCCATATGGTACACTTCTGGTGCAAATATTAATATATGTTTCTAGATTACCTTCTAGAGACCAGGTTGTAGAATAGTGTGTGTGTCTAACTTCCAAGTGGCTGGAAATCAATACTGCAGATCTAGGTATTGCATAAATGTACCATTCATGGCCCTTCACATTTCACACCTGCCAAGGAACATTTTCTTTAGTTACAATAAGTGACTTGATAAGCTTTTTTGAACAAGAAAAAAAAACTATCTAAAAACTATATTTAACATGATTAGTTTATAAATTCTTGAATAATTTTTGCATTCCTACAAAAAATAAATGTAGTTGGAATGTTTACAAAACAGAACATCAGAACAGAACTGCCACAACAATTTTCTTGAAGTATGTGCAACTTATGCATAAATGTCTCTTACCTTTGCCACATCATGCAATATAGAACACTGGAACATCCTTGGAGTTATAGAGAGAGAGCCAGCCTGTAAATTTAGTGATACAGATCAATCAACTAGTTACTATTATGTGTGCATGTACATGCATTTGTGTCAATGAAACTCATGAAACTAAGTGAATTACATAAGATATTGGGTTAGTTGATTATTAATAAGATCATTTATATTTATACTTATTATACACATATAATACAGTTTCAAATGCCTAACTTGAGCATGGTATGATTGAAAATCTGTTTGGAATAATCCAAACAATACTATAGCATCTCATCCAGGCTGCATGGGGCTTACACTGAAAAAAATGAGTGTTATAATATGTTGATTATATCCACTTTGAAAACACAAGAAATGAAGTACATAAATGTTTACATTTTGAATTTGGAACTATTATTTTCCTGTCACATAATCTTTGATTTTAATAAACTGTCAACCATAATAATCATAAAACGATTTTTGTACAGTATTGTGCTCTGGCCATTTTGCTTGTTGAAACAGTCAAAATAAGCTACCATGCATTAAACCTTAAAGATACAGCTTCTACTCCTATCCAAATACTTTAATAAATTGTTTTTCAACACATATCATGTACATAGATTAAAAAAATACATAGATGTATTTATAAATTTTAATAAAAATCTTGTAAAACTTGACTTGTCAAGAAATAATTCATGTATCATGGCTTATAGGAGGAAAGAGATCATGGCTGTACTAAAATAGGAATTGAGTCTGGCTTATTTTTTGAAGTTTTGAACAATGCCACTAATGAATTTGACCAACAGCATGACTGTACAGATTGGGGCTACACCTTCCCCACCCACTCCCAGTCAGGTTGATACAGAATATATTCCTTTCAAACACATTCTGTACTGGAGGAGCTCTTTAAATAACCATGGGAACTCTTGCTGCACTTTACTGATACCATCATCAGATAGTTGGTTCTAGTATGATTTGTTTGTAAACAGACATCTCGTATATTATACTGTAGACTGAAACAGTGTTCTACTTTCGGTTTGAATTTTCAACAAATATAGGTGCAGAGTACAGCATACTGATAAAACAGTGATGCACAAAATTGGACAAAGAAACAATAACTCACCTTGTGAAATTTATTTCCGATTGAGACAGACAGATGAAGAAGTTATCCAAAACCATCGCAAAACACCTACTAAATCTTTGACATTGACATATACAGTCACCTGGCGGATATTGATTTATTGTCGGCCTTCACTTCTAAATTTAGAAGCAAAACATTTCTTCACAAGCCTAAATATGATACAAGTTTATTAAATATGTTAGACATAAAGAGCAACATGTATGTAGAACATTCTGGAATTTCAGTTCATATAAAAAGACAAAACTTTAAACACTTATGCTGTTAAAATTGTTGAAAAAGTCACATGTATCTTTTCAAGCGTTTTACCGATTAGCATTAGGCTGTCTTTGGACGAATTTTCGCTTGACGGGCCACACTTATAGTAAATGGTGCATAATTTCTGAAAGAAAATATAGTTCTTATTACTCTGATACCAATAAATCTATACCAAATTATTGAATAATAAATGAAATACGTGTATTTTCTTATCTCTTGTGTGATGTCATTTTATAGATAATTCCAAAATGGGGGTAGGGTTATTAAAATTCCTATAACTTTTTTCACGGTCAATTTCTTTTAAACTTTGTTTTTAAATCCTGGAAATGATACAGATTAAGAAAATATTAAGCCTATCATGATTTGAATTAGTGCCCATTAGGAGTTTTTAACTACCTTAACCTAAAAGTTTTAGAATAAATTTTATTATATTTATCTATTAATTTACGTTCATTGAATACATCATTTATGTGCCCCTTTAAAGAGACATAACTTCTATCTGATGACAAACTGAAAACCTCCAAAACATAAATAATAGGATATTTAGAAGTATCATAACTCAACCTAAAAAACTGAGCCATGCATTTCCAGTTATTATCGATAAAATGTGCGGTTTAAGATACACTGCAGTGCAGTTAACCATTCAATAATCTATGTAGAGTTGTTGTTGTTTTATTTAAATTCATTTAACAGCTGTGTTTCATAATCAGTTGATTGAACCATAGTTGGAATTGTAGAATAATTTTCAAATTGGAAGTTTGTCTTATTGCATATTGCTTTAGGTTTCGTTAACTTTGTGTGTTGTCCGCAGCTTTTAAACCCCTAAATTCAATATACATTCAGTCTCACGGTGACCCTGTACAATTTCGACTTGATGGTATGTTGATTATTAAACAATACTTATTTGCCGATAAATAGTGTGCACTGTTGAAAAAGATCACAAGTAAGTGAAAGATTTTTATCATAGTCTGCATTTGAATCAGAAAGGCAGAAATGAATGTCTGGTATTTTCAAAGATCTTGGGATTTTCAACAAAATGTTGGAGTTCTGATAGCTGTCATTTTCATTAAAAAAATGATAGAAGAAAGTGGTCTGTACAGTAAATAAATTACTGGAAAAGTAATAACAGAGTATGGTCATGGTGGAAAGTCCTCTATCTTGATTACATATTACTTCTTGCTTTTCAAAGGGAATATTACCGCCATTATACAAATGTGTGGCTTTGACCTACATTTTTTTCTATTTGTCTGAGCACTGATCTCACAAAAAGAGATCAGGTTCAAGACCTGACTTTTAATATCTGAATGTACACTCATCATTTACATGTTTCTCTATTAAGGAAAGATACATTTGAGTTACTGAATCTACTCTAAACTTTTTTATCATGGCAGTTAATTAGAATGGCTGCTATTCTTATATTTATTACACTATTTATCCTAAACAAGAAACCTGGTTTCTGTATATATATAGTGCTTTCAAAGTCAAACTAGAACTATCACTGAAGGTGATGAATACCCCCCGAACATCCCACTGACACAGTATTTAAAATTTATGTAGTACTAGTATTTGATGCTTTAATTATTGGACCTGCACATCTGCGAAATATAATTTAATTTCGACCAGCGGGTTTGGAGATTAAAAGCACACAAGATTTTACTATCCCAAGCCCCTGTGACCTTTGATCTAGTGACCCGAAACATGGACCATGCACAACTAGTTATTGTACTTATCACTTCTATGAAGTATCATTAAATTCTGACCAGGGGTTTTGAAGATTTAGCGTCCACAAGATTTTACCATCTCGAGTCCCTGTGACCTTGACCTTTGACTTAGAGACCCGAAATCTAGACCATGCACAACTAGGCATTGTACTTATCACTTGTGTGAAGTATCATCAAATTCTGACCAGGGGTTTTGGACATTTAGCGTCCACAAGATTTTACTATCCCAAGCCCCTGTGACCTTGACCTTTGACCTAAAAAACCGAAACCTAGACAATGCACAACTACGCATTGTACTTATCACTTGTGTGAAATATCATTAAATTCTGACCAGGGGTTTTGAAGATTTAGCGTCCACAAGATTTTACCATCTCAAGCCCCTGTGACCTTGACCTTTGACCTAGAGACCCGGAACATGGACAATACACAACTAAGCATTGTACTTATCACTTGTGTGAAGTATCATTAAATTCTGACCAGGGGTATTTGAGATCTAGTGTCCACAAGATTCCGTCTACAGACGGACAGACAGACGGACAGACAAGCTGAATCCAGTATAACCCCCCTAACACTTTGTGTTCGGGGGGTATAATGAGAACTGTAACAGTTGTAGATATATGTCTGTTTTAGGACAGCAAGTGTATCCATAATTCATTGGAACAAATAATCTTATCCTCTTGTTTTAAGAAAAGAAGCTGGTCCCTCATTGATCCACAGTTTATTCGAGTTGTTTTATTGCCTTAGGCAATTACTTAAGCCTTTGCTTCAATTTCCGCCTTATCAGTATATTATGTAAGATTACATTTACAAAGATATAACTGAGTGACCATAAAGTACACTATAGTCCAATTGTGAGCACTGAACCATGAATTTACTAAGATCATACTGTAATTAGTTTAGTTTATACTTATTGTAATTCAATATTCAAGGTCAAAATTCAGGCTATACTGAAAAACTATTGCGCCCCCTTAGTGCAATAAGGTGCCAAGTAGCATTTTTATGTTTTCGAGAAAATCGCATTTAAAGGTTCTACTTGCTAGTACTTATCAGAAAATGAATATATTGCAATAAAATCTTACATGGTTGTAGATATTGTGTAGTTCTATGTACCCAAGAAGTGGAACAAGGCTAACCTCATTAATTATGCATATTTAATTAATTTTGTGTTATGGTACCTTTTAGCATTAAACAGTTTCTCGAGATTAACATGGAAAAAGGTACCATATGACATAAGGTACCTTTTTGCTCCAAGCATTTTTCTGTATGCAAGAAGTGCCATATGTCATTTGGTACATTTTTGGACCACAATGGAAATAAGAGTTTGTTTTAGCTCTTTTTTGTGTTATCCTTAACATATAATGTTGATTGGCATGGCTATATTAATTCATACATGTTTGTTTATTGTTTTATTGTATGTTTTAATTATAAGTTGCCATGTAAATTGTACATTTTATGTTGAAATAAATCTATCTATCTATCTATTTGCCTTAAAATGCATTTATAAAGTAAAAATTGCAAAATGTACCATGTGACAATATGGTACCTTTCAGCCCTAAATTAATTCAAATACTAAGGCACCATATGATACTATAGTACATTTTGTCCGTCACAAATTATAAGGTGTATAATTATCTAGCAGATATTCCGTGATTTTAGAAGTTTACAAATAGCTGCATAACTAATGAAGGTTTAATGTCAAAATTAATTTTTGAATTCATTAGTTAAGTACATTCGAAAATGATTTATTGAATATATAATCGTTTCTTGAATGTTGAATAATGCATGAAAAAGAAAACGACTAAATTTTACATCCACTTTGTGCTGAAATGAGTTAATACTTTTTGACATATTGGGACATATTTCAGCCGTTGTTCATCCAGTGTATTTGCAAGTTGGTAATTGTTTTCACAACATGATTATGTGTGTTCACTCAATGTCCGTGTCATCGTCTTCTTACTCAATCGGAACATAATCCTTTTGCTTTGTGTTTGGGGGCAATGATTCGTAATAGGCCTTGTACTATTCTGTAATAATTTCCCTGTTACACAAATTGATCAGGACATAATTTTTCTTTTTCAATGATATAGGCAGTTTGGATTGATAACACATGCTCAAGTCTGAGTGATTCTGTTGCCATTTGTTAGATTTTCGCGGTTTCCTTGTTGCTGGTGCTTGAACTTGAATTTCAACGAATTCCTCACCGTTAAACGTATAATTTACGAAAACTGACCGTGGCCTGTCTTTTCGTATCTGGATCCACTTTATTTTCAGCTAATTTACGCGATGTCCCGTAGTTGAGATCTTTAGATTTGGGCAATAATTTTTCACGAAAGCTTTAAAGTCTAAAACGTGATTGAACTTCATTGGTTTCGCAAGATATAGGTTGCCTTCTCTTGCCATGGCAATTACCGTACACTATTGTGATGGTACATAAACTGCTGTGATTTTCTTGGCGACCTCAATGGTGGCATGCACCGAGTCGCATTCCATCTGCGAATGGCCAGAGACAAGAAATTTGTGACTGATCTTCTCTAAAGTTGGTACCTGCGACATGGCATACAGATGAGACGCAGTCACAAACCGATTTTTGTTCTGGCCTCCGCATGCGTCTGAGAAATAAACTATTTCTTTGACACCTGTTGTTTGGCATGCTGATATTTTTTTAAAAGACATGTGGATATTTCACAGGACCCTCTTTTACACTGTTTCATCCCACACATGACAGAATACTTGTTTGTCACGTAAAGAATAGATTGTTAGGTTAAAACAGCATAACTTCCTCGAATAGTACAACTTGGAAACTAGTGAACACGGAGTTGTTAACACAGCTTGTAAATCAAACGTTGCCACGTATACACTGTTATCTTTTTGTGTGTCTTCTGCCTTTTTTTTCACGTGTCAACATTTAATCCTTTTGGTGTTGTTTGTACTGCTCTTTAAAGCTATCAGTTAAATTTCCCACTTCTTTTTGCCGCCCGTACAGGGTGCAAAATGAACATTGGTCCTTTTTTTGGCTTAAAGAATGATAAGTTGTAATGTTCACAGAACTTTTTCTATATATGTGTTCTTTCACGGGAATTGTCTACTCTTTTTGCATTTGTCACAATACAATAACTACATTTTTTTTATATTTAGATCGAGTGGCAAAGATTGCTTTTTTGTGTTTTTCCGTGTGTAGTGCGACTCCATTTTAGAGAACGATTCAATAAGTTCTTTTACATAGTTAATTCTCTCTTCATCAATCTTATGAAAGTTATAGTAGATTTAATAATACTATTACGATTATATTAGTGTATTATACAGCCATTTATTTTATTTTCTAACCAATCTGAATGAAAGTGTTATATTCCAGCAACTATCTAGAATAACTTAACACTGAGATTTTCTGTGTTTAATCAACAAATCAACACCTACAGAGATAAAGCACTCAAACTATTACATTATTAAGATAATAAACAAAACAAGTGGTGAACTTCTACACCTTATCAGCACTCCTGAAGCAGCTGGGATGTGTATCCTACACATGCAATATTTGTCAAAGGTACCATGTGAGCAATTTAAATCAAGGTACATGTTTTATCTTCAGAACAAAAAGGTACCGTTTGTCATAAGGCACTTTTGAACAAACAAAGATACAACATATTATTCAGTGCAAAAAGGTGCCATATGTCAAATGGTACCTTTTTGCACTGTGACATGCATATGGTACCTTTTTGCACTAAGATTTTTATGGTTTATCACTTGGTACTTTTGGGTTTCTGATAATTCGGGTATAATTTATGGGTATATAATTTATATTTTTATATCACATGTAGATATCATGTAACTCTATTGAAATATGCCAAAAAGTCATTTTTGGCAAAAATGTTAGTTGACACCTTCATGCACTAAGGGGGCGATTGGTCAGCAGGACGCTTTTTTATTTTATATTCGCACCATTTGTTCAGTTTTATTGAAATGCATTTAACAGCAGTTGATTAAACCGTAGTTGGAATTGAAGAATCATTTTTGGAAGTTTAAAAACTAAACCGAAGAAGTGTTGATCTAAGGGAAATTTTGAATAAATATTAAGTATCAGGTGGTAAAGTTGTTTTTAATAAGTTCCAAGTTAAACACTATGTAACAATATGACAAATGAATCTTTTATTTTATTTAAATAACAGTTCAATCATTCACACAATTTCAGTCCAGATATGTTTAAGAGTCTCAAAGAATTAGAAATGTCTAGGATTTCACTAAGTACACAAAGTTTAAACACATAGTAAGTATTTTGATTTGAATATATAAAATGCTGCTCAAAGTTGATATACCTGTGATATCACATCTGTTACTTAAGGGAGTTTAATAATATCAACAATAAAATTTTAACAATAAATCACACAAAATAAAATATGTTACTTCAAAATGATGGCCTGGCAGCTAGAATTAGCCTTGAGCTAAAAAAACAAAATTAGTATATACTAATTTATTTTACTCAATTGTGAAAAAAGCTTGAATCTAATATTGAGTCACTCTCGAGTCCGCTTCCTGGAAAAGCCAGTACTGGTGTCATATGAGAAGGTACAGTCGTACACAACCCCTCCCCTCAAAAAGTCATTGTTTGAGAATAGTGACATAAATAAAAAATCAGTGATATAAATAAAAAATGATTGATAATTAAAGCTTGCCCTGTTGAAACTACGAGAACAGTTCAAGTACAGATGTCTTTAGCTCACCTGGCTACGCCAGGGTGAGCTTTTCTGATTGATGATTGTCCGTCGTCCGTCAACATTTTGATTCAAATGACATCTCCTCTGAAACCACAAGGCCAATGTTGTTAAAATATGCAGGAATGTTCTTGCATGAAGCTCTACCAAAAGTGTTCAAAGAATTCCATTCTACGCAGGAAAAAAATGATCGTCTTCTCTAAAACCACAGGGCCTAGAGCTTAGATAGTTGGCATGTAGCATTGGCTAGTGGACCTCTACCAAGATTGTTCAAATTATGACCCCCGGATTAATTTCAAAGTTTGTTAAAAAATCCAGTCAGCCATTTTCCACCCAACCATCATGAAAATTGGTCAGATGTTGTCACAATGATTACTAGGCAAGCTTCAAATGTGGGTCACCTGGTGTCTAAAAAAGAGCGACACCTTGTTAACACTCAAGAGGCCTCATTGTTTAACCAATCAACCAATCAACACCTTAATTTGTCTGAATATTTGTATTGTCAAGAATATATTATTCAGGGTTAAATCTTGGTCACAAAATTACCAAATTTCAGTCATTTTGGTGTGATACACCGAAATTTGATGATTATACATGCGATAATGTAACTGAGTCAGGTCCTATGATAAAATTGGGGAGAGCATTTTAGCGAAAAAACAAAAATTGAGCAAGAGGTTTCAAAATCGTTTGTATAAATTTGACTGCTATGTCCTTAATTGACAGGCACATTTGAGACATTGTTAAATTTTGGAGTGCTTTCATTGCAGGAAAATATTTAAGTGTTTTCCATGCTCAACAAAATTGTTCTAAGTACTTTCCAGCCTCATCATGCCAGAAAAAAGACTATTAAGTTCTAGCTTTCCATGCTTTCCAGCCTACGTTTCCACACTTTCAAGCTTTGAATGGAAAATAATCCAGCCTTTTCCATGCTATGATGGAAAGATATTCCAGCATTTTAAATCATTCCATGGAATCTTCTCCACTTTTTGACAAATTCCATGGAAAATAAGATATTGTCCATGGATTCCATGGAATTCCAGCCTTATGTCCAGTCAGAGTATGGAAAATGTACAGCCGGGTGTCCAAATGATGGTTCAGTGTATATGCGTGCGTGCCTCCTTGCGAGCGAGCATGCGTCTAGTTTGCCTGGACTGTAACTTATCCATGGATCAAGGGATTCTTTTACTTGGCATAATTGTTCAACATCATGAGACGGACTGTCATGCACATGAACCAGGAGCCGTATTCCAGTAGCATCTAAGATTAAAAAAAGATCTTAAGTTAATATTTTTCACTAAAATCAAATCAGTTTTTCCTTAAAATTAAGAATTTTTTTAAGTCTTATCTTAGAAACTTCTTATCTTAAGAAAATTCTTAAGTACGCCATATTTTGTCCTTAAAGTTAAGGATGCACCTCTTCTTCCTTAAGTCGCTAAGTTATTTTTCTCAGTGTACTGTTTTGGTAGATTTTTCACTATTTTACTAACTTCTTTTGGATTTTTCAGGTGATAGGTGAGTCTATTATTCGTATGTATAATCCGGTAAAACTTATAGTACGTGGTTGCTTGGAAAAAGAAAGACAACTCTGATTAAACAAGCGAACGCTGAAACGACATAAAACAGCAGATTCAAAATAAATACTCTTTAACATTTTATATAGCAGAAATGGCCTTCAGCACCAATTGACAGCGTGAAAATTAAAGGAATGAAAGACGACTATATTCTAACGGAACTGGAAGAACATTATTGAAAGGCTGTTAATTAATATGACCGCATTTCGGATAGAATCAAATTCGGATTGCCCATTGCAGCGCCGTATAGCTTTGTTTAATAAATACTACGTGCCTATTGCTCTAAAGAACATGATCATTTTACCGTTTTCGGCAATTTCCCCTATCGAAGATGACAACAAAGGCGAATGTTTTTGTGGTGGGGATCTAGTCAAGATTTAGCCTATCCAAAACCAAGATGTTCTTTATTATGTACAGACAGGTCTGCAGTTATGCTTAGTATGACACCACTGGATGGCGAGGAGGACAATAAAAACAATGGTTGTAGCATCATATCACAATCCACGCTTTATACTCAAGCACTTGGAAAACGGGAGTCACAAGGGCTGGATTGAGGTGGTACACAGGCGCGTAGCCATGCATACTTCTATACTCAGTCATGGGAGTACTTCAAATTTCAATGACGAAAAATTTAAATGGCCTAAAGTTGATGTTGAACGTATGTCTAAGTGGGGCACATGTCCACTCGGGTACACTAGCAGTATCGGTTTGTTTTCACAAATGATAAGCTTGTGTTTCATTAATGCAATGAAATAAGTTTAAACATCCTAATCATTTACGTTATATTTGGCTTTTACAAAAATCGCTAAGTCCCTGGTATGATATTCTCTGTTGGAATTTGGAAATCGATTCCAAGCTCCTGGCACCAGCCATGACAGATGTCATACGGAAATAAACAGTCATGTACTAAATTTGAGCGATAACCTTCAGAACTTCATAGAGGAGTGACAGGCTGACAGCAAGTTTTAAAGCTAAACCAAGCCATAATATACATGATGCTTTCTTCGGATAGTTTTCTCATCTTTTAACACTTATGATCCTGTGATCCAGTTCAGATATAGACAGGCATGGTATGTCTACAGCAGTGTTTTGGCGTATATTTTACTGTCAATTCCTGTTTTCTTTTTTACATGTTGCGCCTGTCGTTACAGCCATCTTCAAAAAAGGGAAAGGAAATGCTAAAACATTGTGAATATAACTCTATGCTCTAATATAAAAAAGAGAAAAGGTACTTGTAAAAATGCAGGTAAGTAAGTGCCACTAAGTGTTGATCAATATTAAAAGAAACACTGCTATCTCCAGTATCAAAAAGCCTTTGTGCCATTTATGAGCTTGATTCTAACAAGCGCATACAATTATACATATAAATTTTGTATAATTATTGAAAAACCTGTTGTAAGTGACCACACGGGCAACTGAAAATTATACAATTTTTTAAATTAAAATTGCTGAATGTTACCTATCAGTGGATGTCTGGTCTGTCCATATCCAAAAGTCTTGGTAAAGTAGTTAGGGCAACATTATTTTACAATAATTTATATTTAATTTCAATTCAATCAGTTTGATTACCTTTTTGTTTCCTTAAATACATTTGTTCCTTTCTCACTTAAAGAGTTGTCATAAAGTTATTTCTGTTTGTTTTGGCAGTATTATTGAAGAAATTGTTGAAACGTATATATAGTATGTACTTTCAATTGAAAAAGTATTTACCAGTGTCGCCAGCAAATCATCGTCATTGCTTAAGTAATTTTACATCCAAAGTGCTCCGGGGACTTTAAGAGTAATTACAAACTTCGTTATAGTTCTAATGATATTTTCTTTTATTATGTTGCACGCTTGAGTAATTAATGTGGGTAATGTATAATGTTATAACACTTTCATCCAGTATTTTTAAGTAAAAACGCTAGCTATCACTAAATGTGATAACAACATTAACATAACCACTGCACCAAGTAAATTTTCTCTTTATTCAAAATAGAAGTTGCTTATTCAATAGATGTCAAGTTCTAATATAACAACAAGAGGTCAATGATGGTCATATATCACTCACCTAGTCTATGTCAGGGCTATGTGTTGCTTTAATGGACACAAACAACTTGAGGATTTCAAGGCCATTTTAATTAATTTCATCATCTCACTAAAGTTACAGGTAAAAGTATTTTATTCAAAATGTTGTATAAAGGTATGACTGATATTACACTGGTGACTCTTCCTTAACTTGGCTTTTGTTAAAATCTATGGCTCTACATCATATTGGTAGACATTAAATGGATAACTCAGTTGAAACAAGAATGTGCTACTATCTATCACTGGAAATTATTCACAGCTACTCAAAAGTTTCATGAACATTTCTAGTGAAACTTGTGCTAGGCCATTTCCCTATTAGTACTGCGTATGACTGCAATTCTTAAACGTGTATATTACTTAAAATTTTACATTACCGTCAGGTATGGCAGTGAGACCTAAAATTTTCGACGGTTTGACTAACATGGAAATTATAAGGAGATATAGATTTGACCGAGATGGAATTCAGTATCTAGAGACTTTGATGACAGGTATACAGCCTCATACAGGCAGACATAATAGTCTCTCTGTTAGAGAGAAATTACTAATAACTTTGAGATTTCTGGCAACTGGAGAGGTTCAGCTGAATGTTGGTGACATACATCATGTTGACCAGTCAGCAGTGTCTAAAGTCATATCACAGTTAATTATGGAACTCAGTTCACCAGCTATTATTGAACGGTTCATAGATCCAACAAATGCAGTTGACCTGGACAAACAAGTTCAGCAGTTTCATGGAACAGCAGGTTTCCCCAAGGTGGTAGGGGTGATTGACGGCACTCATGTCCGGATACAGTCTCAATCAGAGGAGGAAGAGGCCTTTGTCAATAGGAAGGGATTTCACAGCATCAATGCACAGCTTGTATTTAATGCATTTGATGAAATTATAGATGTTGTTGCCCGCTGGCCTGGATCAAGCCATGATAGCCATGTTTGAAACGAGTATGATACCAGCCGGTTATCATATGCTTGGAGAAATTGGCTATGCTTGTAAGCGCTGGCTTCTAACTACGTACTTTAACCCACAACCAGGAGGACAGACTTCATACAACAGGTATACATGTATACATCAATTAACAAGTACAAAGGTACAATTAAGTCAGGAGTTGCTTAGTCAATATGGTAGTGCACTGCCAATATGGAAGTATGCTATATATTACTTTCAAAGTATTTAGGCTGTATCAAAATACAATGTTGCTTTAATCCATACCTCAGTAATAATGTGTGTGGAAAACGCATTGAATAACAATATATTCATAAAAATAACGGTAAACACAACAAACATCAATAACATATGAAAATATAGAGTTTATAGATATACACATTTAAAAAAATTAGCATTCAAATTAGAATCCAAAGAGAATGCCCCATTAACAAAGATTGTGCTATTCTGCATGCATAACCTTGCAATATGTATGAATTTTGACAACACTGACAAGTATTTAATTGCACTGACAGTATGATATTTAGTAACAACTGTGAAGTCCATATTCATCAATACAATGAAACAAATGTGTACAGGTATATACTTGTAACAGGCTTCTTTTTAATTTATGTAAAATAAATACAATTAAAAATTTTATTATATTGTAGCCATAAAAAATCATTTAAATAATTCCAATTTATGAATTAAGTGTTTCCTCATCACTTGCACTTTTTAATAGGGCCCACAAAATAACTAGATCAAAAGTTGAAAGAGGTATTGGTCAACTGAAAAGAAGATTTGGAATTCTCAATGGGGAAATTCTGATGAGACCTGAGAAAGCCTGCGGGTAATTTAATTTTACATAAGTTGCATTCAAGAGGTATATAAAGTAAATCATACATTCAAAGCAAAGTGTTGAAATTCATATTCTTCTTTAAGTAATAAAATGTTTTGAAATGAAATATTAATTTAGTGTTTATCAAATTTCTTTTCAGAATGTATTTTAAAATTCAATTACAGAGTAACACAGATTATATATTACACTTATCCATTTTTATGCTCCGTATTTACAAAGCCCAATTTGATTACTGAGACAAACTTTCTCATTAGAATCATCATTACATGTGCCATACTGCACAACATATGCAAGAAGAGAGCTATTCCTCTGCCAGATGGAGTCAATTATGATAATGATGACCAACCATATAACAACAATGACCAGAATGCACCACAAGTTGGATTGAGATATAGATATAAAGATAACATTGCCACTACTTATTTCTGAAGACTGATGTAAGTATTATTTAAACGAAATGTTTAATTTACCAGTACAAATTATGAATATCTTTTTGAACTGATTTAAAACTAAGCTGAAAACATCAAAAGGGTCAATCTTACAACTACTAGAAAACTCTTTAATGGCTCGTTCACATAAATAAATGCCAGGGATATCACAACACTAGCTTTGTAGCTTCCTTAAAACTGGAAAATGCTCATGGGTATACTGGTACAGACAAAAGAAAATTCTTTACAAATCTTCTTATAAGTAATGACTTCAGTACAATATTGCAAAGTAAAAAAGTACTGTAAAAAACAACAAAAATAGACAGAGCAATTTAATGTAATACAGTGCAAACTCTTTGGTCCTGCATTGTGAAATGTTTAACATAAATTAAAAAGAAGTCTCCACACATCTTATTTTTATTCCTTCCCAAGTTGTTTCTTCAACATTCTTATTTGGAGTTTAATGTTTTCTTCTTTTAACAGTTCTATTCTCTTGTGACACTGGCACTGGCAGCACTCCACCTGGACTGATGAGTAATTGCTGAAAATATTAAAGACTTAGAATTTTCCTCATGTAAAGTTTATTACTGGCACTGTATTTTGCAGTCATCTTGCAGTTCAATGTTGAAAACATATGAATGAACCACAATAGGTGGATTATCAATTGACTTTTATACAAGATTTGTCACTTGATTTTACAAAAGCTTACACAGGAAAAACTTTAAGTCTTCTCTGAAACCAAATGGCCTAGAGCTTAGATATTTAGCATGTAGTATCCTCAAAGTTTGGTTAAATCATACCCCTTTGGTCAATATTGGCCCCGCCCTGGGGGTCACTTGTTTTACAAAGATTTTTTTAGGAAAATCTATTTGGTATGTAACGTTGTTTTGTGGTCTTCCACCTACTTTGTTCAATTATGCCTCTTGGGTCAAAATTGACCACACCCATCAGGTAAGTGGACTTTGGGTCAAAATTGACCACATCCATCAGGCAAGTGGACTTGTATTCATGTGAGCAATATAGGGCCTTCACGACCCGCTTATTTAATGATAATATTTTGTAATGAGGTGCCTTTAATATATGAAAATAGGCTCAATTATTTTTCTACATTGAATAGTTAACATGGAAAATATTATTAATGTTTTCCTGCAGTTATCAAAACATCTATGTTTACATAATGTGAATTGTATAGGATTTGAGAGTTTGAGTTCAATCCCAACCAGTGCCTAAGTAGTGGTAGTGAATGGAGTGAGTCTCGACAGTGATTGATATCAGCTGTAATAACTTGTTTTCCATTCGAGATCAGTTAAAGTTGTATATATACATAAATGTAACAGCCCTAACAAAGATCTTATTTTTCATCACATAAGATTAGTGAGTAAATACCTTGACAAAGAAGTCTCTGCATTGACAAGATCACTTTCCATATCATCAACAGCAGTAGCAGTGAAACTGAAATGAACATTTAGTTTACCTTGTAAATTGCTGCCGTATGTAATCAAATGTTCTGAATTGAGTTTTGTAACATTTCTTGATGGGCAGTTACATGTGCAATTTTGTCATCCGACTTGTGACTCATTCAATAGCGTTCTTGATCACATTACTGTGATATTAATCCTACATTATTTATATGGAACAAAGGGGTTTCTTTCAGTAACTTATATGATTAATACACATGTAATAAGTTCTACCATAAATACCTGTAATTTGATTGAGTGCTCATTTCCACATCCTTACTAAATGATGTACTGGTAGAAGATGTGCTTGCACTGAAAAGGAATGTCTAATCACTGATCATAAATTGTTTTTTCTATAAATGATAGTTTTGCCATTGAAAGTGGCTATTATGAAAGGGAATAAATTAATACTAAGTAAATTAATACATTAATAGGTAATAAAGATTATTAAGGCAGGAAAATATAGTGTACAAGAACCACAACTCTATATTCATCACTCATTAATTGCACAGTTATTGTCCTTAATCATTTTTTCTTTTGCATTGTATTGAATGATAGAGAATATATTGAAAGAATACACCGAAATAAAGTCAGTTTTGACCCTATGGATTTAATTTAAATAACCATTTAAGGTGTCCATAGACAGTATTAGTTTTTTTCCATTAGATACTTGGTTCAGATAAAAATATTTGTCACTGAGCATAACTGTTTCTGTGAAAATGAGGCTCTGCTGGAAATGCAGGGTATTTCCATCAGAACCAAGTATCTCATAGTAGAAACTTTATAACTGCATACCGTCTTGCACTTTACAACAGATATTTAAGTACAAACTTATCAAAATTATGCATTTTTATATTAAAACAAACGTTATTTAATGCTATGTTTGATAAAGTGGCGTCACATTGTTTATAATATTACGTCACCAGTTAATTTTTAAATTATATGCTATTTATGTGTATTTAGAACAAGTGACCCCAATCTTACCACTATTTGCTACTGATAGATCTCATAAGAAGTATAAATGACACTTACTTTAAACTGGTAACTTTAAACATGGACGTGTCCATATCTGTGCCTGTAACACCTATGGTGTTTGCAGCCCCTTTGCCCACCGCTGACATTACAGCTTCTGTTATCAATGATAACGTTTTAATACATGGTCCACCACCTGAAATTATTTGTAGTAGCCCATGTAAGATTAAATTTTGAAGCATTGTAATGGTATATGTCAGAAAAGTGTAACTTTCTGACACCAAGGTATGAACTTGACCTTTAAATTGAGCCTTGCTGTACCTGGCACAGCTTCCTATTTATCAGCTTTTAATGAAAAATCACAATAAAGATAAGACAGCATTATATAATGATATCAAAGAAGAAGGTTAAATTTGTGGTATATGTTTTAATTGATATACAGTCATCTCTTACCTGTAGCACGTTGGCTATGTAAAAAATCATTGTAGGCACTCCTGTGGCACTGCACTAGGTTATCCCACTTTTTTGGGAGTGCTAGTGAATCTCTAGGGGCCTCTGCTCTGCAGGTAAACCTACTGGTCAAACTTGACCAGAGGCTCCGTTTGCTTGCTGATGTGATATCTGTAAAATAAAATACATTTTTAAGGTAATATTGAGCTACAAGGGTTGATTTTAAATCAATTTTGTAAACATAATTTATTTGTTCAATGCGTTACAGTTATTAGCATTGAAAAATTATAACCTGTTAAACCTATTTGAAAAAAATAAGAACTTGCTTTTGCATGTGTATGTACACATAGTGCAAGACCTTACATGTATTGTTAATTGCCAGAGGTTCATTGCTCCATTTATTTCATTACAAGATGACCTTTTTTCATGCTAAGTTTTTCTTAAAGACAAACATTATAGATATTGGATTGAAATGAAGGACGGTTAATAGCTGCTCATCAGTACAACAAATCATTGTTTATTAGACCATAACAATGCTGAAAAGGATGTAATTTAAATTTATAATGACCAGATATTACAAAAGGTGAATAAATGTATATTGAGCATTATTTTGAAATAGAAGTATTCATCTGGTATAAATAAACAATATGTATGTGAAAGTTAGTGTTGATTATTAATTTGGGATAAAACTAAATATTATTTTTACCAAAAATCATATTTACATTCGGATTTATTAATAGTGTTATTATGCTGATATATATGCAAAAATATATGCTATAGATACAAAATTCAAAAAGATAAGTAGAAAAATGTGATTTGAGTTTGTCCTTATTGTCCAAACATGGTTGAATTCCATATATATATATAGTCCCAATGTCCAAACCTGGATTACATTCACATATGTTAGTTATCTTCGAACCATCTGGTTTAAATCTGCAAGATTCAAAAGAAACACTTCAGTTATATTGGTTAATAACGTTCTGGTTTTGATAAGTCGAATGCTAACTGGTTTCCTATATCATAAAGTAAACAGGTACTGTACAGCAACATTCTTTTCCTGACATTGATTGCATTCAACTGAATTTACCACCAGGAGTAACACATGAAGGAGATAAATGTGAAGATGATGATAGTACAGCTGCCTTGGCCCAGTGGT
This sequence comes from Saxidomus purpurata, assembly GCA_022818135.1. Lineage (NCBI taxonomy): Eukaryota > Metazoa > Mollusca > Bivalvia > Venerida > Veneridae > Saxidomus > Saxidomus purpurata. The sequence goes on from JAFMSR010000012.1 coordinate 50,040,190, forward strand.
CAGAGTTGGCAGAGTGGTGTCAACCCGTGTTTTCCCGCCCAGGAAAACCCGGGAAATCCTGGGCTGGGCAATATCCCTAAAATGGGCAGTCCCGGGTATTACTGGGTAATATAACTTTGTTGAAACTAAAACATGATTTTTGCAACTGTACTGGTGTCTAATTGCCTCATTTAACATTATATTACATTAGAATGAGTACATAGAAGATATATAGCGTATTATGAATATACTTGGATGTAAGAATCTGATAACAACTACACAAAATATATTTTTTTATTCTGAATTTTGAAACCTTAATTACATCATGTGTACATTTCCAATGTCAATTTAAAGCAGACTAAACCGCAAACTGACATGTATTATTAACTACATAGTCACTGTCTCTGATTCATATTAAGTAAAAGTGTACATTATTAAACAGTGATTACCAGTCCAATGCCTCTTTTCCCCTCAGCATTCTGTAACAAAACACTAACTTTGCACATTTCTGAATGCCCAATTTGTTTCTGAGATTGTTCTGGATCAAACCAAAGTTTGAAAAGATCCTTTCAATTGAGGCAGAACTTGCAGGCAAGAGTTGCCATGCAAAAAGACATAGCATTGGATAAACAACACTAGATTTCTAAGCGCCGTATTATACCTCTACTTCATTATTACAAGGTAAATATAATACAATAAATTGTATTATGCATGCTTTTGTGAACAACCCTTCTACAACACAGATTTTGAACGGCAAATTTTGGCTATTAAAGCTAAGGACTCCTTGTACAAAGGCGGGGGGGGGGGGAGGGGGAGGCAGTCTACAGACGTCTAAGATAATAATGTTTACCTTCTGTCAATGGCTGGTCCTTTACCCATTCTCTCACCTACTTTATTTTGCTTCGTCAACTTGTATTTGTAAATTGTCGTCACATAAATCAAATAATGACTAGAGTTGTGATATCAAATAAAACTCATGATCATCTGTACTGTGAGTCTCTGAATTTGTTTGTGTTACGGACAATATAAAATAATTGCCAATGAGTCTGGGTTAATACAAATAAGGAAATCATATGGAACATTTTGTTCTCTACTCGCTAGCAATGATAAGGCTGGTCAGAAAATCGATAAACAGGTAGTAGCGGCCGACAGTTCGCTTGCGGTCGTAAATTTTCCGAAACAGACCGGAAAACCGCTGATTGTTTCGGCAGCTCAATCAATAAAAATCGATATTTGCTTGCGTAATATTAGCCCGAGGATATTAAGATGTACTGTGTATTACGCTAAAATAGAAATCTTTAATCTTATTGCATTCATCCCAACTATCTGTTTGTACTATTACATTGTATGTTTAAAAAGCAACTGTTGTAAAATAGAGATTACAGAGAAATGAAGCAACACTGATTTGAATAATAGAGTTATTATAGATTTATCAGTTTGAGGGGGGAAACGTTTTTTTTTTTTTTCATGAATATACCCTCGAATTTCATTAACTTTTGTTAAATCTATGCAATGCACAGAGCTATTCGTGTAATAATTGTTGACAGGATCATGCGGACAAACTACAGGAGTAATAAGCTATTAATCTTTATATTGTTGAATTAATTTTATTAAATTGAATCACATATTATATCAAAGCATCCGCATTTAATGTAATTAAGTGAAGCTTCACAACATAAATCATACACGGCATCACCAACTTGTACCGCAATGACAGTCACACTTTTTCTTCGCACGTGCTTAAAAGCCATAAGTGGTTGTATATCTTGAAAGCAATTAGTTCTCTAAACATAAAAGCTAACAAAAACTACCTTTAAAAAAGATGGTCCGCGCAATTTTTAGTATATGAAAGCGATTGGTAGCTTGATTCTAATATTGAATTGTGAAACAATGAAATAACGAAGTTTTCATTAGGCATATACAAAATCGATGTCATCGATGCTGTGAAAAAAACAAACAACACGATAGACACAATGCATGAACGTGTGCGTCATCTTTGAAAATTTGTTATTTACATAACTTACAAGGTAGATGTTACTATCGTTTAATTAATTACGGTACTGTTTCCCGTGTGCTTGACGCCAACGTTACACGTGCGTAAATTCTACAAGATAGAAATAAATGTGCTACAGCAGAAGCTTGAACGACACACTTAAGTGTCGAGGATTATTTTGAAATTATTCACATGAAATCATGAACGTTTCTTCGAAAAAATTATTTTAAAGTGCGAGTTATTTAAAGGTTACTTTTGTTAATAAAAGGAATAATTAAGTAAGGTCTTTTTTCGTTGTCCCTTTCCACAGTAGTTAATTGTTCTCTAAAAGCAAACAGAAATACATTTATTAAACTAACTAAAATACATTTCATTGTTTCTGAGATGGGTGTACAATAAAAAAGATATATATAATACACACATTTAGGGTAATAAATTACCAAGACTAACAAAGACTTTTATTGCACCCTAATAATCCATATCCGTTCTAGTGTTTTATTGCCCCGGGGTATATTGTAAAACGTAAGTGGTAATTCTTATGACAGATTTTAAGTTTCTTTAAAATATGTAAGTTTACCGTAATAACATCTTATTTGCATTTTCTTTTTCAATTTCTGATATTTGATCAAAATACTAAAAGTACATAATTCACAAACATTATTTTTCGACATTACATGTACCTGATTTCGATTTCTGACCGGTCTTAACTTTTTCATTTGTCAACCACCTTTAAATTACAAAATGTTTATAGGGGGACCAAAGTAGAAGTAAACGACTGTCAAAATACGCACAAATAGCAACAACAAAAAAACAACATCGCCACATTTATGACGGGTGAGATCTATCCGGACGAACGGATTCTGAAAACAAATTCTTTCATATAAAATAAGCGTCACAATTTGAATGTGACATACGTACTTGTGTATATGTGTGTTTGTGTGACATTACAACAGTCCCGTGAAAATGTGTAAAAATTACAATGTATACACAAAATCTTTTTTTCACAGGTGTTACATTTACCTGTTTACGTTAAGTTGAAACAGGTGTAAAATTTAGTCATGTTGCTACAATACAGATATAACTTTAACCAAATGCAGTCCTTTTAATTTACTCATTTAATTTACACATGAATAAAGGATACCGAGACTCGTTCAAAGATTGGTACAATCATTATTCACTTTTTTCCTCTTCATATAAGTTATGCCATCCTTACGTTTTAAAGCAACAATACAATACAAAATCATCACGATTTTAATACGATAGTAATCGACAACTTCCGTGAAAATTACGGACGCGCCCGATCTATATTACGATTACATTTTTAACTGACTGTACTTATAAAAAATATTAAAAAGGTAAGCGAAATCCTTCAAATATTTTATTTATTTTTACACCAATTTATAGTTGATATAATTCCCTTGCCGATATCACTGAAGCAAAAACAATCTTATAATTGATGTTCAATGTATGGGTCAAAGTATTGAGACAAATGACCCAAAAAGCTGACTAAAAGTCTTGCAATCCTTAACATTTCATATGGAAAATGCGGTGGTACTTTTTTAATTAAAAAAGGTAAGTGAAATACCAAATTAATCTTTTTGAAATTTACATCATTATAAAGAGGAAAAATAATATTAATTCGTCTGACCGAAGCAAAAACGATTAATTACACGGTTTTTGATTTAATAGGATTAAACCGAAATCTCCCTTCTTTGTTTAATGTGTAAAAGCCGCGTCTAATCGATTATCAGGAAAACATGAAAGTTCCATATGTGTGACCAATTTCGTCCATCTGTTCGTTCTATGAAATATGACCAAATCTTGTGTATAGGCAAGGTCTTTCAAATATATAGGTCAAACGTATAGGTCAGTCCTGTTACAGCAGATTAGCACATTAATGCAAAAGGCAGAAGGTTTGTATATACAGTAATCCATGACAAATTTACAGGTTGAACGATGGGCTATGCTGCAGCATCTTTAACCTAAAACGGCACAAATATGATTTATATATGACGAGTAAAAGGTTAAATTCTATTAGATCTTATAGGAAGCATCCCCTTCACGACATTGTATGAAAAAATTATTCACTTTTCTATCGTGTAGATATTTGACAGCACGTAAACAAAAGTGGTGACTGGTGACCTACTTTCCGTTTTAGTAGCCGGTTTTTAACGTGAGTGTATACTTACTATTTGTGAATCGGTGCCGAAAGTAGAGATGATATGACAAACCCTCCTCTGTACTCTCCTCCCCCATTAGCTCGCACAGGAGCAAGCACTCATTTAGTGAAAAGTCTGGAGATCTCTTCTTCTCTGCCGCCATGATCTATTTATATTGCTCTGTTTGTAAACACGCAGACGAAGTGCGCGGGTACCTGTTACTTCTTAAACTTAAGAATTATTTTAGTTAAGAAATTCTTAAGATCTTTTAAGAATACGACTTAAGTTTAAGGGAAGGAAGTTTCTTAGCTAAGAAAACAAAGATAAAATTGTTTTATCCTTAAGTGCATTATTTTAGATGCTACTTGAATACGGCACCAGGTCCTTAAGTCTAAGGTCAAGGTCACACTTAGAGGTTACAGGTCAAACTCAAGAATGACTGTCTGGAGCATTTCTTCTTTATCCATGAAAGGATTTTGATGTTACTTGGCACAAATGTTAACCATTATGAGACGGAGTGTCATGAGCAAAAATCAGGTCCCTAGGTCTAAGGTCAAGGTCAGACTTAGAGGTTATATGTCAAACTCAAGAATGACTGTTTGGAGCATTTCTTCTTTATGCATGAAAGGATTTTGATGTTACTTGGCACAAATGTTCACCACCATGAGACGGAGTGTTATGTTTAAGAACCAGCTCCCTAGGTCTAAGGGCAAGGTCACACTTAAAGGCTAAAGGTGAAATTCAAAAATATCTTTGTCTGCAGGGATTTTGATGTTACTTGGCACAAATGTTCATCACCATGAGCTACCTTTGTTTTTAGAATTACTTTCCTTTGTTGTTACTATAAATAGCTTATATTGTAACCTTTTTATTACTCACGGTAGAGAAAAATCAAGACTACTTTTATGTGGTACAACATGCATGTTATATCCAATATTAAGGTGTATTTTGACCTATCTCTATTTGGTAAGGAGTTAGTCCTTTGACAGCTGGCGGGGTGGACATGTTGCACGTGGGCATTTAGTTTTTTTTTTACAATTTGCTTACACTTTTGCCTCTTATGCAGATCAAAACTATGTAGTCTGACCATAACCTGCACTGTCAACTATTCAGTCAGTAAATTTTCAGTACGTGTATCAGTCATTAATTGTAAGATTTAAAACAAAATACAATTGCTAACCTTTCTTTTTAATTTGTTGTAGAAAAAAGAGTCAAGTACGTACAGTGATGAGGGAAGTTCAATAGACCAAGATATGAAAACAACAGAAAACAGTCAATCATTGCAATTGTTAACCGAAGGATTCTGTGGTGATCCAGATGGCTGTATCAGTTTAGAAGATGAAGTTCTTTTTTGATTCATCATATTACCTTGGTGATGAGACTTGACATCATATGCTTAATAGCAGATTTTTCAGTTTCAATGGAATAAACAAAGCAGGAAAAAAAGCATCAAATGAAAAGAATTGATAATTGAGGTGAAACAATGGGACACTTGACACTTGATGTATTGACAACATGCAGTTAACATTAAAGAAGAATTTTGCTGAGTTTACTTATACAATGTATTTGGAATTCATGTACATTAATTTTTTGAAGATGAAATTAAGAACAACAGTTATATCAGCAAATTGATAGATAACAAAAAAAACATCATTTGACCAGACTGTTGAACATCCATATTGGATAAATTCCCCAGTTGCAGCTGAAATGATAATGCTACGCTAGCTGTGAATTTTTGTTCTTATAAGAGAAGTCATTGAAACTCTAGAACAGTAGGTGACGATGAAGAATTTAGCACGCGAGATAACCTTAGTAATTTATATATATGATTATAATCACAGCATGGTGAATGCAAGCTAAGATATCAAGGGCGCAGATGGAAAACAAATGGACACATCAGAACTTTTTTTCAATTTTTTCAGGTTGTAACTTTTTAATGCATTGAGAGATTTTGAATTGGTTTGGACAATACAGAAAATTAATGCAGTGCTTTAACAATATAGAATACTATTTAGTACTACAGTACATGCAGTATTGGTTAATACAGAACTAGAGTACCACAGTGACATTAATAACAATGTTATTGGTTGCTCTGATGAGCAACGTAAATGGAACTCAGTTCTCTTGAAGAATGAATCTACATTGCAGCTTTCAGTCATAATCTTCTTGTGTATGAAAAACAAAAATAAGAAATAGGAAAAACTGAAAGAACAGGACTGTTTATTGTAGTGGCTAATTTTTATACAGTCACCTTCAAAACAATTTACCAATGTCTCGGCCTGCGGAAATGTTTCTATACCCAAGTTGCACAAAGTGTAATGGAGTATAATGTATTCAGCTTTATATATATCTCCAAAACCCCTTATAACAATTTAATGATATTTCACAAAGTAATAAATACCATGCCTAGTTGCACTCGGTCAATGTTTTGGTCACTATGTCAAGGTCTTAGGTGTTTAAAATAATTAAATATTGTGCACTCTGATTTTCCAAACCCTCTGGTCAAAATAACGCTACACAGAAGAGATAAGTAGCATGCCTACAGTCGTTGTGCATAGTCCAATTAGAGATGTACGCGCTATAGTCGGACATGGATGTGGACAACGGACACACTACACATATTGGGGGTTTTCTCAAGATATTTTTGTTTACGATTTTCTAAGGCCAAGCAAATTTGTTGCATTGTTTTTTTTTTTTACAAAAAAGAAACAAACATTTTGTCATCATATTTTAATTATGCACTGGTTTACAGGGTTTAATTCAATCACTCTCAGTGTCAGAACTTATGCCTAGCTCTCTCAAAATCTTGGGCATTTTTTTCTTCATAAATTTGTTGTACTGGGTATGATTTTCCCTGACCAGATCTGCCAGAGGCCTCTTCCGCGGCCTACGCCTTTGTCTAGGTTCCTGATCCTGGTCACTCTCACTTGAAATTGCGGCAGCGATCTCATTTCGCGGGTCCTGTGCAGGACGTGGCTCTGGATTGGGAACTGCTGGTGCTACAGCAGGAGCTGCTGCATTTTCTTGCTGTGGAGGTTGGGGCTGTGGTTGCACGTGAACCAATTGCCGCTCCATGTTCCTGATGTCATTCAATGCTTTTCTGAAAGAAAGGAACACACAAATATAAACATAAAGCTAATTTACAGCAGGAACAGTCTAGCTTTTGAACATAACAAGGGCTACTAAAATGCGCAACGTTTGTTACGTAGCTTAATATATTAGACGGTATACATGAGAATAAACAATCACGACACAAGCTATTTTACTAGTAACATCGCGACTTTCGTGTACATATTCTACATTCTCTAAATGTTGATGCAAAATACAGTAGTAAAGGACAAGTAAATCTGGTAAGTATTAGACTATAAGGTTTTATATAACATTGGCAGAATTCGATATTACAAAACAATTACCTTATTGGTTCACTTTCTATATTTTCCTGCCTCTTAGACATGAGTGAACTCAATTTCGTCGACATGCGGTCCCTCAATTGTTTGTTTGTGGCTGAACTATACAGATCTCTGGTTGCTTGTTCAAGCTGATCTATGTTCGCCTTCACATCATTAATTATCTCTGACCATTTGCTCGGGTGAGTGAGGTAGGCCCGCAAAATTAACAGAATTTCCTGTTCTGAGAATTTCACCGTTCTTTTACGTCTTTGCAATATGGTTTCTGAAAATATAAAAAAATGTTAATTATTTATAATTGCTTTAGCAGAGGAACCCAATATAAGATTTCAATGTTTACTTGGCCTAATGACAATGACTACACGTGCGATATGTAGTTATAACAGATAACATTAGTATTATATGGATAGGAATAAATAAAACTTTTATTGATATAAGGTAATTTATTATATATAATATAATATTATATAAAACGAATGACAAATTAGTAATAGTTCTTACCTTTATCGTTTTCCATTTTACAATTCAAATTCAACTTTTTGTAAACCAATATGATGATTTTAAACTACACTCAATGATGGTTTATGCTGCTACTTATATTTCGTGAAAATCGTGCAAAATTTACTACCAAAAATATAACATAGTACTGTAATTTAGGCTGTTAGTTTTGCGGGTACTTCAATGTGTGTATTCAATCTTTTTACTATTTGTTTTTCAGAATAAGATGGACCGCCAACGACGAAGACGTATGTTACGAGCAGTTATTTTGTTTGCCCAACTTCCGCCCGATTTTACAGAATACCAGAAATGTGTTATGAGATCGCTACTTCTTGTCTGTCGCCTACCTCCAGATCCTCTACTAGATGTAAGAAACAGGCTTTTACCCAACTCCGACGGTCCATGTACTGGTAGAAATGTGTCTGGCTTGATCTCAGATCGGCGATACGAGTTCTTTGAAACCACTGGAGAAAGTCCTGAGACTTTCCTAGAACTTGTAAATATCATACCTCTTCCAAGTAAACATGATAACATTTTGTCTAAAAGAAATCGGGTTTTACTTGTTTTGATTTGGTTACGAACTTACCATTCTTACAGAGTACTAGCTGTTTGGTTTAACATTAGTGTGACGAATGTACAAGAGGAGATAAAACGTGCACTACCATTTTTTGATGCATCATTATCTGACTATATTCACTGGCCAAATTTGCATGAATGGAATAATTTGCGTGGAAACTGGGCCAAGATTGATGCTGCTGTTGGGGCAATAGATGGTACCAGCCACGAAATTTATAGACCAACAGCGAACCAACAACAATATTATTCTGGTCATAGGCATTATCACTGTTTACATTCACAGGTCATAGTTGATAATACGGGTAAAATAGTTTACGTTGAATCTGGGTTTTTGGGACATCAAAATGATGCACAGCAATTTGGCCTAATGCAACAAATTGGTAGAGAATTACAATTTCCTGATAATTGCTTTTTGTTAGGTGACAACATTTACCCAAACGGGTATCCCGTTCTTACTCCATATTCCGCATTGATTAGAAGAAAACATGATGTAGAACGACGGCAGTCATTACGTTTTAATCGTTACGTAAAGCGTTATAGAGTTTTGGTGGAACACGCTATCGGAGAGATTAAATGTTACACAAGTGTTAGTACCGTATGGCGCCACCCGAGGCGATTGCTAGCTAGAACTGTTAAGATATGTGCTGCACTTGTATGCAGAAGGAAGCAAATTGGACTTATTATGTAAAGTTCAAATTAAAGTACGAAAAATAAAGATTTATGAAAACTCTTCGTTTTACGGTATTACTTTAACTCAATGTGTATTTTGAGATAGTCCCTAAACGATGTCCTTAATCCGATGTCCACTACTGCAGTCCGCTTCAGACCGTACATCTCTATTATAAGCATCAGATGTGATATAAGTTAAGAATACTGTGTCAGTATGGCGTTCAGGGATGGGGGTTTTGGGGGTATTCATCACCTTCAGTGATAGTTCTATTTTATTATGCTACCTGGAGGTGGGGGTGTGGGGCATTGTATAATGTTTTGTCTATGGTGGGTTCATCCATTATTTTGTCCCTCATTTGTTCCAGACCTATTTCACAGCAACTACTGGCGTGTTCCACTTGATCGAATATTTTTCACAGAGTTGAACAATGTACTGTATTGAATAGATAGAGCTCCGTTGGTTTCCACCTTTTTTCTCAGCAAGTTCAAATGGGAGATATGTGGGATGTCGGCAATTGCCAAAGTGATTATTGTCCATAGACTTATGGATCTTTAGTGTTTTTTTGCCTGTAATTAATTGAGAATTTTTTTGTCAGCTCCATTTCTCAATAGTCAATGATTGAAATTTATCAGTATTTAGTAGAAAAGTTCAATATTTAAAGAAGATGCACATATAATCAGCATGCCCCAGTATGGTTATGAATTAACTCCTTTCATTTTTTATTTGTTTTAATGCATAAGTGAGCGAGTTATTGTAGATAGAAGTGATGCAAGCCTTTTAACAACAATGGTAGCATTTTAAGTACAAGTGTGGACTTACAAGAAATACAATTTGTCTGACTTTAGTGAAACTCACATGATTATAAAAACAAATTATGTTTTCAAGAATGATCCTGTGTAACTCCATATGAGATACAGTGCCGGCTACCTAGACCAAAAGTCTATGAAGCCGTATCCGGCTACCTTACCACTGCCTTCGTTTAAATGCCTTGAGATTAAATCCAAAGTTAAAAGTAATACATGCCTTAATTCTAGTTTTAGCTAATGGTAGAGCTGCTATGGGACAGTAATTGCGCGTTTGATCAATACAAGAGTCGTGGGTTTGATCACTTCAATGCCAAATTAAGGAAGAAGTATCCTTATGGCAAGTAAGGCAAGACATTTTAGAGACTTCTACATGCGACAATGCACATCTCTTTCCGGGGTTGAGTCCATCTGTAATGTGTAATGAGTAGGGGTGCGCGACAAGACGGGTATATTGCAATTCCCTTGAGATTCGATACATACCGGTATGGTCACACCCTGTACTGCGGTACTTTCAAGTAAGTGAAAAGCTGCAATTTCTCTGTAATTTCTTAGCTGAGTGCTTTTTTCTAAGACGGCAATGACAGACAGTAACTAATAACTGTTAGTATATAATTCAATCGTTAACAAATAGACTTTAATGACTTTGCCGAAGGCAGTGTGAATACCTCGAAGTAAATTTTATTTAAGAAGTAATAAATGTGTCCCTGTATTTGTTGTTGAATAAAACACAGTCAGGAGTTCAAATGCGTAGTAATTTTTAGAAAATGAGTACAAAGCACGAGTGATTTAATTTTTTGCATTTGAACGACTAACTATTTAATTTATGAAATAGCATCCGTTCCAGCACTGTTCATCGTTTAATTAACAATGATTTGGAGCACTAATACACAGTAAGTAGCCACGAAGACCGAAAGCCTGAGTGGTTTTTTAACAGCATATCAGTACGACAGAGAGACAGAGTGAAGCAAAATACAGAATTTTGGAAAGCCATTAATAATATCTGTATAAATACATCAGTCGCACGAAATAGTTGTGTTTAAGAACCTAAATATTATTTTTGATTGCGTCAAGTAAGCCTTCAACTTGTTTTCATAGATTATTTCTTAAATATAGCATAATTTTTCAACTCTTTGTATACAGAGACAAAACCGTGAGTAATTTTAGAATAAACGATAAAATGTTGGCACATATTTATTATTACAATTTTTTCTTACACGTCTATATTAAACTTATTGCAGTACATCATTGTAACGAGAATACACGAAATGCAATTGGACGGCTTGTTTACATACGTCTAGCAAATACTTCCTTTTTGGCACATCGCCCTTTGATAAAAGTACAGTATTTTATCGTAAAATAATAAACAACCTTATTATGTGTATATAGAAAAAATGACCACTGGTGTTAGTATATCTCCTGATATATTGCTATACGTTTTGCAATTTATCAGGATATGAAAAGTCTGGCAACAGCGATTCCTATAGTAGATAGTCTAGAGAGGGATTAAGTTGTTATCAAGAATATGGGTATTTTGTACATGCATAAATTAAAGAATATATGTTAATTGAACCAGAAGTATGGCCATTAATGTTCTCAACTGCCGATATATATTATATTTTGTTTCGTAAATTGTTTCAGTAGATAAATTTCAAAGTATTTGATGTAAGTTCATCGAGGAATCAGTGCAGTTTGGTTTTGTTTTAAATCTTTCTCAAATGCCATTGTGGGATTACTTTGTTTCAGTAATCGTTGATTATATTGTCTAATGTAATGATTGTACATAGTGAATGTAAGCTGCAGTTTAAATCAGTTAACCCAGTTTAATTGTGTTTCATTTAATTTTACTTTCATTCTTGATAATAATACAAGTTGTTATTGTTAATAAGAAAGATTAATTAATGAACGTATGAAGTGACGCAATACATTATTGAATATAGCACGTTTTATAACACATTTACTGTGGGGTAACATTCAGATAGTATGGTGTACACAAAGAATCGACTTTGTACACATGTTCATATATTTTTGTACAGTTCTGAGAACCTCAAAAGGTATGATGTACCCGTCGGACCAGTTTATGTCCGATACGTTTTATGTGCCATGGTGTTTACCAAAAGTTATATTTTTTTGCTTTATCCCCCGGAAGATACAATGCCCGGAGTTATATTATATGAACATTTTGTTGTTTCCATTTTAACCTTCAAAAAGGTTTTTAATAGTTTCAAACAAAAACCATTTATGTCTATCCAAATCATATTCATATTTTCATGTCCGTAAAACGTATAAAAGCTCGTGTCAGATTATGCTAATGCATTTTATATAATAAGAAAGTCATTTTTTATTATGCTTTTTTCTTTTTTCTTTGTTCACTTGTTTGCCTGTCATGGAGTTCCTCCGTCGGTGTTGGCGGTAAACGTTCTTTGACATTGACCTGTGTGCCTTTGTTTGGGGTAATAAAATAAACTGTTTTTGCGCACGTGAGTTGTCCGATTTCACGGGATTAATTGTTTTATCGGGTTTTGTGATATTACCGTAGGAATGTTCACTTGTAGATTACTTATTAGGCTCGGTGAATTGCAATGTTTGCTTGTCGACTACATCTACCACGGGAACCTTTTTAATTGACTATTTGTACTAAAATATGTTATTTCAGAGACTTTGGAGAACTATATTTTTTCATGAAAACCTGAGAGTAAGCAGCTTTAAGGTCACGGTCGATAATAGTGGCCATTTAGTAAAATAATCCATTTAAACAAAAAAATCAAATCATTTTTGTTATACGAGGAATGTTCAAATATGAATACATCTAAGCACATAAAAATGTATCCTTCATAGATTTCAATGAAAAATTTATTTTGTCCTCCCTATTCACCTACGACAGATAAGCACAGTTTCAGTCTTCTAATCAAATCATTCAAGGCATGTTCATAGTTTTTTCTAGGTATACTTTGAAGACAGTGGAATATTGCAGAACCGAGGTGTTTGCGCTGGACAAATTTTCGACCAGAAAGGTATGTTTCAGCCTTGGGAACAAACAGAAGTCACAGGGGTCAAGGTCAGGCAAAAACGGAGGTTGAGGGAGCACAACCTTTTCCTGCTTCAGAAAGTCTTGTACAATAGGCGCCGTGTGCGATGACGCATTGTCATGTAACAATCCGTCATTGGCCAAACCAGTTGCAGGTCTTCATTTTTGAAATATTTCTTCAGTTTTCGAAGAACTTTAGTCTTGTAAAACTTTGCGTTTACGGATTTGCCTTTAGGTACAGCAACCTGAATGGCAGGACCCTGATTTGTGAAGAATATGGCATACATTACCTTCTTAACACTCATTGTCCGCTTTGCAATGCATGGTCTTTTGCCAGACTTCGTTGCCCATATTTTGTTCTGAATCTTTCGTTTGGGCTCAAAAAGAGAATCCATGTTTCGTCACCAGTGACGACATTTGCGAAAGACCGTGCGTTGTAATTTGGAAACTGTTTTAGCAAAAAAACAAAAATAATATCAAACAGGGAATGCCACATACCAAAAACGCAGCCTCCCCAAAACGAACCCCATAGCATCACATTTTCGCGCATTGCATGCGTGCCTTTTTCTGCTCATCTGTCAACAGATGGGGAATCCATCTAGCACATATCTTTCTCATTTTCAAATTACGTTTCAGAACTGCATGAGCTGCTCCTAATGAGATGCCAACCATACAAGCTATTTGCCTAGCGGTGTATCTTGCATCAGTAGCAACTATTTCTTTCACTCTAGCAACCATCTTGGCAGACGTTGCTGTTTTCGGCCGACGGCCATGTGGTGCATCTTCTGTTGATACTAACCAACATTTAAATTGTTTAAACCAACGAATAACTGTCGAAAAAGACATTTCATTATGCCCATAAACAGAACATATTTCATCAAAAATGTCTTTACACCCTATGCCAAGAATCCAACGATTTTTAATATAGGACCGTATTTCAACGGCATACGCTGACCTTCTTCCAACCATTTTTGTATTAGTATACACAAGTAGGTAATGTTTAGAGAGCGATAGACACAGCTAAAGTGAACGGATTTTAATTGGTGTGGTATCAATGTAAAGTTAACATGTTTATCTACCCAATAATCTTAATTTCCTCCTGATTTTCGCATTATTGAGCGAGATAACGTTCTACATGCATTCATATTTGAACAATCCTCTTACCTCAAGTCAATATGTATAAATGATAAAAATTAAGATGAAGAATTTTAGTTATTTCTTTTAATGACTTTGTGAAACAAATTCTGCAAATGAAAATTAAAATTTTCAATCATACGTATCAAATTCATTTTTTGTATTTTAGGAATAAAACTTTCGAAATGACATATATACACATACATCTAGGGAAACCTGTCTCACAATTTAGACATCTTTTACGAAAAACGATTAATTTAAGATCAAAAATATTTTTTGCTACCGTATATTACGTAATATAAGATGGATTAAGTAAACAAATGACAAATCCCAGGCACCGTTCCCTCCGTAATCAAATTCTGTTTAATGTATTTTAAACCGGAAGCAAATTGGTCTCCAATTAATGAAGTTATACATGTTAAATCTTTTGACAAGTGTCATAAATCCCCGTAATAAAAATTAATTGACATACGTACAACATAATTACGTTGTTTTAATTCGCAGTAACGGTCTTTAAATTTAACCAAAATCAAAGACAATGTTCAAGCAATGGTCATACATGCTCCGACCTTGATAAAAAGCCACACAGAACACTTACAAGCCTAGAGTTAATCTACGTGACTCGTACGTGATTTATCGTTCGCCTGTTATCCGGCTAGTCAGTCACGTGACCAACGGAACATTTTGAAGCTCTACACGGGAGAAAATGGAAATAATGGAGTGTGCGCTTAGTTCGATTCTGCTGGGTAGTTTTGAATGTTGTGCTTTAATTACTTATAAAGAGTATTTAAAAAAATGTGATCCCGGGTAAAGAAATGTTTGTATAAGTTTTAGTCGGCGATCATTTTCTCCATGAACATATCTAAAACATCAATTTAAAGCAAACGGTAAAAAGTAACTTTTAAAAAGCCAAATATTGTAGCTAAAACTTCAAAACAAAAATAATATCAAACAGGGAATGCCACGTACCAAAAACGCAGCCTCCCCAAGACGATTTCGTGCCTCTCCTTTTTCTGTGAAAAAGTACTTTGATACAAAAAAATAACGTGTATGGCCGTGTTTTCCAAATAAAACAATCAATTATTTTACAACCTTTATAGGTCTGTGTGGTCTCAAAAAATGTGAAAAAAAACAGAAAGCAGTAGATTGTGTTTCCCGAGAAAAGTAGCACGCATGAAGTATGTATTTTCTAGTAAATAAACGTTCAAATTTGTCCCCGTTTTCGTGAAAAGTAGTTAAATTATATTTGCTTGCTCACGATATTGTCGTTGAAAGAGTATGTACATCCTTTCACCGTGTTTTTCATGGTATTGCTCCCGTAAGATGCATTACAATTAAATATGTAGTATGATATGAATTGTTTTGTAGATTGACTCAGCTTAAACGGATGTTGGCTGACATGAATAAGTGGATCTGCTTGCCAGATCCAGTATTTTGTGTACCGCCACAGGGTCAGAGAACTGATACTAATACTCGCAACAAATATATTCAAGTATGAAGGCCAGACAGTATTTTAAGCTCTCACCAAACAATACTCATCGACAAAAATGGCTGTAATAACAAACTCTGGGAGTTGTCAACATTTCTTTTGGGAAAAATGCCATTAGACTGTTGAGGATCGAAATCTGGTACAGTTTTAAAAAGCAGCGCTATTGGTGTAGTTGTGAGTTTTGTGACAGAGAAATTATTTTCTTGATAATAATCTCTCTAACTTTGCGGTATATATGCATAGTCATTATATATCTGTTACTTTGACATGATTCTTTTTCGTTTTGTTCCGATGGCATAATTTGCGCGCTCTACTACATACAAATATACTGTTTATCATGGTTTGAGTCCTGGCTTCTGTTTTTGACAATATGTTATTGCGTAGAAAGTTGGCATTTTACAGCAAGATGTTCAAATTTGTTTATTTTCTATGAGGGGTAATAAAGGTTTGCTTCTGCAGGGAAAGGCTGTTGGCATGGATACAATAGACAGGCAACAATATGAGTATCCGAAAGAGTTCCTGAGGACGCTAACCGGTGGTCTTGTGAAGAGGGGAAAAAGCAGGTAAAACATCGTTCACTATATGTCCTATAACACAAGCATAACCTTTCTACAAAAATGGACATATGCATATATACTATGTGAAACTGACGTCATGATCTGCAAAAATGTACCTGTGACTCATTTCTATATTGTTGAAACATGTTTATATGTCCAAACATGTACATGAAAAATGACAAGCAAAATCTGTATAGAACATCAAGTCATATGAAAAACACAATTACCTTTATGACTAGCTCACATGGTGGCAGATTCAAACTATACTTTTAGGCATTATCTGTTCAATGTTTGATTTCAATAATTAGGAAGTGGGTAATGGGGTGATTGGTTCTTTTATTTCAAGGTTTCTACACTGAAATGTGATCAAGTGTTTCTTTTATTATTAATTAACAAATGAAAACAGTAATAATGTGCCTAAAACGATATACTATAATTATGCAAAATTTGCTTTACTGCAATAGAACAACACTAACAAGGTTATGTCTGGATTCAAACCCACAACCTTACATAAGGTCTTTAATTTTATCACAGTGTGAACATCAGTTGTTAAAAGTAATTATTTAGTTTTCACTAATAAGGCGAACGTTCACGATAACATAACAACTGTTACACTAGTACCTAAACAAGACAAATAACAACTCAGTGAACTAATTCTGGTAATTTTCAGGTCGAAGTTGTGGTCACTATGGATGTCTTCTGTCGAGCATAAGGAGTTCCTGAACGCTGATAATGAAGTATATATGATATATATAAGACACAAATAGCAATAATAATTATGACGTCGTATTCCTTTCGACCTTTCTGAGTACATGTAAGCTGAAACAAAATTATTTTCTTCTACTGGAAATAAAGAGAAACATAACGAAAGTCAGTGAAATAAATAAGATAAAAAATATACCGGGGGTATGGTCATACTAAGGTTCGAACCAGTATCTTTGAAGTAATGCATATATATTATACGCTTAAATATATCGGTTATAACCACGCGGCCAGTGTTGCGCACGACTATAGATAGATAGATAGATAGATTTATTTTAGTATATCACAGATGTACAAACATGGTTAAAACAAACATGATGCATACATATACAGATAATTAGATGTATACACAAGTTTATAAACCATGATATGCACATCAATACCAAGGATAACACAAAAAAGGGAAAAGTGATTATCCCTTATTTCCATTGTGGTCCTTTACATTGATTGCACACCACTGAAAGGCACGATTATTTACTTCAAATGAATCAATGGTATCACATTTGTATAATATCACAGACCTAGGTTATTACAACATCAATTTATGGATGAGATCAAAGTACTGTATAACAAAAAAAAAATCAGTTATATGAGCATCAATCAGTATTATGACACCGAAAGCACAGACTAGATTAAAAAGTAATATACCAAATATACCTATTGAAGCATTAAACTTAAAAATGCAAGGAGATCGTTATGAATGATAAGACACTAAAACAAAAATACAAAGAGATCGTTAAGAATGATAAGACATAATGTTAAAACTAGGACAAAAAAATGGAGTTTGACGGCTTCCTTAAAATGCTTAAAAACTGTAATATTACGTATCAACTGTGGCAAGTTATTCCAAAGGACACACCCCTGATAAGCAAAAGACTTTTTACCAAATCCCTTCACCTTGGGAATACAAAAACAACCACTGTCATTAAAATTTAACCTGGATGGATCATCAGGATTGGGACAAGAGATTACCCTAAACCTTGTACAATGAGTGTGTAGTGTACAGGGTTAAAATGTTCCCCCAGGTAATCTGGAGCTATGCCTGACTTAACTTTGAAAACATGACCCAAAATAATTTGGTTTACCCGTTTTTCAACTGGTAACCACTTTAAATACCTAAACTGACCTGGACCAACATGAGACATAGAATCCATATTCAAGACGAATCACACTAATTTGTTTTGGGTCGTTTGAAATCTATTTTTCAATAATTGTGTCAAACTTTGGTACCAAAAAGAACAGGCATAATCAAAGTGGCACTGGATGAGGGATGTAACCAATAGCTTTCTTGTATGTTGTGTTAGAAAATCACGTTTTCTATATAGGAACTTTAACCTAGCGTTGGCTTTACTAATTACTGACCTTGCCATAGGCTCACCAGACAGGCTTTGGTCCAAAGTGGCGCCAAGATATTTAACTGAATGGACAGCATCAATAATCTTGCCATTACATGATATTTCCATACTGGAATGAAACCTTATTTTAGGTTTTGAGCCAAACAAAATGGACTCTGTTTTGCCTAGATGCAAAGATAACTTGTTACAAATAAGCCATTCACTGACTGTTTCTAGTTCACTGGTTAACACAGTTTCAATCTGGTTTTTACTTTTACCTGTAACCAATATGCTATCTCTTATCAAAACTACTGGTATATTTTAAAAATATTGACCCGACTTCCCAAGGTCCGAAGGTCCAACACTAAGGAAAGCGAAAATTCAAATATACTTTAAAAAGCACAGCAATATGTTAGTTTTAATAAACAATGAAAGTTGTTATCTAGAAATTCTAAATAAATCACAGTACATGTACAAATATTTTTCTATGCATTATGAAGAAAGTTAAAAAGACCTGGGTAGTCATTTTGTCGATTCACTGAGATTTCAACATACATGTTAAATGTGCTGAAAGCGGTCAGGGAAACACTTTTATATGAGAGTACATTCAAATAGTATATGCTGCGGATGTTTTTTTTAGACATAGATGGGCTATAGGTTAACACGATCGAGTGTCATATGCGCTGCCGTCTTTTATCAATAATGACACTTGAAATTAAAGTGCTAAAAATAATTCTAAACAATTTACAAGTTAACAACAGCGGTTTGGAAGGCTTGTGTTACAATATATGTACACTTATAAAATAACACTTCGGTGTCTTCGTTTGTTTATCCACTTCAGTGTATATATAAAGGTATATTTTCAGACACATATGTATATTGTGGATTATTCTTCTGACTTCAATGTTATATGAACGTTATTGTTTGTTGATTTGCTTGTTTGAACATTCTAACTTTTGAACAAACGCAGTAATATGTGTGTTTGAATATATTCGTCGTGATACACAGGTGTTTATATGAATTTTTATCGTTTTGCGTGAAAAAGTATGCATACAGTTTGTGGCATAATTCTATGTAAAATATTTGTGTGATTTTTTCGATAAGCTACAAACGCAAATATATGTACTTTAGATATTTTTACCGCTTTTCATATCAACAGATATACCTGTTTTGTAACTGTTTTACATTTCGTGGGTAAAATTTCCCAGGAGCACTTTGGATTTAAAAAAAACAACAACAAACAGTTGATATATTACCAGGCAATATGGTTTACACATTAAATTTGTCGTTATTTAATATTCATAAACATTACCAACATCTGATTTTATATGCTAAGTAAACGCTTGAAATAAAGCACAGTCTTTTTCAATGATACTGAAAAAAATTCTTTCTGACAAGAAGGTAAAAAATAGGAAAGAAAATAATTAAAAAAAAAAAAAATAGTTACAACAGAATTCTTTCATTACTTATTACTTGCAAATCCTTTTTATTATAATTATGCGAGCATTTAAACAGCTCCTGTGACTTATTCCATGAAATTTAAAGTATATAAGCCTTCTTTTAAAGACACTATAGAGGAAAATATTAATGATTAATGAACTCCTTTCTCCTTGGTAAGGTCAAAATGCTTTCATGAAGCAGCGTCAATCTTTGTTTTTAAAACTGTTCACTCTTATATTTGGATGCAAAATTATACACTCAACAACTTTTCTAAGTATACACCTAAATTGTGTGTAATATCAAAACCATTTTTAAAGATACGCTCAGGAAAATTGGTCAACAAATTATTAGATTCATTCTTCTAATACTCGGAATAAAGTTGATAACAATGAATGGCATTTTCATTGTCTTACAGAGTTTACATCACCACACACATTAATGTGAAATTCGCAAAACCGTAAATTACGGTAATTATAAATTTGTTCCAAATTATCTAGAAAAGTTCAGATTTTGTTACAAAAACGATTTTTAATACCAATTCCAGATACATTATATCCTGCCTTGGTCAAAATATCATCTAAACACTAAATTTAATGATGGATTTGATCTTTCTAACCTTACTGGAATTTCCTTTCCCAAGCATTTATCCAAAAAATCTCGTTAATTGATTCCATACAGTGCTGTATTTTCTCCAAATTTAAATTTTCACACACCAAACTGTCCATGAGTGATAAATGAGAAATACCGAATACAAATTCTTGAACATGGGTACGTCGAAGAGACAAATGAGTTGAAAACGAAGTCAGGGTACTCATGTTCTATCAACTCTTTATTCGGTTGAAATGCAGTTGAGGATTAAACTCAGTTAAAACTATAAAAAATCCTTTTTACACTTTACATCTGCCCAAGAACATCTTCTAAAAGGGTTTGAATGAGCAAACATTGCCACAAGTCTGCTAATTTAATATAAGTGAATCAAAAACGAGTGTCTGTTTTACGCGCAGATTGATCACAGTCTGGTAATTTTAACGTTTTTGTGACTTTTGAATGTTTGGGTCAGTGTGTTTACAGCGCTGCGGATCATAGTGTTTGGTACCTATCTTTATAACTCTGGTAGAATATTAAATATCTATCTTTGATCTTAGAATTTTTGAATATTCATCAAAACAATTTTAAAATTGAATAAACTACAATACTTCTTTTAGGTGTATACTTAGAAAAGTGGTTGAGTGTACAATTTTTCAAACTGACTGACTTAGCATTTTTCCTGAAAAATAAATCCCAACTTTGTACATAGTGTAATGGTGTTGACAAACCAACTTCAGCAGCATTTGCAACAATTTTCTATACATTGATAATGTTATATGAACGAGCAGCTGTAATTGAGAAGTTTCGCTACTTTCAGAAAACCTTTACATTTACTCGTAATTGGGTTTAAATATTATAACATGTATGATTTCAAATAAAGTAGCTAACACTAACACAAACTATTTCCAACTTATTTATCCCAAAACTTTGATAACCAGAACCGTATACGTTGAAACCATACTTTGTAATTTGTATTAGTTACTTGACGCAATTCGAGTCAAAGTGATCATACAACTTACAAGGCAAGAAATTCAGTTCTTATACGGTTTCAATCCCATTTGCACTCTTCTAGAAAAAAGTTCGAGCAGAACAGTATGCTGGTAAAAATGTCTTAGTTTTGTCAGCATACTTGATCAGCATTCCTCGTTGAATCTGATTCTTTCAACAGACATACCACCTAGCGTCCAAATAACAAAATCGCACCATATTTTACCGGTTAGCGCCATCTGTCCCTGAATCTGAAAGTAGTACTTATGATTGCTTTTCAGGTGACACCCCCTAGTCACTGGATTTAAAGAACAATAGAAAGCCTTGTCTTTTGCACAGTCCACATGAGGTAGTGTTCTCTATTTGTCAGAAGCTGGGCATTTGATCTCTAGCACACCGGATTCAACTTTATCCCCTGATGTGTACGTAGTAATCCCATCTTGACTTGCACCAAGGTATGGGGCATCACCTTTGATGAACAATCCACAATCAGACACTTTCAAATCAGAATGTGTTTTCATTATTAATTCATACTTTCGCCTTGCTGCTGGCTCATGTTTAATTCCCCATGTGACACATGTGTTTCTAATATTAGTGTAGAAGATCTTCTTCAGTAGCCCTTCTGATGGAGTCTCATTTTTAAGTGAAATAACCTCTCTGAAGCTAGATGCTGTTACTCGTAACTGTCTTTCATCTTCCTGATGAATGTTTTACCCTGTCCCCGCGTAAACTTCTCCACCTTGACACATTCTGTCTCATTCATACTTAGCTCTCCTATCACTTCTGACATTTTATCATGTACTTCCTTACTCTTCAAATCAACAGTGGCTTTAAAATTGTAACTTATTTCTAAGAATTGATGTAATTGTTCCACCGTCTTGCTTTCGACAAAATGAAGAAGCCAACCTGCCGAGGGATTACACTGTGAAAGTTTTTTACTGAAGCTCTCTTCGTTAACAGAGTTCTTTCTTTTACAATTCTTTTTTTTTTTGGTTTCTTTGATGATGTCTCTAATACTGTATCCATTTTATATTTACGAAATATAAAGTCATTCGACTTTTTTTGTTTGAGCTTCTTTTTCCGTGGATTGTTGAATTGGTCCTAAACACATTTCTTTGATTTTGATGCGATAGTTCCATCTTTCTTGTTGGCAGTGATATCCGATAATGTATACATCAGAGATCCAATGTGATTGCAAGCTTCGACACTTCTGGAATACGAAAGAAACAAAGAATAATATAAGTACAAGGAGTAGTGCTTTTATAAATTTGATACTAGGTCAATCTCATATTATATCTGTTGGTACGATCAAGCCTTTTTCTGATCAACAAAGCATACATATCTTTTGACTACTAGATCATCGAATATCTCTTTTACAGATTTGTATAGATTCAAATACTGTTAACAATTTATTTGTTAAATATGCCGGTCATCAGCTATTCAAAACTTCAAAATGATACAAACTGTTAAAAATATTAGTATCTTGAACACACATGTAAATAGTTCGTACACACACACACGGAAGTATACATTTAATGTCCTAGGTCTTAAGAGTGGGCCTCGATAGCTCAGTGGTTGGGGCGTTCGCCTCCGGAACGGTAGGTCCCGTGTTCGAATCCCAGCTGGAGCAAGAGGTATGTTCTTGGGCAAAGACACTGAAACCACATGTGCCTCAGTTTAGTTATAAAACTTCTATGACAGAAAAAAATTATGCGGCAATCATGATAAAACTTATTGCTATCAAAACTGTTATTCTACTTACCAACCTGTGCAATCACATTCTGCTGAATGCACCTGCCCGTAACTTTAGACAGGCCAAGCCAAACATTATGGTCAGGATTCGTTTTTATATTAGCACTTGGCATAGAAGACATCACTTTACATTTTACAAAACATGTTCACGATCTGTGTGTATTTCACTATAAAATATACTATGTACATATGTCCGCATAATACACCTTTGATCTCAACTGCTTTTTCGTTTTCATTTTTAACACGAAGTAATTGTAAATGTCACCATCACTGAAGTTTGGAATGTTAGTTAAATTTTAATTCCAAGTTGTTAATGTCTTTGGATCAGCCAGTTTATCACCAAGTGGCGTGACAAGTTTCTCAGTTTTTCTTCGCTGAAAATTTACTTCCGCCTCTTTCTGCTCCCGAATCAGATCAATAATTCCCAATTTGTCTACACCTTTCGCTCTCAACACCAGTTCATTTTTCTTCCCCGACACATACTGATTGTGTTGCCGTAATTTGTTTTTCAAATCTGACACATTTTACATATCAATTTCAATATCTGATAGCTAACAATCGTTTTCTTTGTTTCGATCCGCCATTGTTGTAAAGAAAATACTACCCAGTGCGCGAAGGTATCCGAATGCGAGCGATGTGATTTGTATTTCTTTGTGCACGTAAGAATTGAATGGAAGCATAGGACTTTAAACACTAAACTCAAACAACACATTTGTTACTATCTTTACGCTATTAATTTTCAGACAAACTGACAGCACAGGGCGAGAGTTGCGAGACATAATGAGTGGTTAGACGGTCATACCATTTACTGGTAAGTTCAGTACAGACTGTTACTGTACATGTATACACATTACCGATTAAGAAACGTTAAGATTTCCCCTATTGAACATTTTTATCTGAATGATGCTATTGTTTTTATTTCTATTTAAGTCATTTTTTCCGATGAATTATTGAAACTTTTACAAGAATTCAATTTTATATTGTTTTTGTTGTGTATGAAATTTGAATAAATTTGAAACACGATAACACTGTTAAAATAAATATTTTGCCACTTTTGCGTTTCTTAAGCGGTTGAGTGTACATATGCTGGTATATGTTGATTTACAGGTGTCTTATAAGCTTGTTACTTTAATAATGTTAAAGAAGATGTAATTTGATTATAATGCAACTGTTAGTGTAAACAGATAAAGAGGCCACGAGAAACTTTGGGCGAAACCCATTTATATTACTCATTGATGTAATGGCAGCAATTATCATTGTTTACTTTATTCTCATACTTAGGATTGTTTGTTTTATTGTATACTTCCATGATGTCAAAAAGCTTCAGGAATATTGATGTTATGCTCTCTATACTTTTTGACACAGTATGTTATGTGGATAGATATATCATAATACAGAAAAATGAACCCATCCCCGCTTGGTTGTTTCTTAAACCCCTAAAAAGGCATAGGTAACAGTACAGTTTGGAACAATGCAGTGTATATCGAAAACATGTAAAAGTTATATTGAAAGATGCAGTTTCAACTGTAATTTACAGTCACATCTGTAAGCAAAACTGTAAAATACAGTTGTAACTGTAAAATTACAGTTGCAAAGTATTAAAGATACGGTGTATCTTTTGAACTTAAATTTACAGTTTGGTAAAAGTAGAAATAAATCTAGTTACTGTAAATCTACGGTAGTAACCGTACTGTTGATCCGGTATTATTGTCAGTGTTTTCATTTTCGCTTTTTTCGAGAATTAATTGCGTCGCGAATTAAAAAAAAGATCCGTGTAAATTTATTTCTTTAACGCACGACGAATACGCTAATGCTGTCAAAAACATCACGTTATCAAACAATATTTTATGTTAATTTATGTAACTATTATAATTATTTTATATGTTTCGGACCGAACCTTTGCTATCTGACAGTGTAAACTCGATTTCAAATGTTGCAAATAAAAAGCTCTTTCTTTTTTCGACAAACTAATACAACTTTGACCATCTCATTATACAAGATACATTGTCCTACTTTAATTTCGGTCTATCTATAAAAACGTGGTTTAAAGTTCTTTATGAAAATGCAAAGTCAGCTATATATCAGTGCGGGGTTCTATCAAATTTCATTAATATCGAGAGAGGTTGCCGTCAAGGTACGGAATTCCGTTAGGGCCATCGCCTTTGAATGTGTTGATCTGAAACGCGATACTCGAAAGTACGATGATGAAAACGCGAAATCACGAAACTACGATAACGAAAACGCGAAAACACGATGATGATAACGCGATAGTACGATAACGAAAACGCGAAAATACGAAAGTACGATGATGATAATGCGATATACTATCGTGTTTTCACCATCGTACTTTCGCGTTTTCACCATCGTAATATCGTGATATCTCGTTTTCGTTATCGTACTTTCGTACTTTTGCGTTATCAGTATCGTACTGTCGCGTTATCATTATCGTACTATCGCGTTATCATCATCGTACTGTCGCGTTATCATTATCGTACTGTCGCGTTATCATCATCGTACTATCGCCTTACGGTGCGCATGCGCATAGTTTCAGTTTAGAATTCATATAAGCTACTAGCTTTCTCCTCAATCGCTATTTAATGTATTATTATGTAAAATTTGTATAATGAAATAATTACAAATAAATATTGTTTAAACTAAAGTAAACATTGTTTGAAAAATATTGTTTGATGAAAATGCAGTAGCATAATTAAAAACTGTTCATTAAGTGACTTTTGATGGCAACCTTAAAATGATGCAACTTTCTATTTTTGTTATATCTGATTAGTTTATACTAATTTATTTATTCTCGATTGCGAAACAAGTTCTTAAAACTTATATTAATCGCTTTCGAGACTAATTCCAGATAGAATCAACCTCGAAGAGAGAGAGGCAATGTGGAATTATTTGTGTCTTGCCTAAGGACACTACCGACATGGCGATGGGAGGGATGTTATATCTGATGGTAGCCCATTCCACAGCTTTTTAGTAAAAACAAGTATTTCCTTGTAGGCATAGCCTGTCTCAAAATTAGTTTGTAAAAACTCGTCTATTTGTACTGTTTTACTTGAAGATCTTCTACTTTTGCGCTTGCGCATGCGCACCGGAAGGCGATTGTACGATAATGATAACACGAAGGTGCGATGATGACAACGCGACAGTACGATAATGATTACGCGACAGTACGACAATGATAACGCGACAGTACGATGATGATAATGCGAAAGTACGATAACGAAAACGCGATATCACGATATTACGATGGTGAAAACGCGACAGTACGATGGTGAAAACACGATAGTATATCGCATTATCATCATCGTGCTTTTGTATTTTCGCGTTTTCGTTATCGTACTATCGCGTTATCATCATCGTGTTTTTGCGTTTTCGTTATCGTAGTTTCGTGATTTCGCGTTTTCATCATCGTACTTTCGAGTATCGCGTTTCAGATCAACACATTCAAAGGCGATGGTCTTAACGGAATTCCGTATCAAAGTGATCCTCTGTCTTGTTACATTTTTATTCTATGTGCAGAAATTCTTTCTCTAAAAATTAAATGTTCAAAAAATATAAAAGGAATTAAAATAAACAACTTTGAACATAAGCTATCGCAATTTGCAGATGACACCACAATTATTCTTGATGGAATATCACAATCTTTAAATGAAACTCTAAGTATTTTGTCTGATTTTGCAAATATTTCAGGACTAAGAGTAAACTTTGATAAAACTAAGGTTGTGTGGATAGGAGTTAGAAAATACAGTAGTGAGAGTATAAAAACAAGATTGAAGCTAAATTGGAATGAACATAACTTCAAAATGCTTGGCATAAATTTTCATGTAGATCTCAATAAAATACTAAAACTCAATTATAAAGAAAAAATTAATGAAATAGAAAAAAAAAGTTCAGCAGTGGAAAAGAAGAGCTTTGACACCATTAGGTAAAATAACAGTTATAAAAACTATCTTAATTTCACAACTTAATCATTTATTTATTATGCTGCCCAATCCCCCTGATGAATATATATTACATCTGAATAACATAATATATAATTGTCTGTGGGAGGGAAAACCAAAAATCAGTAAAAATGTCGTTGTAAAAGATTATGCACAAGGGGTCTAAGAATGCTTAATGTACCTGTATTTATGAATTCTTTGAAATTAACATGGATAAGAAGACTTATTATAAGTGAAGGAAACTGGAGAAATATCATTAAACAATATTTAGATCTGAAAAAATTGTACACATGCGGGAAACATTATGCCGAAAAGATTTCAAACACTATTCATAATCAATGTTGGAAACAAACTTTACAGGCTTTGCTCTATATCCCAAGGGGTTCTGCAGGTGTTATAACACGAAAAACCGTGCCTAAGCGCTATTCTAGCATAAATAGCATAAAAAATCATAAAAATTAAAATGAAACGCTCTTACTCGTACGACGTTCAATAATGCGCGGGACAACGTCCGTGTTGTTTACTTCATATTTATGACGTCACCAGTGGTTTTTAAGCCCGACACTGTTGACGCCGTATATGATGAAAGACTTGGGAGACAGGTACATTGTTTACAAAGGCCCTAAACTGCGCATAAATGAAAACGGGTTATAACAGCGCGTGAATCTCCGTTTAAACACCGGCAAAATGGGCAAAAACAGCATATTTTATGCTAGAATAATTGTTAATAAAAGTGTATTTCTAAAATCATGGTTTGAAAGTGGTATCCATTATGTTTGAGGGTTTGAACAACAAATATAATATAATTAAAGCGCTGTGAGCGCTAAAGGCCTGGGGCCTATAGGTTAACTCCCCAAAAAACAACTTTTGACCTACGTGCTTTACGCTGAACCTCACCTAAATCGCGGGTCGAAATGTGCAGAGGACGAAATTCAATATATGACACAGAATGAATGATTCACAAATATATGGATGGCAGAGAAAAAAAATAATATCAAACAGGGAATGCCACGTACCAAAAACGCAGCAGAGAAGTTTGTTTTATTATAAAACGTACGTTAAATGAAAAATAATCACACAGTCAACATTATAAATTGTTTAAGCCAATAAAAATAATTCGATCTGCGCTTTGTACAACTTCAAGCGATATGATCTGATGATGTGGATCGAAAATTATTGTGAACCAAGGACAAGACCTTGAAAAAGAAATAATTAAAACAATACAAAATGTACCAGCAATGAAATATAAATACAGTACTGTACAATGTGTATAACAGATAAATCCAAAAATGATTCTGGGTTACCTTGTAGTTGTAATCGGTGAAACCGTTCACATGGCCTTGACATGCAGCGTCCTCGATAAATGGCGGGTGATTTTGATCACGTGAGTTCCTTCTCGGGAATGTACGTAAATTGTATCTTTTTCTTTGGGGAGGGGGGGGGGATTTAGTTTTAGGTAAATATATGTATTCGTTCGTGATATGCATATGATTATCTTCCATAATCAGCTAACAGCGCATTAATATCTAAAAACAGAAAAAAATGTATAATGCAGCCCGTAAGCTATATACCTTTCTGCAATCGTTTGAAGTTGTATGTACTGTTTTTATTTGTAATATGTTCTTATATGCGACATTCAAACAGAAGATTAATCTGGTCTGTCTTGCACTACTTTCGCATAGCGCACGTTTACAGTTATATTCGCACATAGCACAGTTAAATTGTCTGCAGTGTTTGAAATGTGGTATGCTAACTTAGGCCTACAAAAATGAATCATCTCTTTTTCCGTGGGATAGCAAATGCAGTTAAACAGTTTCTTAAGAAATTCAATTTTGACAGTTCTACTTTTGGCAAAGGAACAGAGACAAAAATATCACTACAGATAAAGGGAATTTTGAAAGACAAAAAAAGGATCAAAGTTTTTGTACGATTCTTTGAATGTAAATGTTATTAAACCAGCTTGCCAATTCAAATGGTCTCAAAAACTTAACTTACCTTCAGAAGATAGTTATTGGAACAATGTATATTCCTTACCATTCAAAATAACCAGAAATACTAATTTACAATGTTTTCAAGTAAGACTTATTCACATAATTCTAGGAACAAATGATTTTCTGTAAAATATAAAGATAATCCATTATGCACTTTTTGTCAAACAGAAAATGAAACCTTAAACCATTTGTTTTGGGAGTGTAGATTTACTAAAATCCTTATAAATGAAAGTTAAAATGTCAAATTTAAATATGGAAAACATGCTTTTTGGCTTTAGAGAACAACAATCAAGAAAGCTATAAATTTGATACTTATATACATCAAGATGTATATATACAGATGCAAACTAAAAACATGAAACTTTCCACAGATGGAGCCAAAGCATTTATTCATATTTTTACAAGATTAATGAAGAAACCGCCACCTTGAAACGCTTTCATGATAAATTCATACATTATAAAAGCATTTTGCCAAATCTAAATGTCTGCTCTCAATTACTGTACTTTTGAATGCTATTTTCTAAATGTTTTATTGTGTGACTTATAATTTGTGTATACAGTCCTGTACACCTGATTTGCAAATGATTACATTTTGGACAATGAGTCAATAATACCTGAATACGCCCTGAGCAGGCAAAGGCTACTACAGTCAATCATTACTGGCTTTCAACCTTTCTTACTCTTCTCTTTGTACATTCTTTTATTAGTTTCTTCTCTTACTTATATAATACCCGGTTAAACCCATGTAATACCTTCGGTATACTTTTAATTACATGCTATCAAGATAAAATTGTAAACTTTTTACAGTGAACTCTACATGATATTATAGTTTTTATATAAATAATACATACATTTTGATAGTATGAAAGCAAGTTATAAAATTTCCTAAGTGTAAGACTACTGGGGGATGGGCCTCCGACCCCCACTTGTCATGTGACGGAGGTAATAAATGGGGTTACTTTCGGGGCCCGAAACTGAAAAAAACAACAAAACAAAAAAACTTTGACCATCTCTGGAAAGTTGATATTCATATCATAAACACCGTATATATCAAATAAAGCGCATGCTATTGACAGTATCAATATACGAGAAAACGAACAAACCTGATATATTTGTTTAATAAAAAATTAGATAAAAATAATTGTTCACAGCATTTCATGACTGACGGAATATGTTAATTTACCTTCAAAGTTGTTTGTGTAATGATGGATGGTCACGGCTAAAAACACCAGAGTAATCAAACACTCAAAACTATACAAAATTTACAACTTTTATTACAGTGATGAATATATACAAAGATGAATGCAAAATATGATGATAAAGGTGGACTACAACAATGTCTTAATGATAGTCCTGATTTAAACAAATTTACATTTTACTTAACGGTGAGACACGTTTTACAATTACAAAAGACAGTCCTCGCCATTCAGTAAAACATCTCCGTATAGCCTGCAGTAATCCGGGGTTGGATTTAAGTAGACCTTCATGTCAACTGCACCAAAGGTGTTTCTTGTGTGAATAAGGCGCAGCGTAGACAGGTCTGTGCTCGGGAATCAATATATCCTGGCGAATCTAGTAGTTTATCGACGTAACAGGTAAGTCTTCTCCAGGAAAGTTATTGTCTGGAGGCAATACATATTTCTACCACTCCGGGCGTTGTATCTTCCGGAGGAGAAAGCTAAAAGATATAACATACGGTATATACCATGGCATATAAAGCGTATCGGACATAAACTGGTCCGACGGGTACACCATGCCTTTGAAGGTTCTCAGAACTGTGCGTACATACAACGTGTTCAAATACGACTCTTTGTGTACACCATACTATCGGAAGGTTACCCAAAAGTAAACGAGTTATAAAACGTGCTATATTCAATAATGTAATACGTCACTTCATACGATCATTAATGAATCTTTCTCATTAACAATTAAAACTTTTTTATTTATTATGAAAGTAAAATCAAATGGAACACAATTAAACTGAGTTAACTGATTTAAACTGCAGCTTACATTCACGATACACAATTATTACATAAGACAAGATAATCAATGACTACTGAAACAAAATAATCACACAATGGCATTTGAGAAAGCTTTTAAACAAAAACAAACTGCCCCGAGTCATCGATGAACTTATAACAAACTCAGCTACTTTAAAATTTACGACATCTTGCAATCGAAATCATTATATGAAACAAAATAGCTTACAGAACCTTTTACTGAAAAATAATATATTTACTAAAGCAATTTACGAAAGAAAAGAAACCTTTCAAAAATAAATTCATTTACCATGATCAAGCTAAATTAGAAACTTTATAACATCTCGAATGCCGTAGTCATAAGATTATGTGTGTGCAATTTTCTGATTGCCAGTCCTTGCTTAAATAATAAATCATCCCGCTTATCTATAAATTCACGGGGAAATCCGTGCAGACATGAAATGCACGAACAAAATTTATGTCTGTCAAATTTCTTACCATTGAACCGAATTTAATGAAAAATGCATGAAAGTAAACGAAACTCAAAAATAAAAAAATGCTCTTACTTTTATATAAAAAGTCTAGCAATGAAACTTTACAAAAACAATGATAAAACCGCTATCACTATCCTTATATGGAAATCGACTTTGTGACAGTTTGACAATGGATTATTACAACCTGATGTTAAAGGTCCAATACTAACGAAAGCGAAAATTCAAATATACTTAAAAAAACACAGAAATAAGTTATTTTTAATAAAAAAAGAAAGTTGGTATGTAGAAATTCTAAATAAACTCCAGTACATGTACAATTATTTTTCTATGCATTATGAACAAAGTTAAAAAGACCTGGGTAGTCATTTTGTCGAATCACTGAGATTTCAACATAATACACATACTTTTCGTCGTGTTCCAAATACTTTCTGTAAATGTTAACCTGCAAATCTTCATTATTTAGTGTCTTGCATAGGGTAATGTAATTGCCATTGAAATAACTGTCACTTAATTTTCGCTCAGTAGTGGACCTTTAAGGCAAAGCACCTACAAAATGAAACAATATTATTTCAACTATCTTGCTATTAAATGTTATTAATTAATTCATTATTTAATGTGTTTTACAACATCAGAACATTATATGATCTATCTTATTTATAACTGTTGCAAACTGCACACGTACCCGGTCGTTATGCGGCTTACCTGTATCCGTTACAGTCCCACAATGCACGGTATTTGTGGCCTTCTGACCTCCCTGGATTTGGTTTAAGCGAATTTAATAGTAGGGACACTTCGGCGGCGAATTCATAAATTCACAAATTTAGAAACATTACATGCCGAAGGGTGCAAGTCTTGAATGCCGAGAACGTATGGTATTATGGTTAGTATTTGTGCTAAATGAATTCGACTTTCCGCAAAAAATGTACAGTCCTGGCAAACTGTATAGTCCTACATTTGTACTTTTTCCATAGGTGTGACCTTCACGTTTGTGTTAGAGACCTGAGACTCTGTAGGAGCTGCGAGCTCAACAACAACAGCACACTATCCTCAAAACTGAAACTGCAATTTGCATACTGAGGCATATTATTATATGACATATAATGTTGGTTTAAAATTATGAAAATAGTATCAGCTGGAAATATATATCTTGCAGTAGCCCCATGTCAGTACTGCAGCATAGTGTCACTATAATATTGTAACACAATCATAAAATGATACAGAGTTAAGAACGAAACTTCCTACGTTTAAAAAGAACGAACGTCATATGATTTTCTTTCTTACACGAAAAATATAGTTTACGTGCAACAATGAACGTGTCATAAGAGAAAGTTTAAAGTATTGTCACTGCTGTAACACATACGTGCCATTCGTGTAACAACACAAAGCAATCATTTCATTCACCTTTACTTATTAAAGTATTTTCAGCTTGACATAAGTTCCGTACTTAGATATAGACCAAAAAGCACTAATGGTAGCTTCTCTTTAAGTACACTTACACAATGGTCATT
The DNA here is from genome assembly GCA_022818135.1 of Saxidomus purpurata. NCBI lineage: Eukaryota > Metazoa > Mollusca > Bivalvia > Venerida > Veneridae > Saxidomus > Saxidomus purpurata. Next base: position 50,073,271 of record JAFMSR010000012.1, read on the forward strand.
CTTTAGTGTAATGTATTTACTGTAACATTTTTGGTCACTTGTGTAACAAAAATTGTCGTTACATGAATGACCGTTACATTTGTGATTTTCTGTGCAATACATTCTTTATGTTGATAATAACACGGCCCCTATGTGCTTGACAAGCTTATTTACAATACATTATAAGATTCCACAAACAAGACGTTAACATTAAATTCAAATGCATCAAAAGTAAATTTTTGTTACATTACAAAGATAAAATATTTGCTTCCACTTACCAATATTTTAATCCAGTTTTCATCAGAAGATCTAAAAACATTCCGCCATTACATCTTACATGAAATATGTATAAAGTTTAAGAGAAAACATTTGCTGTATATTTGAGAAACTAGTTATTAGACATTTGCGAGGTAAGTCGGAAGGCGATAGTGAATGGCAGATTGTGAACATTTTATGGGGAACATCTCAAAATTATACACATTTCAAATAAGTGATTAGTTGTCGTATAAAGAGCAAAGAGCATCATTTCGGAGACACATCATTGCAAATATATTTAAAATTTGCGTACATAGTAGTTAATTGATTAGAGTGCGAATTCTTTTCGGCTACAAACAAGAGATGCGCATACTCTAACCGTCAGGGGAAGTAATTGTCGCCGGTGCGCCAAATCAGAGCTCAAAGCATTTCCTTCTTTCTTGACCAGATTTTCTTCGCAACCGTGCCGCAGTATAAGGAGTCATAACAGGATTTCGATTCGGACAGATCTTGTGGAAACAGTATAACATTTGCAATTTGACGCATAAACCCATACTGTTGGGCATCATTTTGATACCCAAGGAAGCCACATTCTTGACACAGATATTCGGGGTTTGGACAAACAAGAGATGCGCATACTCTAACCGTCTGGGGAAGTAATTGTCGCGGGTGCGCCAAATCAGAGCTCACAGCATTTCCTTCTTTCTTGACCAGATTTTCGTCGCAACCGTGCCGCAGTATAAGGAGTCATAACAGGATTTCGATTCGGACAGATCTTGTGGAAACAGTATAACATTTGCAATTTGACGCATAAATCCATACTGTTGGGCATCATTTTGATACCCAAGGAAGCCACATTCTTGACACAGATATTCGGGGTTTGGACAGAAAAAAATAATTGAAACTCAGAAGTCGATTTGTCTGCAAAATGACCATAGTGTATCAACTTATCGGTCTCATCTGAAAGGGAAAACTGTTGTCTGCAATATTAAGTCAGGATACTCATCGAATCCGGCCGCTTCGTATCAAAATTCTACAAAAATCTGCAAATGTGGTCTTGCCACATCTGTAGTTGACTAGTTTACATGAATTTTTTTACTTCAACTAAAGGCGTGGGGAACCAGCACGTGTTTATAATTTTCACGGTTAAAATACGGGGACGCATTTTAGGCGATTTGACTGTGTACAACACGTTCTGGCTCCCCGCGCCTTTAGTTAAAGTATAAAGTGACATCGGTACAGATAAAATCACGTGAGTGATACGTGTATTATATTTTATGATTGCGTACATAGAATTTAAATGATTAACCATAAAGTATAAAGCTAATAAGTATAAATGTGCTCTGGCGTGTTGCATATCTTAAAGGGTGAAAACGAGAATTTCAAGTTTCATTTTTTTTTGTCAAAACCCCCGAGTATTTGCGATTCTAGATACCGAATTTTGTTATCTATAATTTACTTCTATAAATTAATGAATCCATTTATGTCACGCGTATGTTTTGCACGCAAATATCGTGCGGCTTGTTTTGACAGTCTAAAACGTAATACTGTAAACAGTATATATTATGTGGGCAAATAAAATTCACAAGATGATATTACACAATTTTTATGTCTGGTGAAAGAATCTTAATATTCAGTCAGTTTGATGAGAAATTAATCATATATAAAATAAGTATATAGCCCGTGATACATGCCATATTGTGACATGAAGTATTGCAGGAGCATCACCTTTGTTTGGGCGCACCCAAGACATTTACTTCCCCCAGACGAATAGAGTATGTGCATCTCTTGTTTGCAGGCAAAAATATATCGGTTTAATCATTTAAATTCTATGTACGCAATTATAAAATATATTTGCAATGATGCGTCTCCGAAATAAAGCTCTTTGCAAATAAAATGTTTTATACGACAACTAATCACTAATTTGAAATGTGTATAATTTTGTTGTTTACTATCGCCTTCCGACTTACCTTGTCTAATAGACATTTGCGAGGTAAGTCGAAAGGCGATAGTAAATGGCAGGTTATGATTTTATGGGGAACATCTCAAAATTATACACATTTCAAATTAGTGTTAAGTTGTCGTATAAAACATTATTTTTGCAAAGTGCATGATTTCGGAGACACATCATTGCAAATATATCTTATAATTGCGTACATAGAATTTAAATGATTAGAGTGATTTCTTTTCGCCTGCAAACAAGAGATGCACATACTCTAACCATCTGGGGAAGTAATTGTCTTGGGTGCGCCCAAACAAAGCTAATGCTCCTGCAATACTTCATGTCACAATATGGCATGTTCGCCCTGATGTCTATAACGGGTTATATACTTATTCTATATATGATTAATTTCTCACCAAACTGACTAAATATCAAGATTCTTTCACCAGACATAAAAATTGTGTAATATAATATTGGGAATTTTATTTGCCCACATAATATATACTGTTTACAGTATTACGTTTTAGACTGTCAAAACAATCTGCACGATATTTGCGTGCTAAATATAGGCGTGGCATAAATGGATTCATTTAAGTAAATAATAGATAACACTGGCAGAATTCGGTATCTAGAATCGCAAATACTCGAGGTTTTGACAGAAAATTATTTGAAACTCTTTTTGCAAATTCTCGTTTTCACCCTGTAAGATATGCAACACGCCAGAGCGCATTTATACTTATTAGCTTTATACTTTATGACTAATAATTTAAATTCTATGTACGCAATCATAAAATATTTAAAGTATCACACACGTGATTTTATCTGTACCGCCTTCACTTTATACTTTAACTTAAGCCGCGGGGAGCCAGAACGTGTTGTACACAGTCATATCGCCTAAAATGCATCCCCGTATTTGAACCGTGCAAATTATAAACACGTGCTGGTTCCCCACGCCTTTAGTTGAAGTAGACGAATTCATGTAAACTAGTCAATTAGAGATGTGGCAAGACCACATTTGCAGGTTTTGGAGAATTTTGATACGAAGCGGCTGGATTCGATGTGTATCCTGACTTAATCTTGCAGACAACAGTTTTCCCTTTCAGATGAGACCGATAAGTTGATACACTATGGTCATTTTGCAGAGAAATCAACTTCTGAGCTTCAATTATTTTTTTCTGTCCAAACCCCGAATATCTGTGTCAAGAATATGGCTTTCTTGGGTATCAAAATGATGCCCAACAGTTTGGATGTATGCGTCAAATTGCCAATGACTTACTGTTTCCACCAGATCTGTCCGAATCGAAATCCTGTTATGACTCCTTATACTGCGGCACGGTTGCGACGAAAACCTGGTCAAGAAAGAAGAAAATGCTACCGTTTGAAAAGGTATATAGCCCGTTTTAGACAAAAGAGCGAACATGCCATTTTTGAAATGAAATGTTGCAGGAGCATCAGCTCTGATTTGGCGCACCCGCGACAATTACTTCCCCCAGACGGTTAGAGTATGCGCATCTCTTGTTTGCAGGCGAAAAGAAATCGCTCTAATCAATTGAATACTATGTACGCAATTGTAAAATATATTTGCAATGATGTGTCTCCGAAATCATGCTCTTTGCAAAAATAATGTTTTATACGACAACTAATCACTTATTTGAAATGTGTATAATTTTGAGATGTTCCCCATAAAATGTTCACAATCTGCCATTCACTATCGCCTTCCGACTTACCTCGCAAATGTCTAATACCAAGGAAAACATGTGAATGGCTACAGCTATTAAAACGTTTGAAATGTTTACCTAAAGACAGCCTCAAAATGATAGTTTGGCATGTTTTGATGGTCGTTAACTTTGCTTTCATTTCATTTTAATTTTTAAAAATATTACCACAACGTAGATTCGGACTGACCAAGATTCAAATTGTGGCGAAAACATAATGACGGTATCAAAAAGCATCCTTTTTTAGTCGTCAGTCAAAAGATAGGGCATCCTTCTAGCAAAAATCTACCTAACTTCCAAAATTTATTTTCGTGCAATATCACGCACACAATAGCTGGCATCAGTTTGAAGAACAACCTTTTCACATGTTTTGTCGTCGGTCGACTTTATTTTTCCTCATTTTCAACAGACTCTACCCAAGAATAAAATGTATTTTTCTATCGACGATTATTCGCATGAGATACCTTCGCTGACCTATAAGCACGAGTAACTTCGGCAAAAATATCTTCCAGTGAATAATTTTATGTAAGTCCGAAATTAATTCCTCATTATTAACATTGTTAAAGATAACCTGTATTAAAATATCAAACATTGTTTAAACCGATTATTAAGACGATGTATACACCATTTTGTAGATCTCTGATAGAGGTATGCAGGTGTATAAATGTAGATGAAAAATTCCTCCTGGACAGCACAATGCGCATTAGTTTCCAAACAACCTTCGTATGTGCAAACAGTGTACATATATATTGTTTTTATGTCAGTAATTTTCCCAAAACTGTGTTTATATGGGGTATAAGAATATCTTTATATTTATCCGGTACCGTTGTATCAAGAACTCTGTTCTTTACCGCACGAACACGGCTTCTGTAATGATGCAATAGTCCAAGTTCAGTAGGAACCGTTACATTCTTACAATGAGGAACCATATGTACTTGCGCCCAGTAGACATTGGCAGTTCGAGTAATATGCTTAGATAAATGATAAACAGGTAAAATGTTGGCACTGCGTACAGTCCGTTTGAATGTCACCAGGCTGTATGGTATATCAGCTTCATCTGAAGGCGCATTAACATGTTCGTTGATAAAAAATGTGTTTCTGAAAGAAAACACATCTGCTTTATTGTTAAGCATTTCTATTATTCGGTTCCATGAAGTCACGTTGTTGACGTGCGGAATTATAAATTCATCCTTGTCAGTGTTTACAATAAAAACAGACATGTTCTTATTTCTAAAAAGACAATCGTTCAGAGCAGCTGTTTGGCCGTGGTTGTAAATCTCTTTTACTACAAATGGTAGTTGCCATTGAATTATTTCCACCAAACCTATATTTACATAATAATCTAGAACCAGGTCGATATCATTGTTTACTGAGTGGTTATAAATCACAAACTTCTCTGCCCCAAGGATCCTGTTTAATTCAATCCATTCCACTAAGTTATATTGATTGACGTCATTATACAGCGGAGACAGGCATACCGTAAATTGGCGTGTGTACGTACTGTGTGGCTGTGAAGCGTTGTTCACACAGAGAACGTTTATTGGTAAGGAGCACGATTCCTGCACGAAGGACACGTACACAGGCATCTCTGATGATTCTAATGGACATTCAAAAATAGTTGATACATATCTGAAATACAGGTTTACATTGATTACAAAATACCCGCAGCCATGTTTTCTGGCCAAAGTTAAAGAAGTTTCAGTCTTGACAAACACCCGGTACAACTGCCAAACTTTGCTGAGTTTATATGCATGGCCCTAGTCAGTAGGTGCATATGGTCCACACATCTTTCCATGAAAGTTCATGCTATCAAGATGTCATCAAAACTAAAACCATCTCCACTTGTTTCAGATAAAGAGTTACATTTATCAATCATAATCCTTTACTTTTAGCATACCTAAATGGCATTATAATACGTAAGCCTAAGTAAGCTTAGCACTGGAGTTTTGTGACTGAAACAACTTCGCATATCTTAAGAGACAACATAAAAGTATCCTCCTGAAAACATAGACTGGCATTGATGAAAACAATGTAACAAATACTAACATTTAGAAATGCTTGGCTTCATCATGGCGTCATGCATGTTTATTAGCCAATCACATTATCGGATCACACTTATTTCCCCATTCGAGTAAAGGTGAAAACTGTATTAGTATGTGCTTGCAGCTAGCCCACACCTCTATGAACTAAGTATGTTCCACAGAATTTTAGACCATTAATTTCTTAGAGTCATTGGATGTATTTTTGCCTTTTATTTTTTATAGATAGGCATATATATGTTTGGAAATTTAATATCTCGTAGCATTTTTTGTTAAAATTAGTTAAAATTTGAAAATGAGCCCTCTGGAATATACTATCAAAGTAGTAAGTTTTCACCTTTACTCGAAAGTGTGATCCGATAATATGATTGGCCAATTAGCATACATGACGTCACGATGACGCAAAAATGTGCATTTCTAAATGTGAGTATTTGTTACATTGTTTTCATCAATGCAAATCTTTCAGTAATAGGTTAAGTTGAGATGATGTTGATGTGTCCATGAAATGTGACAGAACTGGTCAAGTGCGTTTGATGATTACATAACAATATGCAGAGTGCCCAATTCAAATTATGCAACCATTATTTATGTTTTGATAGAAACAAACAGAAACAGAAGTTAGTGTCATTTGCATATAAAAACTCGACGTAGATCTAACTGCTGAATTTGATAACATTACACAGACTTCACTCTATACGTTACGGCCTCAAACTGATAAGGTAACGTCTTATTATCCTCATCTCCACTCTCTGAAGTTGCATAATTGGATGAAATAATCGCTTTCGCTGTTGTAAGAGTACCTGTCCAAATTGTACTAGGTATGATGTCACTCCAGACTAGCGATTCCGAAACGCTCGCAGATTTCCGGAAATATTATCGTCATTTTCCATACATGTGTGTTATTTTGAGAACTCTAAAGAACAGGCAGGTAACCACTTGGTATTTTCCGTCAACAATAATTGTCAAATTTGTATAAGCTGACGAAAAATATTCTATTGTTAAAGGGGAAAATCGTCAATCAATGGACCTTTAACTTTACAGGTTTTGTTAACATGGCTTTGAGAACAAGTGGTATTTGGAGTATATATGTGTGTTGTAGCTATTGATTGGGTCAGCTGATATAAATGTGTAAGTATACAAGCAGTGATTATCATGGAAATATAAATTTAGGTGATCTCTGTGATGTTTTTGCAAACGTTTCTGTAGTCATGTAGTTGTTTATGTTGGAATCCTGTGCCAGTGTTTAGTGTAGATGAAAATATGTTTTAAGCCATTAGGATTGATTTTTGTCTGGCATGTGTCAGTTTACATTTTCCTTCAAACGACTTCTCTGAAAACATTGTCATTGATGATATAACTTTAATGACAGAGGTGTTTTTTGCATTAAGCCTTTTCATAGTTATTAAAAAAATCGATTACATGCAGAACTGGTTGCCACGGTAATGGAAAGGAACAACTTTAAAAATGTTCTCTGAACCAACAAAGCCTATAGCTTAGATGTTTGTCATGTGGGATTGCCTAGTAGACCTCTACCATGATTGTTAAAACTATGAATCCAACGACTAAACAACGCCTCAGGTCATTGTTTATAGATATATGACTATGTAGGAAAATCTTGTGGCAGGAGCTAGAGGATCTGTACCAAACTTTTATACCCCAGGTCAATATTAACCATTTTTGCTATTTATGACATTGTAACATATCCAATGGAAGCTGGGTGAGGGATATAGGGCCATCATTGCCCTTTTGTTTTCTTACTGTTCCATATACAATTTGAATGTTACTCTCTAATCAAATGCTAGTGACTGTTATTATATGGGTTTGGCTATAGTGAAGTAACAGTGTCTAGTGGACTTCTCAAAAGTTTGTTCAAATCATGCCCTATGGCTTAAATTATTCTTCACCTCGGGGGTTAGTTGGTTTAGAAACAAAACTTGAAAACTTTTTTACCTTAAGCACAAGGCTTCTATAGAGAAAAGATATTTGGTATTTAACATTATCTAGTGGTCCTCTACCAAGTTTGTTCAAATTATGCCCCTCGGGTTAAAATTGTCTTCCTTAGGTAAGTGCGCTGGTACTCTGGTTAGAAATGTAGTGCCATCATTTCCCTTTTGTTATTATGTTCCAGCAGAAGGGGAGACATTGTGTTTTGTTGAGTATAATAGGTTATATATGATGCTTCATATAATGTTGTCTTACTCTAGAAGCGCTTGTTGAAAAATAGAAATATTGTTATGATATGTCATTGGGTTTATTTAAAGTGAGATTGAATTGTGTGTTCTCTTTTTGGCCTTTTTCAGAATAACCCAAGAATATATGATTCCTATGAGATGGAAAACCTGCACAGTACTGTGGTGTTGTTGCAATTGTTGAAATCAGAAGAGAAGAGATTTGCTTATGTCATAACACCAGTATAGGGGTTGAAAGTGTGTCTGCACGTGCTCAGAGCTCGAGAATAACACAGAACCAGGTGTTAACGACAGTATTATAACAGCTGTGGTGGTCTTTCTCACTACACTGTATGCATCTGCTTAGAAACTGCATCGAATGTGACCATATTGTGTGGAAAACTTGAGTGTAACAAAAGAATTAATGAATTTTAGTTTGCATTTTCGGAAACGAAAGTAGGTTTTCCAGTTTTCAAATATGTTTGTAATTTTCCAGAAGTTTCCAAGATAGAGGCTGCAAATATGTTGTACATGCACAGGCATGCCTATTTTGAATTACAGTTGAAACCAAACTTCATTTCAAATGATGTGCAACATATATCTCTTACTGTTTGCAACATGCAATGAAGCAAACGTAGGACGAAAAGACCACCCAGGCCAATCTAAGGAAATACAAAAACATTCACTTATGTTTCTGAATCAGTATTTTAAACAGGGAAATACTCTACGGCTATTGCAAAGTTTGAGAAGTCAGTGTCATACTGTATATCCCTGTTACAATTCCAGATTTAAACGAACATTCGATTTGGTTTTAGTAATGGACCTTTAACTATTGGTCGTAAATGTTCTCAGTGTTGAATTCAATTAAAACATTGTTACCATTTCCTGAAATGTGACATACTGTTGTATTCCTTTTTATCATTTTACAGGTTTTATTGGATGTCTTTGGAGTAGTTATTTTAGAAAGTGTGTGCATCATTGACCTATCAAGACCAATCGTACATACCAGTCAAGGAATACATTGTTTACAATAGGCAGGATGGGCAAAAAACTGACAAAACATCACAACTAGTACTCCAATGTTCACATTAGAACAAGATATTTGACAATGCTGATCTTAGCATGTTGGACTTAAACCCTTCAGTTATACTTTATTAGAAGATATGACTGGTATTTTATTTATGCTTGTCTACTTTTATCAGTGGATACTAATTTCAGGGAGTGATTCTTTAAATCTAGATATTAAATCGCAACATGTTATATAAGTCATTTCCATTACTGGAAATTGCTGTATTATTATTGACTTTCGCTCTCAACGTATAAAACTTTGATATTTTAATGAACTGTCTACGTTGTTCTATTCCCTCCATTCCTTCAATAATATACCCTGCACATTGTAATTGTATGGTGGCATATTTTTGCAATGCATAACCAAGACAATATTTTATTTACTTCCTAAATTAGCTCAAAAATAAGTGAACTTATCATCATTTTCTTTTTTAGCAAAATAAACTTCATGATAATTTCATCAAATAGTCATGAATGCACCCACTTCGGCATACAATAATAAATAAACAACTGAAATATACAAAAAATAGAAACATTTCCTATATTTTTAATAAAATAGTTTTCACTGTTGTGTTGTTTGGACAGAAATTGAGAACAAATATTTTCACAAAAAGTTAAAAGTTTCAAGAAACATTGTACATATATGCGAAAATATTTTTACTAATCATAAAGACTTTGACTTGAAACGAAATGTAGTATTTAGTTGCTGTACTGTGGAGAAATTGTCAGAGTAGTAAGTTAGTAACGGATCATAATGGCTGTTAACTGAAATATTTCAACAAACTTCATGATAATTATATGGCTATGTGTATGCAGAGAAATTCAATTGATTTATACATAAACTAAAAGCAGGAAGCCTTCATATAAAATGAAAATCATAGCAGGCTTATATGGCAACCATTCTGATTTCAGTACGGTCCTCTGTGCACAGGTCGATCTCGATTTTTGATACAAGCGCTTCTACGTAGACGCTCAATCACCTTTACTCCAATAACTGCTGCAATCCTGTAATCGTCTCATTTAACTGTTAAAGGCCGGGGTTTGTTTCAGTAAAATACCGGTCAGCAAACAATTGAGCATAATAGGAGTGTAGGGAGGAGGAGCTGTACTACCTAGCAGAGGGTTGACAATACTTTGTAATGTGATAATGTAAACACAAAGATCCAAAGATCGTCTGCTTGATGTGTGGAAGTGCAATTTCAGAATAAATAACATAACGTACTGTCCGCTTTTGTGAGCTTTAGGGGAAAAAAAAACAAAACAAAAATAATATCAAACAGGGAATGCCACGTACCAAAAACACAGCATCTCCAAAACGAGCCCCACAGCACCCAGAAGTGCACACCACCAACCCACCCCCCCCCCACCACACACACACACACACACACACACACACACACACACACACACACACACACACACACACAATCATGTACACACACACACATACACTACCAACACACACTAGCATACAAAGCAAACACACGGGGACAAAACGAACAATTAAAGGAACACAGTGGGGCACCGCCTTGGAACGGTCAGTGGCAAAAACACCACTGGGGAGCTTAAACCGGTTTATGGTGCGCACCCAACCTCACTCTTACCCCCACCATGTTCCAAAGTCACAGGACAGTGTAAATAAAAGTAATCCCTGCTAGGTGAATCTCTAACACACGCAATGGAAACAAAAGGCATGGTATGTAAAACACAAAAAAGCTCGTGTATAAATATATAAAAAGCAAACCTTGAGAACCAAAAAACGTATGTACTCAATGCCTTTGCAGAAGGCAGAGCACCAAGAGAAACACCCTTAAGGGCCTGACGAAACAGACCAGAGGACAGAAATCAAAACAGTTTCGTCCCAGTGGGATTTAAAAACTGCCCATCACAGAGTCCTCCCCCTCTTCCGTCAGACGCAATCAAAGAGGGAAGCATAGCGTCCAACTGTAAACGGGTTGAACACCAAACATGCGGTGTGTCTCAAAACAGTTGGGTCGTAACCTCTTTTAATAAAACGTTTTATAATTTTAGCAAATACAGTTGGAAAATTGCCATGACCCAAAATCTTACGAAGTTTGTAAACCACATCCCCATAAAAATCGGGTTTTGATATACCTTCTCGCAAAAGAGTCTTTAGATTACTATTGAATTTCAAAACCAAATCAGAATTACGATAGTAAAATTTAGCAAAATATTTACGCAATTTGTAATAACGGTAGCCCTGTTGAAGAAGTTTATTTGTAATATATTGATTACGTTCATTGAAATCCTCAACATGACTACACGCTCTGGCAAACCGAATTAACTGAGAAATGTATACTCCATAAGATGTAGCATGAGGTACATCCCCATCCAAATGGGGGGAATTTACAATACTAAAATTAAAATCATCCCTCTTGTCATAAATTTTGGTATGTATAATATTGTTATAAATAGAGAGATGTAAATCTAAAAATGAAGCACCAGTATCCAAATTGTTAGTTTTAATTAACTGGAGTTCCCGGGGATAAATAGTGTCCACCAATTGACCAAAAAACGGGTTATCCATATTAAGAATATCATCCAGATAGCGTGATGTATTATTAAAAGCAGTGATAATGTCTGCCTGCGTATCTGGAGAAAGACTCAACATAAAGTCTCTTTCATAACAATATAAAAACAAATCTGCGACAAGGTGTGCACAATTTGTTCCCATGGGAATACCGATTACTTGTCTGAAAACTGCATTCCCAAACCTTATATAAATGTTGTTCAATAAAAAGGAAAGGGCTTTACTTAACTTCGTCACAGGTCCACATAGTATAATGTTTAACAATACAGCTAGTAAAAAAAGCTTTATCGAAATTGCAGGCGAGAAATGTAGCATTCTCCCTGGCAAAAGTCTTTTGAATTAGGGCAGTTAGCTTGTCATTTATCAAATTATGTGGTAAAGTGGTATACAGAGTAGAAAAATCGTATGTACTGACTGAAGTTACTTTGTAATTATTAACTTTAAACTTATCCAGAATTTCGCCAGAATTTTTGATCGACCAAAATAAATGTTTACCAGAGTTTTCGTATACTTTATCACAATATCTTTTCACGTGGGCTTTTTATCAGTGCAAAGTTTGAAATATTTGTAGTGGTACAAGAGCTTGAATTAGCGATGAAACGAGCTTTATATGGTTGTTTATGTAATTTAGGAATCCAGTACATAGTAGGAAGTTTAATATGTTGATCATCTATACGAACTTTCAAATTAGAAACTTCACTGATGTGATCAGTGACCACATTTTGTTCAACGGAAGGACTCAATGTATAAGCTTTAGTGCTATTTAGTTCGTTTTGTAAAACATTAATATAATGTAGGCGTCAAATGATGATAATATTGTTGGCCGCCTTGTCTGCTGGAACTAAGACATACTTAGAATGAAATTCTTGGATTTCCTTTTTCAGATGTCTTAAAGTAAACTTGGGTTTTGATGGAAGTAGGTGTTCATTTGTTTGGTAAAATTTTATACGAGAATCGACAATGTTAAAAATACTTCGTTTCCAAGACGTTAATGCATTTGGATCAGCATTCTCACGACGACACCATTTAACACAAAAAGTTTCGATGGATTCCGCAATATGACCACGACAAGCATGAAAATCAATAGTAGAAGGAATTCTGTATTTTGGTCCTTTAAAGAATAAATTACGAATACGCTTGTCTTTAATAATATCAAAATTACCAGTGATGACATGATAGGGATCTGAATAGCAAAATTTCGAGTTTTTACATTCGCAGTAAGAAGGGGTATTTGTTTGAACATCTAGGTCGGAAATTTTTTTATTGTAATTGAATATAACATTTCTAACAGGTGTTTTATATTTATAACAGATAATAGGAACTTCGGAGTTTCGGAAATACTTAGGCACAGAATCAATGACACGTCTATCACGAAATATACTGGGTACATCGATGAAGTCAATACCTTTATTAATGAAATGAATTTTAAGAAAATGTCTATAATGATCAGATTGAGTGTCAATGTGTGGACGGAGAACGTGTTGTGTGTAATGTTGGATAAGATATGACACAGTGTAAAACGGAAGTCACTTCAAATCAATTTAAAGTTAACTTTCAGTTATTGTAATATTTCATTGAAGGATTAAACAAGGAGTCAATGTATGTTTCTCATGTGCTTTAAAAAGATTTTCTTATTTCGATAGTGAGACAATGGCCAGCTAACTCTATCAGGAATATGTCATTTATCTGGATACACACCAGACAGGAATGTCACAATGTCACTTATTTATGATAAATGCCATTAATGTTGATTAACATTTAAGGTTAATATTGTATAAGAGCAACTTTAATGAATGAATATCCTGGAAAACAATACTTAGGCTTTTATGGGACTATTGATTTGTACAATATAACATTTTATTATAGGATGAAATTTATAACAGCTAATTCTGCATAAACCTTATATAAAATAGAACTGTTCTATACAAAACATTACATGTGGAATTTCCCCGCCTTATGTCAATGTGTGTGTGACTCATACATCGGCTGTGATATTATAAGCTCTCAGCCAATGGAGAAGCTGCCAATAATTGTAGAGGCAAATTCAAATCTTGAAGCAGACACATCTTTTCCCCTGGAAGTCACACTAAACAAGCAATGAACCTCATATTTCCAGACATAATGACATTTATGCTAAAGAACTTTTGTGCTAAATTTCAAACAAGTCTATGCTTTAATTCATTAAAATTTTGATTTAAACCTCTGATATGGTTAGCTCAGTGTATGTAAAGCAAGTGGCCATTTCACTACATGAGCCCTTTTTATAGTTCTTCCCCGGCTTTTAAGCTATAATTTTATTGTTACTGATGATTCAGATCATGTTTGATGAAATTCCAACAAGGGGCTTTGAAGATGAGGTGCAGAAAATATTTTTAAGTTTCAAGCCCCTATGACCTTGACCTTTCGTAAATGACCCAAAGTTGTAATATGCATACACTAGTAACAACACTTTATACTGATGCTTCCAACCAACTTGTTGAAAATCCGAATAAGTAACACAGAAGTAAAAAGTAAAAAGTAAAACAAATGGATTTGGATTGGATTCGAACTCACTCGTAAAAGTACGCCTGTACAGTTACAGGTGCAGACGCCTTTTCCAATTATAGCACGGAGACCGACTACAGTAATGCAGGCAAAAATAAGCTAATTCAATATTGTATATAATTAAAGAGGCAATCGAAAGGCAATCTAAGATTATTCAGTCGAATGTGCCTTGTTTCTTTAATGTCAATAGCTGTATATTATATTAAGCGGAAAAAAATATAATTCCATTTTTCTTAGAGAAGATGACGTCTGAAACTTGCTTTTCTATAGGAAACGAACGACAACTCAATGATGAACGACAACTTTTGCATTTTCAAAAAAGTAGACTGTGTCTACAGTTTTCATCTCAGAATTATCGCAATTTCAAAAAGAGGAGAGACGCATATATTCAATCTAGTCCTCAAGTCTCCATGCATCTTTTCATACCCAATATTAAATATAGCGGGCCGCTGCTGCGCAATAAGGTGGAACGTTTCGAGTGAATCACTCTCTTTAAACGGTGGCCATAACAGCACTGACTTTACGCGGTCAAGATAAGTCAATTGAAACCATTAAGGCGTTGATGAAATGCGTTTTAAGTGGAATAGTGTCACCTAGGCGCCAACTTAGGGTAGCACTACCGTAAAACCCGTCGTAACTTATAGCTAGTATATGTGATGACTTATGACTTATGGCGATAATTCATCGATTGACATAACATTGACATATACCGTTTTGTAGTCAATTAAATGCCTCTGGTTTCTTAAAACATTCTCCTTTATTGGGGCTAGGAATGATTTTAATTAGATCAGTTTTGCCACGGACCTTGGTATGTGGTTTTGCACGAAAGGTCATAAGGTGACATTTTTTCAATTTAACTGTTTATACGGACTGCACTCGTAACCAATTTTCTCTAGTGCGCGGTATATGGCTATCGTGGCTCTCTTTTTTAACAAAAAAACAAGCACAGTGAAATTGAACTTCATTCTGTTGTTACAACTGCTGAATTAATGAATTAATTTATTACATCTGCTGAAGAAATGACATTATGCTGATGTAAAGATTAAAAGCATCCTCTGCATTCTTAAGCTAAGTCCTTTCGTTTGGAATTATTAGATTTAACAATGAAAACATTCAGACAGGCACCCCCATGTGTTCAATGGTCGGGTATACAATTGCATACATATGTCTATGTCATTCTGGTCTACACTGTGGTGGTAACTGGTCGCGTTATTCAACTCCGGCATGTTGAATAACACATCGGGTTTTCCGTGAGGTCCATCTTTACGAGTCCCAGGTGTTATATCGTGCAAATTCCATTCAGTGACAAAATTTCGAAGATCACGTGAAATGATGGGCATGAAACATTATAACAAACACTGACAATAAAATATATTTCCATCATTATATAGGCCTGTGTCTCGCATATCTTTAAATAGATATATGTAGAAATCCATGCACTGTCGGCGTAGCATCGCCCATGTAGACTCAATCCTTTGATTAGAGGTACCTTTACAAATTCGAAAGCTTCTCCCTGCTGAATGTTCCTCGTCATGGCCTTGTCTGAAAAAATATGTGTAGCTGACGCACAGCAAAATTTTCAGTTTCCCGGTCGCTCCGAATTAGCGTTGGGACAATCGCCCCTACATTTGTAACAATTTGTAAAAGATATTTTGCGATTAATTTAGGATCGTTATTACTGTTTTCAAGCCAGCAACATGATCCGCCTACATGTACTTAATCCGTCAATTGCGCCATGGATGACAAACCCAAATGGCTTTATTTTATCGTATCCGTCAAAATGCCACACAAAGTCAGGACCCGGGCAAACATATTGTCGACGGAGTAACCTTCTCCTCTTTCGTCTTTCCATTCCTGCTGGATCAACAATCCACATAAATCGTAGCACTGTCGGACGGTGTGTGTTTAACCCATACTTCAGTTTCAGTCTGTTCCACATTGTTATGTAGCCAATGCACTTTCAACCCCCTGAAAGTTCTTGAAGTATCGCACGAACTGTGTCGTCTATCGTAGATTCAGGGGTCATTCGGCGCAAATTTGGTGTTCTCAAGTATCTCTGTGTACTTGTATCCCATGAAAAAATAATAGCTCATTAAAAGCACGGTTGTTTCATGATGCGCTGCTGGTGCTCTGAACGTAAAAGCACTATTAATCCCGTCAAAGGCTGATACAATCAGGGCCTGGAAAATAAGAGAAAGTCGTACAAAATCCATTCACTAGTAATGGCCCGTTTACATGATCAAATAGTTTGATTTAAACGGGTTGATTCAAATTATCTGACATTCAACGGAATGTTTCTTTATCAAATACTCTGGATAAAATTTATATTTACATTTATTTAACTTAAATACATGATTTGTAGAGTTATACCACAAGTGAGCAAAGAAAACGGAAATAGTAATTATAGTCCAGTTTAAGTTCGTTGTTACAAAGGATCGTTTGCATGATTTGTTCTTATTTCGAGTTAATGATTACGGAAAAGTCTAGACACGATTTCATTTGAAATTTGCTGTAAAGCATGTTTTAATAAAATCATGTATACTACCTAAAATGCTTTATTTTGATTATTGGGACTACGACTGCTGGACTGGTGTGAGAGATTAACTTTTGGTCTCTGAACAATTTAGAATGGACATGCGTAAGTAGTATACAAGAGTGTCGCTTTGCGGGTCTTTGCTTTGTCGAGTAAGAACTGTTGCAAAGTACATGTACTGGCGGAAGTATGAAACTAAAGATGGATTTATAAGTCCAAAATGGACGGTCATATAGTTCTAACTAAACCCAGTTCTAAGTTGTGCAACTTGTATTACATAGTCATCTTCTGATGATAAGTAAGCGTTCCAAGTTTCAAAGCAGTTGACAAGGTAAAATAATCTAAACGCAAATCTTAACCAATGATTGAGATTTTCTATGTTCACAAAGGGGCCATGATTCTTGCCTGAGATGATAAGTATGTACTCAAGTTTAAAAGCAATATCTTAGAGGTAAATGGACTTAAGATGGAACAGGAGTTACAATTTTCTACGTAAAAAAGTAGCCATAATTCATGCAAATGTGACCCCAGTTTATGAAACTTGTATGCAGTCACATGACGATTAAAATTTGTTTCAAGCAATTGCTTATGAGTAATGTGGATATATCTTAACATTGAATTACAACTTTCTGTTTCCAAAAACAGACCATATTTCATGCGAAAAACAACACAGTTATGCTTTTTACAATGCACGGCCTCCTTATGAAGAATAGTAAGTATTCAAAGTTTCAAAGCAATATCTTGACAGTATAGGAGAAACGTGGCTTTAATCCTAAAACTTAACCAAGCCTCAAACTTGTGTACGTCCAAAAACGGTCCGAATTTATGCAAAATGACAGTAGCTCATACGCTTTAATAACCGAAAAAGAAATAATGAGCCAAAAATAATTCAAAATAATTTTTATTATCATTATGTTTTCAAAATGCACTGGCTGATCCTTATAACTTGAGCAGCGTATGATTTTAACTACATGTACGTGCTACATGTATTTCGAAAACAAGCAATATCTACCAATCGTATCGACCAAACTAGTGATTATTCGCTAATAAAAACACAATTTAGATAGATATATTTATTTCGGTAGAAATGTTCAAGCATGGTTAAACATGATACATACAATGATGAAATTTATTATAAAAGCATACTCGTTAGAACCATGTCCGGCACATTAATACCAAGGATAACACAAAAAAGGCAAAAGTAATTTCCCCTTATTTCCATTGTGGTCCTTTATATTAATGACACAACATATCAAGACATTTTATTAACCTTTAATTATTAAATAAATGAATAAAAAATATAACTACAGATTATCACAATTAATAAAAAAAAACAGTTTTATCACATACTGATTATTTAGATTATCAAAAGTCTATGCCAACAAAAAATCCTTAGCCCTAGCTTTAAAAACCCTCAGAACTGTAGTGTCTCTCATATCCTGTGGAAAATCATTCCATAACTGACAGCCATGGTATGCAAATGCTTTTTTACCGGACCCTCTGACCTTGGTGATGAGAAAACGACCACTGTCTATGAAATCAAAGCAACGGCACTAAACCTTGTACGATGGTTATGTACAGTGCTGGCAACAACACAATTTTCCTTTAAGTACGCTGGAAGTGATTTGATCATTTCTCTTAACCACTGGAACCCAATCTAAATAAGAAAAGTGATCTAGACCTTTATGAGTCATTGGATCAAGATTCATTACACAACGAATTAGCTTATTTTGAGTGACCGATAGTTTATATATAAGATTTCGTGTCAAACTAGGGAACCAGAAAGTAGGTGCATAATAAAAATGACACTAGATAAGAGACATGGCCAAAAGTGTTTTTGTATGCTGAGTGAGGAATTCACGTTTTCTATAGAGGAATTTTATCCGTGAATTTGCTTTCTTTAATAACAGACCTAGCTATAGCTTCAAATGTTAGATTTTGGTCGAGGGTTACACCCAAGTACTTTACTGAATGTTTGGACTCACTAGCATGACCATTACAAGAGATATTAGGGTTGGACCGAGATCTTAGTTTAGGTTTAGAACCAAACAGAATGGACTCTGTTATCCCAAAGTGCACAGATAGCTTGTTTGAAGTAAGCCACTCACTAACCGTAACCATATCTTCGCTTAGAAAATATTCAATTTCGAGTCTGGTTTTACCAGAGACCAAAAAAAAAAAAAAAAGAATCATCAGCGAATAGCAGTAATTTGTGTTTGACCACTGCTGACATATCATTGACATATATTAAAAAAAGATTAAAAAGGCCCTAATATTGACCCTTGGGGTCCCTACAAGAAATATTTGCTTGAGAAGAATGTGTATCAGACACATCAACCAACTGGTGCCTGCCAGATACATATGATGCAAACCAGCTGATTGGGGCTTTATTCAATACAAGAGCTTTTAGTTTCATTATTAAAATTGAATGATCAACAGTATCAAAAGCTTTATGAAGATCAAGTAGTACCATCCCTACCACATGACCTTTGTCCATTTGAAACAGAATAAAATCAGATAAATGTATTAAGCATGTCTCAGTGGAAAAACTACGTCTAAAGACATATTGAAAGTCATATAATAAATTAATCTAGTTACTCTTCAACTAGATCATATATGACCTTTTCCAAGGTCTTGGAAATGATACTTAAAATAGAAACTGGAGATAATTACAGGTATCAGTCTTGTCATTCTTCTTGTACAAGGGAACTACTCATGCAGATTTTTAATCATCAGGCACAATGCCTTGAATGATTGACAAATCTATGACATGACAAAGAGGACCAGCTACAATGGCCGTACTATCCCGGATAAAACGAGATGGGATACCGTCTAAACCAGTGGCCATGTTGGCACTTAGATACTTAAGAACTTTCTTTTCAAAGACAATAGTAAACGAAAAGGTATCGGGTAAAACATTTTTAGATATGTAAAATCTATCAACAAATTTTTCACCAAAATTGTTAACACACTTTGGTAATTTTTCAACCAGTTTAGCTGCAACAGAAGTGTAACAGGAATTAAATTTTTCAGCAACCTATAACTTGTCAAATCAAATTTCTGAATCATATTTTTTACCAATATTACTACAAGTCTGACCCTTCTTGTTTCTTAAGAGTGTTCCACAAAACCTTAGAATCTGACCTATTATTATCTAATGAGCTTTTAAAATAGTCTTTTTTTAGCATTAAATTTTTATAAATTATTATGTCATTCAAGGAAATAGAAATGAGTACATAATTAAACATTGATCAATCAATTAACTAATCTTTGTTTTATAAAGAAAACACTTACCAATGCAAAAACACGTCCACTTGCCATCTTAAATGTAACGAATCTCGCGACATTTATAACGTCATACAAGTTGTCCGGTGACTAATGAAATAATGAATTCGTGAATTCCTGAAATTATGAAGTTGAAATCGAGACAACGCAAATTCGTAACATCTTGGATTCGTGAAATATTGAATTCTTGAAATCGTGAAGTTGAAATCGAGAAATCGTGAAATCGTGAAATCGTGAATTCGTGAAATCGCGAAGTCGAGAATTCGTGAAATCGTGAAATCGTGAAGTGGAAATCGTAAAAATGTGAAGTTGAACTCGTGAAGTTGAAATGTCATCACCGGTCTTTCGTAGAACACTGCTGATTTTATGCTCTGACTGACCTTCAGTTACAGAAATTCAGTTTTTTGGTAAAAATTCATATATTTCAAAATCAGTCATGATTATTTAGCATATTTATACTAACTATTATTCCTGTATATGAGTAAGGTATTTTAGATTTCTATATTTGAAAATGTTTAATTGCTATTTTTCAATGCATAATCATGAACGGGCAGCAGTGGATAATTTTCACGTAACCGAGCAGTATTGAATATTGGTAATGCGTAGCTTGGTAAGAAATGTCAAAATTGGTAGGTCAGTGAGATGAGGATGTGAAGATAATAATACATATCTCAATTTTATGAGCAGAACATTACAATTTTACTGTTACCAAGAACACTGCAATGAAGAATGTGCTAGAAAATAAACATCTGAACTGTATAAAGCAGCAGTTTGCTGAATATATGGGAAACAATACATAGTGTTTTAGGAACCAATGCTCGTTTCCATTTGTTCAAGAGTTTATATTGAGAAATAAAAGCACTGGAAAAGTCATGGCTCAAATAACGGACAGTCTATTCATTTTATTATAATATATTTTTGAAGAATATATAACACCCCTAGACTTTTCCCCTTTTGATGAGTAGAAACTTGTCATTGGTGTAAATGAATTTCATAATATTATGTGGATCTAGCTATAATGGGCAGTATCCCAGTTTGAGGCATACAGTATTATATATTGTTTTTGTTTAATTCCATTTCATATCCCAAAAAGCCATTATTATGGTAAAGATGAGTCTGTCATAGCCAACTATGTTGTGATATCTAAGTCGTGCAATGGGAAGCAGCCACGATGTTAGCGAGTTTGGTTGATGTTTGTCCAGTCTAATTTGTATGATTTTCTCATAACTTTCTTCAGCACTGCTGACAATAAAACATCCTGCTGTTGATAAAAAATGCCATTTTTCATCGCCATTTCATGCCATTTATGAGTTTACATTTTTTCAAGCTGTTTCAAAGTGTAAAAAAGAAGTACATGTATGAAAATGTGCGACGATGAGATTATTAAAAAGTTTTTTCAAGTCTACATTTGACTAAGTCATATTCGAAGACAAGATTAAAAAGGCTTTGTATGACTAACATTCAAATAATGAAAATAGATCTGTTTATTTTGTGTGAATATTTTAAACAGTCTGATATATAAATCTGAATTTCTGTTTTAATCTAATGATTGTCAAACTCAAACTCAACTATTTTATTTGCCTTGAGGCCACCAGCCCATAACAACATACGCTTCCATAAACTTTTTATACATTTGTATTGTGCGATGTATAGCCCTATCAAGAGAAAATTTACAAATAAACTAAGTACAGTATTCTTATACTATTAACAATTCCAGTTATTTCCTAGCGACATTTACCATATCATTTCTAATTACAGTATTCTGATTACATTTACAATAGCAACGTTTGAATACGGTAAAATTATAATGTTGATAATACCAGTAATTAATTTAAATTTACTTGTAATATTACCAAATGCTAGTTATTAAATACAGTATACTTATAGTATTAACAATACCTGTTTTAAATACAGTATACTTATAATGATAAAAAGAGTTTACTTATAATGTAAATACAGTATACTTATAATAAGAGTAATGCCAGTTTTTAATTTCAGTATACTTATAATATCATATGACCAATGTACTGGAACCCCTGTTACAGTTGGTATGCCGCTGTACTTTTAATGTTTTCGGTGGTTCCTTGGTCTTTTCGGCTTTTTCATATCTTTCCTGCAGTTTTCGATACGTTGATCCACGTTTTTACCGCGTTAAAAGATCTTATAAATAATAGCCTTCATAGCCCCACATGGTGTAGGTTTTATTGTTTTTTATGTTCTTTAGTACATATTGCATTAATGAAAAGCAAGAACCAGTTTACACACATTTTGATAAGAAATGTTTGCCTATGTCACATGTTTTCGCGAGACAGTTTCGTACCTTTCTGTTTCGTACCCAATATAGGTTTGCACTAGGATATTGTCATTTTGCTACTTACCTTTCTAAGCGTCTATATTTGCATAATGTATGTATTTACTATAGGATCATGTTATTTCTGAAAGAAATGTCTTGTTATTGACTCATTGACTCTGTGACAGTTTATTTGGAATTTAATTGTATGTTCTGATGGATATAAGCTTTCAGTGCCTAGTTCGCATATCACCCTTGCTATTTTGAAGCTGTCTAGTTTGTACTAGTATATTTCGACTTCATTTAGAGATTTGTTCTTATGGCAACCGTTTGATGTATTACGAGGTAGTCAACATACTCCTCCGGTATTTGCTGGTACACATTGGTGCTTCCCAATTAACTTTGGTGGTTTTGAATTAGATTTCTACATGCACTGGTTGGACAGTATACTAGAGTCGAATATTCAAGTATTCTTTGTATTTCTTTCTGTCAGTCAAGTGTATTCACATTTTGTATTTGTGTATTTTCAGCTTTTTACCATATCGATTGTTATTGCATCAACGCAATAAAAGGTTAAACTCCGTGCGTCTTGTTATCCCACTTGGTAGCACGACAACCAATACCAGTCTTTAAATGCAGTATTCATATAATACTAACAATACAATACTAGTTTTAATTTAAGAATACTCATAATATTATCGATACCAGTTTTTAACTACAGTATAATATCACCAATACTAGTTGTAAGTACAGTATACTTATAGTATTAACAATATCAGTTTTCAATTACAATACATTTGCACACTTACTATATCAACAACACCAGCTTTTAATTAAAGTATACTAATAATATTCTTCATACCAGTTTTTTATTTACAGTATACATATAATATTAACAATACAATACCAGTTTTTTAATTACAGTATACTTGTAATAATAAGTTTACCAATTTTTGACTGCATTATACTCATAATGCTTACAAAAAACACGTTTATTTTATTTTTTTGCTTGTGCTAAATTATATTTGCACTTATCAGTTATACTGGAAATATTTTAATGTAAACATACAAACTAAATACTGACACGCAATGTTACATTTAGGAAATATATTTGCACATTTGCTGAGAATACAATTGTTCTGTTTAACAAGTTCTCATACAGCTACTACTCTATATCAATTAAGCATCCAACAACTCCGTTCTAAGTTTAAATGCGTACCAAACATACTTTGCTAAATTGACTAATATATTTTCATTTTTATTTCCCATAAGTATAATGAATTTGTGTAGATTGGCATCTATATAGAACTTATCTAGTATGTATTTTGCTCTAAGTTCATTATAACAACGGCACTTTAGTACGAAATGGTATTCTGTCTCTACTTCACATTGGCACAATCTACAAATACGTTCTTCCCTTGGCGTATTTTCATATCTTCCCTTTTTCAATTTTGAAAGGGTATGTCTGAATATTTAACACTTTCAAAGTTCAAATATGATTCATGTTCAAAAAAACAAAAATAATATCAAACAGGGAATGCCACGTACCAAAAACGCAGCCTCCCCAAA
Organism: Saxidomus purpurata; assembly: GCA_022818135.1. Lineage (NCBI taxonomy): Eukaryota > Metazoa > Mollusca > Bivalvia > Venerida > Veneridae > Saxidomus > Saxidomus purpurata. The sequence continues at coordinate 50,097,209 of JAFMSR010000012.1, forward strand.
ACGAGCCCCACAGTTCAAAGTTTACTTTGAACAAATCATAGGTACACAGTTTTCCGCTGTCTCTAACAGTTGCTGTCCACTCCTGCATGTACTGATCAGTCAATCTCTGCTTGAAAGTCTGAAGAAATAATATTTCATTGGTTACTCCTTGATCCATCCACACATATCTGAAACCTGTATGCACCAGTAACTTTTTTACACCGGATACCCAGTTCTTTTGACCCATCTGATCAGAAATATACATCATTTCATATGCTTTGCGAACATACCTGTGTTGACTAAATTTTAGAATGCGTAACCAATATCTAATTGTTGGTTTTGCCGCAATAACAAAAAATGGGCATCTTCCGTACTTCCCTACTACAGCAACATTAGAAGTTTTTTGTGGTACACACATACACTTGGAGCCACTTCTAACCCGACACTTATATAATTCGGTATAACTTCATTATTTGTAGGCTGATTTCGTTCAAATTTAGAATATAATAAATTCAAAACATAATACATACTTCTGCGAAATTTAATTTTAATTGATAAACAAATACATATAAAACTTAACAAATAAAAAACATAGCTGTAAAATCCGAATTCACAAAATGGCATAACGTTAAATCCCATCAATGAGAAAAGTCGCCGAGTCATAATATGTACAAAGAAAAAAGGTTAAGCACCCCCTGAATTTTTAGAGTGACTTATCTAACGAAGCTTTATCATGAAAATACCATCAAATTGAACTAGGCAAGAAGAATGTAATCCGTGACAGCAACCCTCTGTCAAACAGAATACGGCAAAACTGTAAGATAATGTTGGGCTTTTCGGGTGATATTGTTAAACAATAAACGGGTACCGTTTTTATCCCAAATAAAAAAAAACCATTAAAGTATGGAACTGTAGAGGTCATAGGAAGATTTTAGGTGGCGAATAAGAGTTAAAAAATGCAATTTTAATTCTTCAGATGACATCCGTATTTCGTACGTTCAGTAGCAGAGTAAACCTTCACTGTGCCTGGGTGCTTCAGATGAACCTCGGGTCTTTTTAAAGACAATCTACTTTCACTTGCACTGCAAAACTGTTTGCAGTTCGTGCATAGGGTTGCTGATATGATTTACAGCATTTTGTCCTTCGTTTATTTGTAGGTGATTTCATGATACAATTTTTTGAAGTCACTATATAAATTCCAGGGGGTACTTAACATTTTTCTAGGTGTATAAAATCCGTACATCGGAGTAAAGAAACGAAATACAATGTAATTGTATTTTACAGATAAGTTTCCACCTTTTTTACGATTTATAGTAATCAGGTTGATACTACATATGTTTGCAAATAAAATTATTGCTAAATAAATATGATACATTTATACACGTGACTGTCTTAGTGATTAGCCGGCAAGCAACATGTCAATTGCGCGACCACGCTCTTGGTTATTCATTCGAAGTGACTGATTTTTTAAATCAAAATTCTGTTTTTACGGTTTGCATTGCGTTATAGAATGATAAAATGAAAATGAAAATCGATATTTTTCGCCCACTTACATTTTCTCGTGCAAAAGGATGAAATCGTACTTGTCACACGGGCAAAAGTAACCGATCGTCACAGTTGAAAGGTTTTTTATTTTTATACAGCTCATGTTGCCAAACAACATAATATTTAATTTGAAATAAATATCTTGAATCGTATTTGAAAAAATCGAATTTGAAAAGTGTCGGGTTAGAAGTGGCTCTAAGTGTATACCTTTTGCAGGCATAAATCTAAATTTGCTCTACAGTATACAATTTAGTTGTTCCCCAAAATTCTGAGCTATACATCAACACTGGCAAGAGTTTTGTGTCAAAGATTTTAAAATACGCATCTTTAGACAACTGACCATATTTATATAGTTTTGTTAATAGATGCAAGAGAACTCTTTTAGACTTCAAAGCCTGTTCTCCAGCCATTTTAGGCAGTGAGAGCTGACTTGTGAATAACACCCCGACGTATGAAACACTTTGTACAACTTCGACTGGCTCATTCTTATACAACCATTTTTCTACCTTTGAAGTCGTTCCACCATTTTTATAGACCATGATTTTAGTCATTTTTATGTTTACACACAACTTGTATTCATCACAAAAGGCACTCAATACGTTAAGTATTCGCTGTAATCCGACCACAGTATCCGCCGCCAAAGCTACATCATCAGCAAATAATAAAGAATTTACTTCAGTGGTGTCGGGAAATAATTGTATTCCGCGACATCCGGATTTTTGTAACACCTTCAAAAGTTCATTAATGAATAGAATGAACATGATTGGACTTCCGGAACACCCTTGTTTCAAACCAAGTGGACAATTAAAACTTTCAGATAGTTCACCGTTTGTTCCGCGTTCACTTGCTTTGACCACCGCATACATAGATTTTATACCGTTAAATAGTTTTCCATGTACATCATTTGAAACTAGTACCTGAAACATTTTTGGCCTATCTATAAAGTCAAATGCTTTCATGAAATCAACGTACGCGACATATAACTTCCCCCCTTCTTTGACAACTGTTTATTTATAAGAGCATGTAAAACAAAAGTATTGTCAATGGTTCTATAATCTTCCCTAAAGCCTGCTTGTGGCTCACATATTTTATCATAAATGTTTACGTAAAATATTAATCGCCTGCATATCACTCAAGTATATATATTACCAAGAACATTTTGAAAGGATATTCCCTGTAATTGTTTGGTGAGCTCTTGTGTCCTTTTTGTGTATAGGTGTAACGATAGATTCGCACCATTGCTCATGATATGCACCTTCATAAAATATTCTATTAGATAACTTTGTTATGGGCACGATGAGTACAAAAATGCTCTCCAGAAAGAATTCAAGAATGAAATCGTCTTTACCACAACTTTTGCCCCGTTTCATCGATTTAATCGCTCTCGCAACTTTGTCCTCAGTTATCTCCCCATTGAATATTTCATCAGTTATTTCATCGCCATCCTAGAATTCCAACAACTCCGGTATAACATTAACAACCCTTGTATCAGCTGTCATATGTCTCAGTTTTGCCCAGAAGGAGTTTGCATCAGCAACATGATCAATTAGGTCACTTAACTGTTTGTCTTCATACATGTAACTTTGCTTCTGTTTTTGACAATACTCCTGAAACTGCCTTTTCGCATGAAGATATTCTTCTAAATTTGAATCAGATCTCTGACGCCTTAAATTTCTCAATGCTTTATTTTTGTGATATTTAAGTGATTTGCATTGCGTATCAAACCACTTTAACTGATTATAAATGAACATTTTTTTCGGACTAAGCAAGGCTGACCACATAAGCGTAATCGATCTGTTAAAATTTCAACTAGCGATGACACATCGTTTAGGCTGTTACTTAACTTTTTACAGTACTCTTTAACAAATACAAATGTATTTCATCGAACTTGATACACACCTCTTTTTTAAGGTATGTCCTTGCTTCATCAAAAACATATTTAAATCTTTCCTGATGATATGCTACTGTACATGTATTCACGGCTGGGATAACATTTAAATTGTAACTAAATATGATTGGCATATGACATGATTCCATCCTATTATCAATTTTGAAAAAGCTTATCTTACTAAAACTGCCATCTGAACATATTAAGTAATCAATAACGCTACATCGACGATGGCGTATGTAAGTGTATCTACCGCATTTATCATAAAAATGTCTTCCATTTGCAATTCGAAGTGCATTTGTTTTACTAAAGTCAAGCAGTTATGTACCAAATGTATTCATCCCACTGTCCATTGAGACTCTACCAATCTGGTGTGAATCATCCAGAATATCACCCACCTCATCGGTCAAATTTCTATTTCTATCAACAGTGAAATAGTCACAACGATTAACTATTCTAGCATTTAAATCTCCCATCAGTATAAAATTTGTACATATGTCTACATCATTTTCTATCAGCACATTTTCTAATATATCAATACCTTTATAATCTTTATCAATATAAAAAGGCGAAGAATCTGGTGGTAGATACACAAAACATAGTATGAAATCGCTACAAGTCAATGACAACTGTTTGTTAATTTTAAAGAACATTGCCAATTCACAATCAATAATTATACGTTAGATGCAACTATGTAATTCTCGTTTTATAAATACAATCAACCCTGACATAGCTCTTCCATTACCATTCCTTCTTACAGCTGGACAAAACATTGAAACGTAACCTTTTAATTGTAAAAAAATATCTCCTTCATTATCTATCCATGTTTCTAAAAAACAAAGTATGTCAAATCTAGATAAGTAATTAATAGTTTCACTATCAAACACTTTGTTTGACGGACCATCAATATTCCAACTAGCAATGTTTACAACCTTAGAGTTCGGGCCTTGGCCATCATGTTTTATATTATTAGAAAAAGTTTCATCTTGAGAAGCTCCATTACTAAGTGACAATGAGCTCTCAACAATCGTGACTTCTTGACTTTCATTATTTTCCTTTAAAATACGTCTGTTGGCTTTCCTCACGACTAGTTCTAGCACGTTGTTTCCAATTGTACCCTTTTCTACATCTTGATTCTCTATCTAAAATTGCACACTGAATCTGCGTTACATCATCTCCAACTCGCGTGCATTTAGCTCTTAATACCTCTCGATCTTTATATATTCCCTGTTTGTCATCCTCATACCTAAAGGACACAATTGTAAGCTGTTGTCTACCATTTTTTTATGTCACCGATAGCTTTAACATCATAATGTACCCATTTCACCCACACCCGGACTAGCTACTTTAAGAACGATATCGATTACCACTGACTTAAGGCTCTTTTCTTCATCATTCTTCTCAGATAGCATGTTGATAATCCTCATATGTGATTTAATGGAATCACGCTCTAATTTCTGTACTCTATTCTCAAGGTCCTAAAGTATGTCGCTATTCAACTCCATATCCCAATGGAAATGAGTAACATCCAGTTGTATATTTTTTTAATGTCTCGAATTTCGGTCAATTCATCCTTTACATAATTTATATCAGCTTTAATGTTCTGTTGGTCAAATCTGATTGAACTAATTACTGTTTTAGACGATTCAAACTGGTCCTTTAAGATTTTAATTTCATGTTTCATATCGCTCATTTCCAACAACAACACCTTCATTTTTTCTCTTACATTACTTTCACTGCTTTTAGTAGCGTCCAGCAGGCGGCGCTCACTTTCATCTGGCAAAAGACCAGATTCAATATCGCCGCAATGTACTACTGATTGTCAATGTACTACTGTGATGTCAATTTAGTACTGCGAGTAAATGCAAACTACATCGTCAGTTCACATCTTAATAAAGACCGACAAGAATTCACCATACCCATGAATGTTGAGTTGGGATATAGTATAGAACAGATGTTGAGGATTGTTTATAAAATTTATAGTGTTTATTAGATATTTTGTTTTAATAAACTACCATCTACATGTATCTAACATGGATACTCAAGTCAAGATACAGTGACTCAGTGCGGGGGGAATGGTTGTTTCAAGTCAATGACCTTAGCCTCTCATTATGGGACAAAATCTGAGCTTTAAAATAAATTACTCAACAATTAATTGTGCATGTAGAAAAATTACTGATTTTACAATTCCAATATGTCAATATGTGAATTTTGAAAATATGATGGATATCATTGCAAATTATACACTATAGTCCGACTTTGACTCTTGAGCTACGACCTTATGTTTTCCTCGGTTTTTAACCTTGTTGTACAATAAGTTAAACGTACATTCACGGCGCAGTGTTCGAAATACTACTATATCTATAAAAATAACATTTTCAGATATGTATACACATGTTATGTTTGTTAATGTGTACAAGTACTAGAACAAGCTTAAATAAACATGGTTTTTGTAAACACTAAATATAGCTGTTCATTACCGTATAGTAAGGGCTGCCATTTTATCATCAATTGTATAAGAAATATGTGAGCACAAGATGCATATAATCAAACTCAAATAAAAGGAAATTACTTTGTAATGGCGTAATTTTGGTTCACAATTTGAAAACACGTATTACCTAGTAAGTTGGTGGTATCTGCCATGATTTTGATCAGGCTACTTGGTAAAAGTATCCAACACAGCTCAGTAACCTTAAAAGTATCCACGCTGTCCGCTTTTGATTATGCACCGTGTATTTGCATAATGTAGATTGAAATTACAATCTATAATTTAATTGGGAGCAGTTTATTTTCAAGATACATTTCTATTAACTTACAGAAATTGTTTCCCCTTAAAGAAGACTGGTCTTTCTCTTTAACAGATAATTTTGTAATTGAATATGTAAAAAAAATGTTAATGTTATGATTCTAAGGAAGACTTATTTTAATTAATCTTTAGTAAGTTGTATTAAACGTGTAACTTCTGCGACAAAAATATGTCTATAAGATAAAAGATATTTGTTTTGTATATACTTATTTTTAGGTCCGATTACAAGCTAATTGAAACGCTCTCAAAAAAAACAAAAATAATATCAAACAGGGAATGCCACGTACCAAAAACGCAGCCTCCCCAAAACGAGCCCCACAGCACCCAGAAGTGCACACCACCAACATTATTTCAAGATGTCATAATGCTCGCGTGAGAGAGGCAGCACAGTTTGCATTGTTGCTACCATTTACAGCATGGTGGACTGAGGCTTTAGTTCTGGAGGTAAATTCCTTAACCACTGAGCTATCGAGGCCCTCACCAGTGGTTTACATTCTTTGCAAGGTGTCCAGTCAGTATCTACAGATATCCTCTCCCATAAAGAAAAACATTTGAGAAAAAATAACATTGTTAAAAGATCTATACATCTAAATTTTCTTAGTGTTTTCTAATACTTGTACTGTAAAACCATTAATTCTATAAATTCAATGATGATATGATGTATAGATGAACAATATCTCATTGGTCCAAAGTACGACCCATGAAGCATAATATAATACATATTCATGATTTTTGGTCTTCCTACAGTTAATATTTTTTCTATGTTCAGAACAGGCACTGTGTTTGACTTTTAACCATCTTAACGTCTTGCATTGAATAAAACGCTGTTAAATGGTGCCGGAATTAAAACGCTGGCGTCATCACTATAATGACGTAGTTCCATGCAATTTTAAGTATTGCGTCAATAAAATTTCCAAAGCTTGCTTTTTGAACATGAAATAAGCCATATGCTAAAACATTTATGGTCTCGTGATAATATTACCATCTGGTGAATATCACATCTTATTAAATAACTGTTGCTTATTGATTCTAATATTCTTTAACTACCTTACGTAATAAAATAGGAAGAAGTATCATAAAATTGAAAAACAAAATAACCAGGTCCAATATTACTTATTGGACCGGTCCAATAAAAGATTGCTGACGAATGATTGGCTGTTGAGAAATCTGAGCTTCCGATTGGCTGATACTTTCAAATGTTTAGATTCTTGAAAACGAAAACGGCCGCCATCTTGAATTCTGTTGAAATCAGCATTGAAGATTGAATGGCAAAAATGAAATTCAACTTTTAATCGATTTCTCTCTGAAAGCACATTTAAAAGGATCGAAAATGCTCCAACTAAGAAAAGGAATATCAAAATCAATATTTAAGAGGTATTTTTGTTTACAGCTCTGCATGTACTGCCTGTTTCTGACTAGTTACTGTCTGTGAAGATGATGGTCAATAAACAATGAATAATTTATAGTTTGATTACTTATTTAATCAACTGTCATTAAATGAGTGATTTGATGTAGGCCCTATCATTTGTCCTCTTGCACTCGTATTGGCCATCGCCCTCCGGGCTCGCGCAAATACGAAGGCCTTGGACAAATAACTGGGCCAATATCGAATCTCTCATTTAATAACATATACTATTAAATGCCACACGAATTCATTATTGTATTATATTTTCTTGAGGTCAAAGTGCACATTTTAAGTTTTGAAGTGTTTCGTGATGTTAAATGTATTTATTACCTGATTTAAAGGCAAAATGTTGTCAGTGCGAAAGTTACATTTATATTAGTATGCGAAAAATGGCAACTAATTGTATAACGGTCATCTAAAGATAAAAGGCTGTTATTGAATTTACCCGATGAATTGTTATCGTAAATAATGTAAAATAAGATTTTATCAATGAAAAGTTCTTCTCAAATGAGAGTCAGTTATTTCGTCCATTGTAAATAAGTTATGCAATGCACACTACACATAATGGTCCAAAAATAAGTGTTAATGGCAGATGATACTGATAGGTGGTCAAAATAAATACTAATTGTTTTCTATCTGCATGTAATTGAACGAATTTCCAATATGAATAGAAATTGCAACTAAAAGAAAGGTTGCACAGTCTGTAAACTGAATCAAGGCCAAATGGGGCTTTTTCTGTTGATTCGAATTACATATAGAAATAACATACAGTAGTATTGCACTTAACAGTTATTTCATGTTCATAAAACTCTTTTTCTTGAGTGATATGAGGTTTTTCATCTTATATTAGATAAAAGCATTAGCAAACACTGTTTGAAAGTATTGATACAATTCAGTACAGTGTCACTCTAAAAAATCATGCAGGTTTATAGAGAGAGAGAGAGAGAGAGAGAGAGAGAGAGAGAGAGAGAGAGAGAGAGACAGACAGACAGACAGACAGACAGACAGACAGACAGAACTTATGAAATCATGACAAGATACTACTAAAACATAAATAGTATAGAACTTTTTTTAAAAGAGACAAAAGAGTTGAATTACAATTTTATTAGACATTTACTAATTAATGAGAGTCGCCAGGTTAAATTACGCTATTTCAGGTGAATTACTGCAAAGGAATAAAGTACCTAAATGTAGTCAAGGTATACAAAAAAGTAATGTTTCTTAAAACATCAACTGACCTGTTCGGGAGTATATCCGAAACTCGCGTCTCCGTTTTTGTTTCGCGTAATGAACTATACTTTTTGTCACTGCTTCTAAACCACAATTGGCAGATTATATCAATCCTTCCAGCTGGCTTTGTACCTATGACGAAAATCCTCTTCCGGCTTTTAACATAGTATGCAGAAAAAATATGCATTGATTTGCTAGAATCTATATTAGGCCATACACCGCTGTCCAAGCATCCGACTGGAAAGGATATTCCTTTGCACGATCTATTCTTTGAATTGTCCAGAATTATTGTAAATTGTGTTTGCCTCTTGGTTTTCGTGGCTGGATAAAGCAAGTTGAATATGATCAAGGCTAACAAAGCAATGCATACTTTTGACGCAAATTGCTTTTTTCTCATATCGAATTTTCAGGTTAAAATGCTCAAAACTTTAATTCTCGATACGTTTGACAGAGAGTGCTTCTGTTCTGTGTACAGTTCTTGCATACATGTGTTGTTTTGTACATGTATGATTATTTAATCACTTTATTCAGATACATTGTTTGCCGCAAATTTCACTGTTATTGTCGATAAAAGTATTTTGCTATTTTATTAACATTTTACATGTCCCGTGTTACCCAATTAAAATTGAATACTAAATACCGGTGATTTTTAAAACATCCGTACTACAGACGTATATTCAACTAACCGAAGTGATTTTCTGTTGTGTTTGTTTATCGTGGTTTAACAGGAAAAAATAGATTAACAATTTACCATTTACCGTGCAATCAATTTATGTTTATCCATTGACACAATGAAAATGTTTTATGTTTCTTTTATTTCTTTTTAATAATATACCTTTATTGCATACAAATACCTGGATTGTTTCATTGCCGTCTGCAATTTGAGGGCGAGTACTTGTTTTGATTTAACTTCCGGTATGAAACCATCTACTGTAGTAAACTTCTGACCACTATTTTAAATGTGTCAAATTATGCCGATTTAAGCGTTTCGAGAACCCTGCGGTTATTTTAGATATTATATCAACTGTAGCTTAGAGTTATCGATTCTTGCTGTTGCACGTTGAGTCTAGTACGTTTAATAACCGGTGTTAATTAAACTTCAAATTTGATAATAAACATCATAACCTCAAAATCGCGATACCGAAATCGCTGTTACCCGAACGCGGGTACCAAGGTATGTCCTACTTCCGTTTTCATTTTAAAGAAAACGACTGCTTGAAAATAATTGTTCGCATGGGTTAACGTGTATACTTTTGTCGAAAGTGTAAAACGGCAAAAGAGGTTTGTAGCCGAAGCATTTAAAAGTAATAGAATTCTTGCAACATTTTGGTCTAGGGAACCAACCATATGCACAACAAAAACAAATTCTAAGTCAATGTACATGCACAACAAATAGTTCATCCTTAAAACTTTACATGTAAGTTTTTTTTTAAATTGTCAATAATAAATAAGACGAATTTTGTCTTCTTTTTTTCTAAAAACAAAAATAATATCAAACAGGGAAAGCCACGTACCAAAAACGCAGCCTCCCCAAAACGAGCCCCACAGCACCCAGAAGTGCACACCACCAACACACACACACAACACACACATACACACAATCATGTACACACACACTCGTACACTACCAACACACACTAGCATACAAAGCACGAGGACAAAACGAACAATTAAAGGAACACAGTGGGGCACCGCCTTGGAACGGTCAGTGGCAAAAACACCACTGGGGAGCTTAAACCGGTTTACTAAGACTTAATTGAAAAATCTCCATTGAGTTTAGAAGGCTTTTCTTTACATCATGACAATTGAGGATGGACCTTAAAATCCAATATTCATTATCAGTTTTACATAATGAGAAAAGTGTAAAGTTAAACAGTCCCTGAATAGAGTCTGACTCAGTATATTGCAGTACTGTCATTCGTTCAGATATTTCTATTATCTCAAGAAAGCTAAGTAAGTTTTTGAAGAGGTTTAAAATAAAGTTCTGGCAAATAGTATGAAAAACAATTCAGCCTTATTATTGCAAACGATCTACAAAGTTACTTCTTTTACACTACAATTTCTCAACGATTGTCTTTGCTAAGTGTTTTCGTATCAACATATTTCTATCAAAGTTTTGTGGCGGTGCTCGTAGCTAATATTGAATAACACAAACAATTTTCGATATCTTTGATTTATGCTCTTAACTTATAATATGTTATGAAAAATAAAACTGATTATTGAGCACCGTAAGGCATAGCATTCTTTACTTACACAATATCAAAGTTATAAGTATTTTGCACTTTAAATGATATGTTTATGATCACGTTCACATCCGAGAGAGTACCACTCTAATAACACTGTCTAAATACATCTTTTCAATATCAATGAGGACCTAAACGAGCACACTTGTTTTCGAGTATAGTGAGATACTTTATTGGAAGATACAAACAGTATGAAATAAGTATGGTTTCATGAGAAAATTCAGAAGCCGATCCAAGAGCAGACCCAAAGTACGATAATGGATTCAGACAACCGTTGATTTTCACAAATGGTTAAATTATATAATTATGGACAATAGGTCCGAAGAACAAAACTGGAATTTTGTTTAATCTTGACTGAAAACACTATAATAAAATGAACCTTGCTCTCTTTGACATATTTATATCTTTTGAATATTAATTTTGAAATAAAGTTTTATAAAATAAAAATCTTACTTCTATAAACTTTATGTAATATGGAGAAGGGTTATGGACAGAGTCGAAGTTGAGACAGTTGTTAAATAATTGTTGAAACTATCATGTGGGAAAAATTGCCACAAACCTATTTTATAGACCGACTAAGGTAGTGGACCCGTAATAGTTGATATTTCAAACCCTGTTAGACCTATTTCTTTTATGGTTAACAACATTTAACTGGTTTATTCGCGGGAGTTTAAAAGTATTGAAAGTCAAATAAAAAGTTAGGGACTTTACATTTACTATGTCCCCTGTTTTAGAAAATCGAAAACTTTGGAACAAGTTCAATATAAAAAAGCATGCTCTGATTTGTTCTATCATTCAATATTTCTACCTTGGTTAACTTCATATTTATTTAATAGACAAACATAGATCAGAAAGCAGCATATGAAATATAAGTTCAAAGAAATTATTATTTTCATTAATTATTCCATAAAGCCGTCTTTGAATATAGGGAGTTTTTGACGACAACATTCCATAATCATGTTTTGCACTGATTCTATAGATAGGGCATGATGAATGATTATATCACATACGTTTACAATCAAATCGATATGTCTTGATTAAAAGAAGTTTGCGAAAACTTATTTCCCATATGGTATAGTCATTGTTTTCAAATGCACCAGAAAATCAATTAGTATGCAGATATTGTTCATTCGTAAAATATCATATAGTATAACAATATCGCAATTCTGTAAAAAAACTGATTTCAGTACATAGTTCTCACATTTTTATACATATTTAGTTAACAGCAACTGATTAATCAATTTATCATTAATTTCATCATATTTGTTTTTGAAGATATCTGAATTTGTATTTATATATCTTCTGTACTCGAACCAGAAGCCACCTACCACAATCTTGTAACATTTTACCGCTTTATTACGATAACACTGTTCTTTAAATCATTTAATTAGACTTTATTTTTATTTCATAGTACTTTAAATCAGAAAATATTGAAATTATTGAAAACGTTTGGATTTTAATATAAAAGTAACTACATGCATATAAATTTACCTCTCCGACCCGAAAGTGACAATAAATTAACAAGAGGAAAAATAGGTGGATACAATCGGAGGTCGAAAAGTATTTTTCAAGTGTTTTTTTCTTTAATTCTTCGTTTTTGTAGGTAGTATACACAAGCATATGCATGTTACAAAACTTGAATACCATTTAAATGAAAATGGAGAGAAAAGTACGTGTGAATCCCCGTTTGATTTTTGTTACTAAGGAAGCGTGTGAGTGCCATCAATTTCATAATACAAAATGTAACACACTCTTTTCCAATTTCGATAGAACCTTCTATACTTTCATATAAATGCAGTTTGTTAATGAATTTTCGTTAAAAATAATACATTTTGAAAAGAAGTTGTCTTAATTCCAGACAGTGTCATTTGTTATGGGTCGGTTGTCAGTGACAAGAGTAACAGAGTAGCATGAAACAGCGGTGGATTTTATTTTTGAAATTTTGAAAGGTAATTTGAGGTTTTAAGTATTTAATCGTTGCAAAATAACAGTTGCTGGAAAGATTCTGTGTTATAATATTCCTTGAAGTAAAATAAGGAGTTTGTATACTGGAAATTCACCTTGTCTGTCCGTGAGTGCACAATATTTAAATCTTATGCGCGCTATTTGTCAATAACAGCTTGTTACATTTCAACGACACTTTATGGGAGGCTCTACTAGTAAGGCATGGAGATGCGAATATCGTCAAATGATTTGTTCAGATTCAATATGGCTAATGTGCATAGAGTTTTTGTGAATCTAGTTCACGCTATTTTTAAATGAATATGAAAATAACTTGTCTAAATTTCAGATGAAGAAGTTTATTGGTAGCAAACCGTTAATAGTTATCAGTTATCTTGAACAGCTTGAAAGGTAAAACTTTTTACGGTACATTTCTTTTTTATGCAAAAGTTGTAATATATCTTATATTTCAAAATTACTTCTTTATAATTGCAGCCTCGTGTGCGTTGTGTGCTTTCTCTGCTTAACGCCTGTTTCAGCCGTAATAAAGTGATTTTTCCGGGCGAGCAGTTTTACCGAACCATCGTTCCTTGGTAAAACCAAGTACTATAACTCTATTCTCTGCATAAAACTGCCATCTTTTTCACATAAAGAAACATTGTTGATGTAAGGGCTCGAGTCTATGATGCTAAATCAATAATAAGTGATATGATTTTAGGTCAGCGACATTACCAACTAGACGAATTCCAACCTCCTTTGGTTACAATAAACTTGATTTACTATACAAACTCTCTGACTGAACATTTGACAAAAATACCTACCATTTATGAAAAGGAAGTCCCGTTCGAATCATGATTAAACTCAAAGTTTTATGTGCGTTATGACTTATTTTAATTAGTAATCAAGTGCACGTGTCAAAATATGTTCATCAATAATTTTCAGTGTTGCATCTTGGTTGATATGCAAAAAAACCCAGCGAGAACTTCCTTATTTCCTGACGAAACCTGTAAGTGTAACCACTTATTTTCTAAGTAAGATAATTTGTCTAATGGTCAAAGCTTAAGTTCAAAATTTGATACGGTTTTCGACATTTTAGTACCGAGGGTAAACTATTTAATAGTCATGTATGATTTAAAAGTTGTTTCTGAAACGAAATGTCATTGTTCCCGTTCATGTGGTATGTTTAAATGTGACACAAATCTAACATAGTGGTACATGCATGAAAACTTAAGTTTGTTCATATTCTATATTGAAAACACACCATAATTATAGCACATAATCATCAAACATTCTTCCATCTTCTTCATACCAAAATATACACTAAACTTTCCGCAATCAGGGCATAATAGAGACTTGTGCAATTTGCAAGAAAGTCGTTGTAAAAAGTCAGTCAGTTGCATTAATTAGTGAGAAAGGGAGCAATAATATAAACTTAACAAGCACTACTAAGGTTGATGACACTAAGACTGAGCCAGGACAGCCCGTTCACAAGGAAAATGTTTGTTTTGTACATCAGACGCTTACATAATAGAAAACGTAGTTATTATGTTTTTCCCGTTAGAACACTTGACTTTTAGAAAACTATTGTAACAAATTGTAATGTAAGAGGTAACGAATGGGCAACTGCTGAACTTGGTAGGCTTAAATATGTAATTGATTTGCCCGCAGCAGATGATATTTATCTCCAAACATGTAACATTAACTTTAGAACGGGTAAATATGTCCTGCTGTGTTTTCAGTCTGATGATTTGAAAAAAAAAACTGATCATGAAAAGTCCTGTAAGATCAGATCGCTGCATTTGCTGACATTGTATGTTTTTATGAAAGAATCGGACGGTAGTTTAGTGTCTCATAATGATCTTGTCAGGCGAATGCAAAGACTTATGTGGTGAGAGGGTGTATGGTTGTAAGTACATGAAAAGCAATCTAATTGATCATTTTGGCTCAGATATTGTTTTAGTCAGCTTAACGGTAAAAATGATATTGTAATTTTTATAGTCACAACTTCCTCTATCATTCATACTTTAAAAAATGCAGAAGGTTTATAACCCAGATAAGGAAAAGATGAAAATTGTTACCACTGCAGCAAAACGAATTGAAAAAGATATTCAGTGAACTGAGACTTCCAGAAATGTTTACCCTTCATCGCAGACAATCGGTTCTCTTGATAAAAATAGACGTATGTTGCCAGCTGTAGTTTGTTGAATTTTCTGAAATTATTATTCAGTAAAAAAGAGGCTGATGTCAAGATTGCAGCATATACAAGCCTGTAGACCAAAACGCGTTTTTGATCCATTACAATTGGGTGCACCATCATTCTGATTCCAGATTTTTTGATAGACACATTATATATACTAGGTTTCAGTGTATCATATAAGAAAGTACAAAAACTTGAAATAAACGTTGCAGCTGCAAATAATTTAAGTATTCCTGATTATTTTCCCGGAAAGTTTGTAAGGTTTGTCGCAGACAACGTTGATCACTACATTATAACTTTGGATGGTTAAAATAGTTTTCTTGACACGAGCATAATTGCATGCACCACGTCTCCGTCTAAGGTACAGATAGCTACTCCTAGATGTTACATTAAATCTAGTGATCTTGCAGACATAGGAAAAATAGATATAATGTACTTCAGACCTTGCGGAGAAGAAACCTCTTCTTGCAAGTTCGTGAATATAGATGGTCATTCTAACGCTGATCCCCATTACAAGCTAGATCAAGTGACGTCAATTTCTGTTATAATCTATAACACGTTTAGAGAGGTTGTTAATCTAGTTATATCTCTTTAGAAAGGTTGGACTGTATTTATATGTTTGTATGCATAAACCTGACATGCACTCATTACATGCTGAAGTCAGCATTCATGAAAATGATACTTTAACTAGTTATATGTTTGATATGTAAACGTAGAGCGAGATTGAAAATTGAACGTACTTCTTTAACATTGGGTAGTGAAAATACCTTGTATGAGTGAATATGTTGTAAAATATATATCTTACAGACTTTTGAAAGGATAGACATAACATTACTATTTTGCAGTCCACTTGCAGTATGACAAACCCGCTGACATTGAAATGTAAATTGTTTCTAATGAGTGTTAAAAATACGGTCAATCACCATTCTTTCGTTTGTATTTGACACTTGTTACACCTAATTACCGGCTACATTAGAATATTTCTAGCGGCATTTCACAGAAAAAAATCATATAGTATAGTCATATACAATACTAGTTGATATACTATTTGCTTAATCAAACTTTGAATGTATATTGCTACTGGCTACAGTGAGCAAGGGGTGAAATGACAGATTATGAACACATGTCGTGGTGACTTTATCCACATTATTCACGTTGCATATGGCGACGGTTCAAGATTGTCATAACTTATTCTTGTTTTGACAAGTCGAAAACTGGATAAGTCGAAATTATGTTCATGGTTTACTTGACTTTGAGACACCGAGACTGGACTGTTTCTTTTTTGATTGATTAATCAATCTATAGTTTATTGTGATAAAAATGCAACATGTGTTGATGATGTTTGAACAAGAAACTTTGAGTAATGGTTATAAATGTCCTAGGTACATTATTGCGGGTGGGGTGAATTGACCCCTTGCAAGAAAAAATGTATAAATACTGTGTATGTTTATGTGTTCTTCATCTTAGTTGTTGACATCAAGCTTGTTCGATCTCATTCCTGTAGAAATTGCTTTAAATGACAATGAAATATGAAACTTCTGTCATTATTGCAAAATAATAAAATACCTTTAATTTAATTGTAAAAATGTAATGCTTTACTTTGACCCATTTTTTTCCAGATTTGCCCTGCTTATAGGATCTGCAACTTTTTTAACGAAATTATGAGGCATTACACTACACAAAACAAATGTATTTTTCTACCTCGGGCACGTTTTTGAGCCTGGGTTACTAGTCTATTGTGGGTTTTATAAGTGATACTAAGCACCTTTCTTCAAAATTTACTAAAACTAGTTGAAAAGAACTTTAAAAAGAACTATATTACATTCAGTTGTATACAGTTTTTACATAACAATTTTATCAAGTTTATATAGTGATTGATTTAATTTTATGTCCGTTCTTATATATTTTACACAGTCTCGACACGTTGTTAGGTTGTCTAATGATACGTTGACTAGTGGAATTGCCTAAAAATTTAATCAACTGTGAAAATTTACGAAGAATTTGCAGTGCATGGTTTAGTAACTTTCGGTTTGAAATTGAATGAGATGAAACTTCCGTTTGAATGTTTTTGTTGTTTTATTAACTACTTAATATATGGATAGTTATGTTATTTGATTTGCTATTTGCCCAAATTATTCGCCAGCATAACGCAGATATACATGTTAATATATTCTTAAATACGCGAGGGGCGCCAATTTGGAATAACCACATCTACAATTATTTAAGAAATGGGAAAACGCTATTGTTACATTTATTTTCGTTGCTCCTTAATTGTTGTGTGAACTGGTATAGTATATACAATGAAATACAGTAATAATAATAATATTTTATTTTGTCACATATTCTTATAAATAGACCGTAAATTTGTTTTGATTGATATCATTTGCACTCATCGGTCAAGTGGTACACCTGCTGATGTACATGTAGAAGTTGCTGGGTTGTCATTTCCAGATTCTGATATTTCAGAATCTAATGGAGGGTAAGATAATACTTTTACTGTCTAAAGAAAAATACTACAGTAATTCCAGTCTTAATTTTCATAAAATTACCCTTATTATTACTGTTGTTTATAGAATTTCAGTTCATTGTCTTCTTCTTCAATGATATTGAACAATTGATTAAAACCATATACATATATATGCGACAATATATAAATAACACAAAATTGAATTTATAACGCTTATCTACACATAGAGGCATCTTTCATCGCTACCTTTCTGACGAGTTTTTCTTCTAATTTCATCTAAGGTGGCAGCAGACAATAAAATAAAGATTAAGAGACCATGCATTCCACATCCGATCAACTATTTTTAGTGTTGCAAGAATTCTTAGGGAATAGTAAGTATACTTTTAGGGAATAAACAGGAAAAATAATAATTATTTAAATTAATTTACTCTTTTAATTCTGCTGTATATACATATTTTTAAATTTAAAAATACTGCGTAGAACTTGTATTCATTTTAATATATTTTGCAAAACGGATTGCTTCTGCGTAAGTTTTATCATTTCCCTTCTTTCTTAGGCAATTTTCGATTCTGACAGTTATGAAGAAAAACAAAAATAATATCAAACAGGGAATGCCACGTACCAAAAACGCAGCCTCCCCAAAACGAACCCCACAGCACCCAGAAGTGCACACCACCAACACACACACACACACACACACACACACACACACACAGTTATGAAGAAGTTCTATAGACAATAAGTTATAATTAGTTCATCAGATCTAATATATTACATTGCTGTCAGTTGAACTAATCAACCAATTTGTTTCTTTTTTCATGCATAGTTTACCTTTGTTCAATAAATACAGACTGTATTTGCATAAAAAGTAAAAAACAATATAAGATGTCTGTCATTTGTTCATTGTAGATATCCCGCATACAAACAAGAACTTATCTGGCTGCTATAAATGATAAGCTTCACAAAATCACCCTGTGTGGTAAAATAAGAATGGATAATGTAGGTAAGCCAGGTTGTGATGCATTCTAATATTTGGATGTTTGTACCAACGATACAATCATACCTGTGTCAAAACCCACCTAAGAAAAGACCTTCAAGCAAAGAAAAGACCAGCAGTAAGAAACAATTGCAGTTTCTATTACAGAAATAATTGTGAGTGGCATGGTGGTCTAGTAGTTAATGCTCTGGACTACCAATCAAGTTGTCCTAGTTTCGAATCCCGGCGGGGACACTGGAAATTTCATTAACGCTTTGCAATATTTTCTACCCATCTAGAAATGAACTGGTTAGGAACCAAAAGTTACACCGGGCATGTTAAAAAACCGAGGGGCCTATTCGTAAAAGAGCTAGGTTCTGGTACCCGTATACCCTTGAATCTGAATATGTCTCTCTCAACCTGCACATGTCAGGAGTCTTGGCAAGTTCACCCTTGGAGATATCTCAGGGTCAGCCTGGACTATCAAACAATCACAGAAGAAATATACTTTAGAAAAAGATATCATTTTAGCATTTTCTAGGTAGTGGTTCACCTATTTATATCATTATAGTCATCACTTGAATTGAACTAATTATACACATACAGAATACAGTTTCTAATGCATACCTTGACCTGGGTATGGTAAATTATCTGCTTGGCATAATCAAAACAATACTAGAGCATAACATCCTGGCTGCATTGAGCTTGCACTGAAAAAAATAATGCAATAATATGCTGATTATCTCAAAGAAAACAGTTTAAACTTTGAAAACACAGAAGATATGAAGCACATAAATGTTTACATTTTGCACTTGTAACTATTACTCACGTCACATAATCTTTGATTTTCATATATCTACAGGTACAGTAGATACAGTACATTTTCTATGCCATAGACATGCTATTTGTCAGCAGTATAAAAAAAACTTTAAAGATACAGTGACTACTCATATCCAAAAAAATGAATAAATTGTTTTTCCAACACACACATTGAAATACACATGTATTTAAAATAAAAAATCTTGTACTAACTTGACCTCTTGTCAGGAAATAGTTCAGGTATCAGGGATTATAGATCTATGAAAAAAGTCATGCCTGCATCAGGAATTGAGCCTGGATTTTTCTGAATTTTTAAACAATGCCACAATTCACTACACCCTTCCCCCACCCACTCCCAGTCTGTTTTCAAGATACAAAATTCATTTATTTATAAACACATTATGTACTTAGTCTGGTGGAGCTCTTTAAATAAAAATGTGAATTCTTGCTGCACTTGACTGAAACCACCATCAGATAGTATGCAGATTTGTTTGTAAACAGACTAACACAGAACTGTCCTACTTTCGGTTTGAAATTTTCTGCAAATTGTATGGGTTTTATGTGCATACTGACCAACACACTAATGTACAAACTTGAACACAGAAACAAGAACTCACCTTGTGAAATTTCATTCCCGATTGAGCCGAACAGATGAAGAATTAATCCAAAACCATCACAAAATATTTTCGTTTTCAGTTGATGTACAGTATGCAGTCACTTGGTGGATATTGATTTATTATCGGCCTCTATTTCTAAATTTAGAAGCAAAACATGTCTTCACAAGCCTAAATTGGATAGTCTAAATATATTAGACATAAAGAGCAACATTTATGTAAAACATTATAGTATTTCAGCTCATATAAAAGACAAAACAGTGTTTAAACACATGTAGACGATCTTTTCAAGCGTTTTACCGATTATGATTATGACGTCATTTGGACGAAAAGTTGCTTGGCGCTTCACCTTAAAAAAGGGATTAACACAAAACACAACAACGTAAATGCATGGGAAACAATTTATTTTTATAACAAACATATGTAAAATGTTTATTTCATGTTAAAGATGTAAATAATTTATTAACGTTCACGATATTACGGCATATACATGATTTCAAGAGTTACCTACCGTTATTCAGACCGGCTTACGGCCTAATTCCTCAGTTCCGTACATCCTTAAATAAACTTATTTTAGCACTTATTTTACTATACACTGCGTGTGATTTCCATTCTAATGTCTGATCTATGTGTAAACCCAAAATCTTTTGGTCAGTTACCGTTTTAAGACAAATGTTATTTACATACAGTGACAAGGGTGACAAGGGTCTAGTACTTTTAGTTTTTTCTTTACAACAAAGAAGCATAGATGCTTTTTTATTTGGATTTAAAGCCATATTATTCAAGGAACACCATTTTTCAATACTGTTTAGTTCTTTTTGTAAGTTTGATTCAATATCTTGAATGTTTTCTGAACAGTAGTAAATTGTCGAGTTATTGGCATACAAATCAGCTTCAGAGTTCAAAACATGTAATGGAAGATCATTAACGTAAATGAGAAAAAGCAAAGGTCCTAAAATCGAACCCTTTGGAAACTCCCTTTTTCTTAGGCCTAGCGTAACTGGTCATGATAGTATCTATTTAATTGTAACATTTTAATTTATTTAAAATTTTGATGATACTCAAGTGTATAAAACCAAAAATGTAGATATAAAGTGTAAACTGACTTGAAAATTAAACATTTCCTAAATTTGGAAATTAAACATTGTTTTATTAAATCAAATGTACTATAGTGTGACCAGTCATTTTCTTAGTTAGAACATTTCCGAAACGATGGTCACTATTTCGACCGAATTTCTTGGACGGTAAAGCCTTGAGAATAATGTAAGCGAATGGTAAAAGCTTTACTAATTATGCTCTTAAATGGCGAGGAAAATATAAATGAGCATGCGTTATGTCGTTTTCTTGTTTTACACGGCGCATGCGCAAATGTAAATTCACGTTTCACGGTACGCATGCGCAGAAGGGAATTCTCGTTTAACGGTTACACGGTTAAACGATTACCGCATGGTAAACGAACGAAAAACGGTTATTTTCTCGAAAACGCGGAAGTGAAACGCAGGCGGTACTGTAACTTCAAACTCTAAGTTTGACCTTGACCTTTGAGCTAGGGACGTAGGTCTTGTACGCAACACGTCGTGTTGATGTGCTAGACATTTGTGCCAAGTTATTTTAAAATCCTTCAATGCATGACAAAGTTACAGTCCGGACACGAATGTGTGCATATATAGAGGATTCCATAACCTTCATACTCCAAGTGTGACCTTGACCTTTGAGGAAGGGATGTGGGTCTTGCACGCGACACGTCGTCTTGATGTGCTAGACATGTGTGCCAAGTTATTTTAAAATCCTTCAATGCATGACAGAGTTACAGTCCGGACACGAAGTGTAAGTGGGGACGCACAGACGGACGGACAGACGGACGGACGGACGGACAGACGGTGCGATTTTAATATACCACCCTTCGGGGGCATAAAAAGGTAAACATTTGAATTGAAATGCAATATTTGCATCTAAGCTTGCATTGTTCATGTCCGTAAAAACGGAAGGTGATAGCTTTTAAACGTAAAAAGGACCATTGATTTGATATTTTACATTGACAAAAAAATATTCATGAAATGGCAGAGAAATTAAACTAACATTTGTGATAATGACAAATTTTGTATGTTAAACAGAAAGAAAGTTTTGACGAGTTATTTGATAATATCCTTCTTTACTCTTTGTAAAAACGCACATCGGTTTTCCAGTACACGATGGTTAAAATAGTTGGGGATGAATATTTATTTTTCAGTTTTAAAGACAATCCTTCTATTAAATAATTGTACCGTGGAAAATGTATTATATGTTTTAGTTTGCGATGGATGTAAGGAATTTTATGTATTTAAAATTATCTTTCTAATACATTTTATTGATATGAACTTTTGTGAGAGTGAGTATGAGTAAGTGGTTATTTCTATATAACGGATAATGACGTTATGATTATATTTGCAAATAGATATGTTAGTTAATATAAGAGAGGTGTTTACTTTTCCTCTAAAGCAAAACGCACCACTCGATGTTTTTTGGGGGGAAGGGGGATGTTCTAAATTGTCAGTGTCAATTATAATTCTGATTTAACACTAAGTTTCTTTCGACAGGAAACATTATTCTATACAGATAGAAATTCCCGGAAATTCTCACTGAGAGGTGGAAAGGGTATCCACGTGCAAATTCAGTGTTTTCCGATATATTCAATTATTTTAGCGCTTGGTAACCCAAAAGTACATTACTTTAGTTTAGACATTGAAAAGGCTGAAAAAGGAGTTCTAGAAAGCATGCCTTGGGGAAAAGTTGATATCCAAGTTATGTCTATAGAATATCAGCATTGGTCTGGTGGAAAACGCTCATTGAAAAGTTTTATGGAGAAAAGAGGCTACAAGTATATGACGGAAATCAAGGCCGCCGGATTAGACAAATACAAACAGCAGAATTATCAAATATGAATTGTTGACACTCAAACTGTTTCAATTGTTTGAATTCAATTCAATTCGCTTGGTAACCCGATTTTGAGCTGTACAGAAAAAATTTAACGCACAAACTATCCTAAATTTTTAATATATTTTAGCCTAACTCTTAATGGGGAAACCAGTCCAGCCTTTTTAATACAATAAACGTGATTTTATCAAATAATGGTCAAAATTTGAATAACAAAACGTTCAAAGAAGTAGAATCTAGAAGATTCATAAAGATATATTGCCTGTGAAACACGCGATTTAGGATCTTACACGTCATGAAATAAACAATTAAACTTCATGAAGTACAAATTCTTGATTTCAGCTTTACAAATTCACAATTTGAAATCACGATTTCAAAATTATGAAAGGCTATTTCGATTTAAGGTTTCAACTCACAATTTTAATTCCTGATTTTAACTTTTAATTTACGAAAAATTACTTGTGAGGTTTGACTTGTTTTGATTTCTGTCCTCTGGCCTGTTTCGTCGGGCCCTTAAGGGTGTTTCTCTTGGTGCTCTGCCTTCTGCAAATGCATTGAGTACATACGTTTTTTGGTTCTCAAGGTTTGCTTTTTATATATTTATACACGAGCATTTTTGTGTTTTACATACCATGCCTTTTGTTTCCATTGCGTGTGTTAGAGATTCACCTAGCAGGGATTACTTTTATTTACACTGTCCTGTGACTTTGGAACATGGTGGGGGTAAGAGTGAGGTTGGGTGCGCACCATAAACCGGTTGGTTTAGCTCCCCAGTGGTGTTTTTGCCACTGACCGTTCCAAGGCGGTGCCCCACTGTGTTCCGTTAATTGTTCGTTTTGTCCTCGTGTGTTTGCTTTGTATGCTTGTGTGTGTTGGTAGTGTATATGTGTGTGTGTGTGTGTGTGTGTACATGATTGTGTGTGTGTGTGTGTTGTGTGTGTGCGTGTGTGTGTGTGCGTGTGTGTTGGTGGTGTGCACTTCTGGGTGCTGTGGGGCTCGTTTTGGGGAGGCTGCGTTTTTGGTACGTGGCATTCCCTGTTTGATATTATTTTTGTTTTTAACAATTTATGTAATGCGCAGACGCTGAAGTTTAAGCTTTTTGTTCATCGATGAGCAGCATTTCATTCCCTTTATAAAGAAGTAAATTGTCAAAACTTTAATGCTTGCGTAATGCATTTGTTTTGTCAACTAACCCTCCTTGCCGGTGTCCATGTAGCTGCCACATAATGTCTACGTTACTGCAAATTGTGTAATTTCGACAAGGAAAATGGTCTCAGTAGAGATTACTATCTTATCTACTGGTATATATACTCCTGTTGTTGTAGATGTGTACTCCTCAACGTATCTTATCATTTAAATATGTATTCTAATATCTTGTAAGATTTTTTTAGACTCTTTAACTTTCAATGAAATCATTTATTTACTTTAAAACACGTTTCCATATTTGAACTTATTGATATCGTTCTTCTCGATTATTCAGAATATACAGTGTAATGATCTGCCTTTCTTTAAATTTCATTGTTTCGCGATAGTAATTTCTGTTTTTCATTCATAGAAATGGCCTACTACTGAATGTGTTTTCTATGCAAGAAGAGAACAAAACCAAAAAGCAGAAACCCTGAATTAGAATTTTATGACATATTTTACAAAGCACACTCATGACATTTAATGTAATAAATGCAGACATAGATTTTCATAGGGAACATGAACTGAATTAAACTCCATGTATACTACTGTTGAAAAGTACTTTAACAACAAAAATTGGAAGATGATAACTGTAATACTCTCAAACGAAGTCATACCTTTCAAAATCAATTGTTTGCAATATTTATGGACCAAAATTGATATGAGTGAAGCTTAATGCCCGCAAACAGCTTTACATTCAGACAGGTGTTTTTCTGCCAAAGGGTTCAGGTTGTTGCACGTATCACATTTTTTATAAATGTTTTTAAAACTTGCATGTCCCCTTAATGGCAGCCATTTTTTGGCCAAAAAGGTCACCGTGACTGTCACCTTTTGATCTAAAAATATTAGGGGAACCTAGGCAAAATTATTCTTTAGTGATTGATCGCAAAAGGTTTGGACTAACGACACACAGACGGACTGACAAACATTAACAACCAAATATGCAGATATTTGAATTATCTAAAACCAACGTTAAATAGATATTTATGAAACATGTTGTAAAAAAAATACGCATTTAAGGATTAGGGGACCACATTTAACGTTATGACATTCATATGAAAATGTAAATGCTAACTGGTTCATGGATATGGGAATATGGTTATTCAATACATCACCATCTGAGCAAACGTTTGTTTTCTGAGATAATAACACATTTTACTAAAACATTAAGGAATCAAAAAAGGATTTGATTTCGGTTCAGACGCTTAAAGTAGGTTTTTGTGAAACATACAACAATTTATTAAAACTAGTATGTGGTTCAGTATTCTGGTTTCAATTAACGGTGCAACAACACTCGTACAAAGTAATATTGCGATTTATTTACTGCCATGCAATAAAACTCTTTAATTATTTTTCCACAAAAATGGCTCACTGCACAAGACACGTACAGTATATGTAGAAAATGTAGTTTTGTATACACCTAAAAGAAGTATTGTAGTTTATTCAATTTTAAAATTGTTTTGATGAATATTCAAAAATTCTAAGATCAAAGATAGATATTTAATATTCTACCAGAGTAATAAAGATAGGTACCAAACACTATGATCCGCAGCGCTGTAAACACACTGACCCAAATATTCAAAAGTCACAAAAACGTTAAAATTACCAGACTGTGATCAATCTGCGCGTAAAACAGACACTCGTTTTTGATTTACTTATATTTAATTAGCAGACTTGTGGCAATGTTTGCTCATTCAAACCCTTTTAGAAGATGTTCTTGGGCAGATGTAAAGTGTAAAAAGGATTTTTTTATAGTTTTAACCGAGTTTAATCCTCAACTGTATTTCAACCGAATGAAGAGTTGATAGAACATGAGTACCCTGACTTCGTTTTCAACTCATTTGTCGCTTCGACTTACCCATGTTCAAGAATGTGTATTCGGTATTTCTCATTTATCACTCATGGACAGTTTGGTGTGTGAAAATTTAAATTTGGAGAAAATACAGCACTGTATGGAATCAATTAACGAGATTTTTTGGATAAATGCTTGGGAAAGGAAATTCCAGTAAGGTTAGAAAGATCAAATCCATCATTAAATTTAGTGTTTAGATGATATTTTGACCAAGGCAGGATATAATGTATCTGGAATTGGTATTAAAAATCGTTTTTGTACCAAAATCTGAACTTTTCTAGATAATTTGGAACAAATTTATAATTACCGTAATTTACGGTTTTGTGAATTTCACATTAATGTGTGCGGTGATGTAAACTCTGTAAGACAATGAATTTGCCATTCATTGTTATCAACTTTATACCGAGTATTAGAAGAATGAATCTAATAATTTGTTGACCAATTTTCCTGAGCGTATCTTTAAAAATGGTTTTGATATTACACACAATTTAGGTGTATACTTAGAAAAGTTGCTGAGTGTATCGGCTTACTACACCAATTTTCCGACATGCTCTTACCTAGCAACCTTTAGCATCATCTTGCCACAGGTGACTTTCTAAGCATGGAAAGATGCTGATATTGGAAGTCATTGGTTGCTTGGAAAAGGCATTTCACATCAAATATCTTAGTGTGACCAAGTGGCTTATATAAACGATATTAAATGCGACCATCAATTTCATTGGGTGAGGAGGGTTCAGCAACAAACAATGGTGAGGTTTCAATCTTGTAATTATTATTCCAACTTAGTATAATACAACAGATACGTTTAATATACGTGATACACCTGCACTTGGTATACTTGGTACACTTGGTGCACTTCAAGCCCTGTAACAAAAATATGAAACAAATGTAAACTAAGTGCAGTAATATTATGCGATAATAGTACAATATGTCGAAGTATATCCGTACTCATAATTATGTTATGTTGTGATCAGTAGCCATGAAAACCTTATCAAATATATGTAAAACCTAAGTTTAACAATTCATCCTTGCTTATTAATAAACATATAAAACATTAATATACAATAACAAACCAATTATGGATAAGGTCCTGCGGTGCCATAGTGTATCACATACAGTTGAACATACATGTATATCAGATGCGTAATACACTCCACTGGCACCATCTCAGTGTGATGTGTTACTCCAATTTGTTAGATAACATTGTGAACATAGAAGATAATAAGTGATTGCACCAATTATCATTTCATTCCAATGCAATAATAATAAAATGCCAGCCATCTTGAATTCCGCATGTACACTGAAGTACCTGTTCTCACGGACAATTAATATTTACAAATAGAGCATAACTCATCTGTGATCACTCCAACACTAAATGAAATGCAATAAAGTATAATAGCAAACCTCTGAATCCATGACCACAGCAACATAATGCCTACAAACAAAGAAAGAACTCAAAAATCATCTGAGCAACTACATTGCGTCTCGACTGCTACGTGCAATTGACCAAACTAAATGTGTAAAGCACATCTCAGTCACATGACACGGATTAACAGGTAAACGGCGGGAAACCGTAACTGAGTAAACACAGTATCAATCAATGGTCTAAGGGAGACAATTTGTACAAGAAAACCAAAGGTTTAAAAGTATTAAAAGGGACAAAGGGTTAACAGTAGCAAATTTGAATAGACAAAACCAGACCCGGTTACACACTTCCCCCTTTCTGAAATGATGTCCCGTCATTGTCATCTTTATAAAGTCACTTCACACGTCATATGATAATCATGTCAAGGTCATCGTTATAAAGTCACTTCACAAGTCATATTACAACCATGTCAAGGTCAACATTAAACAAATACAAGCTACATCCTGCTGTATGACATATCAAGATCCAAAGTATATAACTACAAGCTACTGCCATACTGCTTTAGTATAAACACATACTACTTTCTGCTTAGTTTTCATTTACGCTACTACCACTCTAAAATATATCTACAATACCAGCTATTTCTAGGCAAACATACCTTTCAAACTGAATACTTTTACATTAACCGAGACGTGAATTCTCGAACATTTCTAGCACATATAGCCGCTTACAGAAACTATATGCGCGACTACTAAAACAACACATTTTCAGAAATAAATTATTATATAACATGACAAATACAAAATTTGGTAAAATAAAATTAAAACAAATAGTATGCCTTTTACTGTCCCCTTTGGCAAATATGCATACACGTCATATTATGAACATGAAATAATCATTAATTATTGATGTATAAAAAAACTTAGTTCACAGGAATACCACAATTACTTAATGATTGCATTGATAACCTTTCTAGCTATTTCTGTGTCCATACCATCAAGTATACCCGAAGTCATGATTGTTTGGAGTGCGTTGATTCTTGCATCATAGGATCAGCAACTTCTGTAACTACTTCATGTATATCTTGTTTGTTGTCATATTCTGATTCAGCTGTAGCAGAATCTTCTGATTCAGCTTTAGCAGAATCTGTTCATATTTGCTGTTCTTTATCTCCAGTTTTCACAACTGTATCATCCAAACTTTCTATTTTCTCAATTGTATGGTGTAATGAGTAGGTGCACAGGCGTCCCCATGCGTTTTTGTCTGTGGAACAAATATAATATCTGCTTCATCATCAGAACTTTCCTTGGTGACATCACCACTTTCATCTGTTTCAACTTTAGGTGCATCATTCTCTTCTGTATCACTCACTGCGTTTATTTCGTTTACATGCTCATCAGCTGTCGTATCATCTATTTCAACCCTGTAGTTCACTGGAAATAAATGATTTTGATGCAAAGTTCTGATTTTATCCGACTTATTTCCTTTCACAACAAACACCGGTATATCTTCTCTTGACTATTCTGTGACCTTGTACATTTCCTGTTCATACTTATCAGCAATTTTGTGTTTTCTTTCTCCTCTAGATAGTATTTTCACTAACACTTGGTCTCCTATCTCGAGTTAGGTTCCTTTGACTTTCTTGTCGTAATAGTGTGTCTTCTTATTCTTTGCTCTGTCTAAACATGATTCAGCTATCTCTCTTGTCTTCTTTATTCTTTCACGTAATTCTTCTATGTATTCCACAGTAGTTTTATTCAGTTGTTTGTCGCCTCTTGTCTCTTCAAACATGACATCAGTTGGAAGTTTGGGTTTGCGACCAAACATTAACTCGTATGGAGAGAATCGAGTTGATTCGTGCGGAACACTATTCTAGGCGAATACTAGAGAATTAATATATTTCTTCCAATCTGCCTTTTGGTGATTCTCTAATGTACCATGCATGTTGATTAGAGTCCGATTAATCTTTTTTGGACCTGAATTGCCTTGCGGATGGTAAACAGTGGTGTGCGACTTTCTCATATTTGTCAACTGGCATAACTCTTTAATAAGTACACTCTCGAAATTTGCACCTTGGTCGGAGTGTAATCCTGTCGGTATGTCATAGTGTACTATAAAAAAGGCTTCAGCAGTTGTTTTTGCAGTCTGATTTTTCGTTGCTACTGCCATTGCAAATTTCGTGAAATGATCAGTTATAACTAAGATGTTTGCATAGCCACCCTTAGATGGTTCCATGGTCAAAAGGTCAAAACAAACTAGTTCAAGCGGATAGGTCGTGTTGACATTTACTAATGGCGCACGAGTATTTGTTGCCCCTTTCCTTCTTAAATATCTTTCACACTGTTTTACCCAATTTTCTATATCTGAAGACATTCTAGGCCAGAAAATTCTCCCACGAATCAATCGTGTTTTCCTTGCTATTCCGGGATGACCTATGTCTAAATGTAAACCTTTCAGAATGTCTTGCCTGTAACATTCAGGAAAGACTAACTGTTCTATCTTTTATTCATTGTCCTCAACTTGTCGGAATACAATACCCCGTCCTTCTCATTGTCATGTCTTGTTTTGTGAATGTCTTTTCTATTACTTTCTTATCAATCACTGCTATCCCCCACTTTCCAATAATGGGGTAGCTTATCTGATTTCGGCGTATTTCTCTCATCTCTATCTGTGCTATCGGAGTTCCGGGATCTTCTGTGACATACATCATATTCAAGTTCATGGTTGGTAGGCTTTCTATGTATGGTGGTGTCACTGTTAACATAGAACATATTGCTCTCATAGCTTCCTTGTTTATCTTGATCTTGGTCTACTGTATGTATCTCTATGTTTTTAAATGGATACCTGCTGAGTGCATCTGCATCTCCATTCTTTGCTCCAGGAAGATACAGAATTTCAAATTCATATCCGCCTAATGCTGCTGCCCAACGTTGCCCTGTTGCATCCAACTTAGGTGATGTAAGTATATGGGTCAGTGGATTGTTGTCTGTGAATATTTTGAAGTGTTTTCCAGCCAGATAGTCTGCAAATGTATCGGTTACTGCCCATTTAAGCGCCAAAAATTCTAGTTAATAAGTTGAGTGTTTTTTTCTGATTTCGACAAGGATCTACTGGCATATGCTATAACATGTTTGAGATCTCCCTCATGCTGACAAAGCACTGCGCCTAACCCCACAAATGCCGCTCGAACGGCTTATCAAAATCTGAATATGCCAGTATGGGTGGAGATGAAAGCATCACTTTCAAATCATCGAATATTTTCTGTTCTCATGCTGTCCATGTACAATGTTTTGTTTCCTTTTTATGTTTACCACGCCTTTTAGATGTTGGATGTGGAATTAACTATGCCAAAGGACGTGTGATTTTCGCGAAGTCCTTAATAAATCTGCGGTAATATCCTGCAAAGGCTAAGAAAGAGTGGAGTTCTCCTGGTGTTGTTGGTGTTAGCCAATTTCGCACCTTGTCTATTGTGTCGGGCTCAGTCTCAATGCCATCTTTGCTCACCACATGACCTAGAAAATTTACTCGTTCCTTCAAATAATTACATTTCGCTGCTGCTAGCTTCAGATTACATGATTTCAGTTTAGTGATTACTTGGTCCAGACGATCTAGATGTTCTTCAAACGTGTTACTGAAAATTATCAAGTCATCCAAGTAAATGATGCGGACTTTCATGTTCAAACGACCTAAACATTCCTCCATTAGTCTTTGATAATTATGTAGCTGGAATCCATTTAATCCAAAGGGCATTTTGTAAAATTCCCAGAAATGTAGGCAGCCGACGGTAAAGCATGTTCGTTCTTTATGACATT
Organism: Saxidomus purpurata; assembly: GCA_022818135.1. Taxonomy (NCBI): domain Eukaryota; kingdom Metazoa; phylum Mollusca; class Bivalvia; order Venerida; family Veneridae; genus Saxidomus; species Saxidomus purpurata. Next base: position 50,128,447 of record JAFMSR010000012.1, read on the forward strand.
CCTCCACCTCTACCTGATGATAGCCTGACTTCATGTCAATTGTTGCATCGTGCACCATGCAATGAATCAAGTACTTCCTCTATTCTAGGTAGAGCATATGAATCTTTAACAGATCGTTTGTTCAACATCCGGTAATCCACGCACATTCTTAATTTTCCATTCTTTTTTTCTGACAAGTACTACTGGTGATGAGAATGGTGATTTGGGTGGTCTTATCATGCCACAAGATAAAAGTTGTTCTAAATGTGCTCTAACTTCTTCAATCATTGATGGTGGTATCCTTCTATGTCTTTGCTTTATAGGTGTTAGGTCAATAAGATCTATCCTGTGTTTAATTATATTACATTGTCCTATATCAGTATCACTGGTGCTGAATATATCTCTATGTTTCATAAGTAGATCATTCAGCCTCTGTTTCTGTTCTTCATTCAATGTATTGTTTTGGCCCACATCTACTTCAGATACTATCTTGGTTCTCTTTCTGTCTAACTCATCTTCTTCTATCTTGTTCATAACCTCTTCGGTGATGGTAACTGGTTGCATTTCGCACAAGACTGACTCGGGTGAAATAGTCACTGTATTTGTTGATATATTTGACACGGTGACAGTTACTTCTTGTGTGTTTTGATATTTATAATGTACAGCACTTGGTGTCACATCTATAAAATCTGGGATGGCTGTATCACTAGCTTTCTGCAATCTGCTGTAGGTTGATGACCTTTTTTTTCAATCAACATATCCCTTAATGTCAATAATCTCATTTGACTTTAATGAAACTTTGTATTGTAATGCACTTTTGACCACAGCAAGTCTATTTTTATTTTGTTTCAAAGATCTGTCTCTAAGTACAAGTGTTCTAAAACAAGAGTACCCAGGATATGTAAGTTTAGCTTTTTGTAGAAACTTATCTCAAAATATATTTTTGCAGTCATGTTGAAATTTATTAAGTATATTGGTTCCTATTATAACTGGCGTATTTGCTGAGAAGTTGGTGTCCGGTGATATCAAAAATAATGTTGACTGTTTCTGTGAAATTGGAATTCCTTCTTGTGTATCAACTTCCACTTCAATGTATCCCAAGTATGATAACATGGATCCACCATCACATTCAATGTAAAGTATTTCTGTAACGGGCCTAAGTTCAATATCTTTAAAGATATCTTCATAGAATGACTGTGAGATCACACTAACTGAACTACCAGTATCTAGCAAAGCGTTTGCTGTTATGCCATTTACCTTAACTTCGGCTACATTAGCTTCATCTAGTAATTTAGGACCTTCTTTTGAGGTTGTTATGCCCTGGTCTGGTCCATCGACAAGACCACCAACTATTGTAAATCTTTCTTCTTCTCTATATCTTTGTAATCTGTCTGATAGTCCCTGGCATCTATGGCATGTAGGGCCAATATCTTTATAGTCGCTTTGCAATCTCTGGCATAGTGTCCTCTACCCCAAGACCTATGGCAAGCACCTCTGAATGTATTAATAGCTACTGGCCTGGAGGGTTCATACTGTCCTCAACCTCTTCCACGATTACCTCTAAATCTGCCAAATAGTCTTCTGGAACGTCTGTTGCCATAAATGTATGGGTGCTGATTGGTGACAGTGCTCTCCTTTTGCATCTCTTATTGTACTATCTTTTCTTGCCATTGTTTGACTGTATCTTTTAACTGGCCAATCTCACTCTTTTCTTCTGCTTTCTGAGCTGCATGCCATGGTTTGAGCTTCGGTTCCGATTGTTTCATTTCAGACTCAAGTTTTCTAAGTTCAATCTTGAACTTGTCATAGCCATCTATTGTGTCAAATGTGTATTGAGCAATATGCTTTAGCTCCATTTTAAAACCCTGGTAGAACACTTGCTTTAAAAATTTATTATTTCTTCCTGCAATGGATCCTAGTTCCACTGCTTGAGCATACAAGTCCTCCAACCTTACTGAATAAATATTAAATGGGTCACTTCCTTGGGTGCAAGAGTAAAATTTCATCATAACTGACTACACTCTCTATACTTCCATAAGTACTATTCAGTTTTGTAAGTACATCCTTCACTTAGATTCCAGTCCGTAATCTTCTGACAATGTCACTGGCAGTACCCCGTAATGCACTTCTGATTCCTAAAATCACTTGTTCTTCTGTGAATGAGCTAGTGAGTCTACCTCATACTTGAATGCTTCCCAAGACACTTCACATTTATTCTTATCACCTTAAAATACTGATAATTTTGGGAAATGAGGTGAATTTCCACTGTGTATAGCAGACTGTGTATGATGTGTACTAGAAGACATCACTGGCACACTAGAAGCTGTAACTGTTACCCTCGGTGCCGTACTTGTAGTAGTGGGTGGTGTACTTAGATATGTTACTGTTGTACTAGCAGTTGTTACTGATGGCAAGTGTAAGTCCGCTAGAGATGGTTGCTGTTCCGTTTCCTTCTCTCTCTTATTAAATGTTTTTAAAAATTTTTCAAGTTCTTCCGGTGTGTTTCCATGATCCAATTTGTATGTCCGAAGTGCCTTTAGCCAGGTCTTTTCTTCTTCTGACAATGTGTCTGTTGGTGTCCCACCAAGTGCCATATCACTCTTCTCCCCCTCTTTAGAAGTCTTACTCATAGTTTCCTCCATGATAACTTCCAATTATGAATATTATATGAACACACACTATTATAGCGCTGTTATCAGTGTCAGTAGTATAAAGTATTACTATATAAAGGAATATAGTTTCTAATATAAAAATTGAAGAGTTATTGTAACTCAAATCACTTTCACAAATTTCAAATTCAAACACATCAATCGTTTGTATGTCGTTGCACTTGAATAGTCACGTCACAAAACTCAAATGTTGTAAAAACAACGTGTCACTCTTACTATATATTAAAGTTTTTTCACTTCCATACAAGTCACAAAGTAATAATCTTTATACAGAGCACTAAGTGTCCACTCATAATTTAAATGTCCCTATATGAGATTTAACTTAAGACTCAATCATGTTTCAACAAAAACTATTCAGTTCAGACAAGGCTATTACAGCCTTTTCAATATGTGTTTCGCGTTCCTTTCAGTATGAATCACAACACTAAACGATAACACTATACTGCACTATCATAACGCTGGCTCATAGTTGATTCACCAAGTGTTACTTACTGAATGTACTAAAGCAATGTCTCACACAACATGCAATAATACACTTCTCTATGAACAATCTACACACCTCTTTATCAACAATCAATATAGAAAAAAATTAAAAGCTTCCACACATATAAGTATTAATGTGTAAACAAAGTGTACTGATGTGTAAACAAAATAAAAGTACAAAATGTAGAGTGCAAATGTACTAATATTGAATGTCAAATAATTGAGTAAGTACCATAGGTACTTGTTTACTAACAAAGAAATAGAAAACTGAAGTCAATTCTAATAAACATTTAAAGACAATTTAAATTGAAACCACTGAAAATGTTTAAGTTGGAATATCAGTGCTAATAAGCCACTGGCTGAGTTTTAGAAATTGACTATGTCACAGTATATGGTAACCAGTACTAACAAAGTGGTGAAGTGCTCCTGGGTATAATAAAAAAAATTCTGCTTAACTTAATTTTATTGTTTTTAAACAAGACATGCAAATCAATCTGAATAATTCAATTATACGGTATGCTGCAGTCCAAAAACAAAATTCAAATTTTGAAAGTAAATGAACTATAAAAAAATGTTTATCTAAAATATTATAAGTTCACAAATCAATGTATCCAATCACAACAATATGCAGGAACTTCAATATTTAAAATCTGTAAATAAACAGTAATGTATTCACTACCTGAATATTAAATGCCTGTTATAACATAAAAATGCCAATCAAGTCATTTTCATTTCTCTCAGGTATATATATATATATTGTTCTACGTAACAATCCATTCACAACAAATAAGGGACCCTTCAACAAGACAAATTCCTTTAAGTGAACATTTAGATAGATGTGGAAATAAAGAATTTGAAATGTTTCCTTTCTTTAAATTAAAAAATAAATGTGTTTCAGCTAGGTTAGCAAAAGAAAATTATTTTATTAACAAATTCAAACCAAGGCTTAACGCCATCAATTTACATTAATTATCTGGATTTTTACAACAGTAATCTCCCTTGCAGGAAGTTATGCCGTCAACGTCATGGAAACAACGTCATTCACTACAATTTTGCCTGATGAATTGTATGAAACGCGTAGCACAGTTAATTTAGTTAATTAAATCATTATTTTAAAGCCATATCAAGTCATTTTTATTTAATTACTTATATATATTGCCTTTTCCGGCATTTCAAGGGTTTTAAACCTTAGGACTATATATATATATATTGTTTTGTTGATATTTTTTCTAAGTGCTTCTATACACCCTAAAATATTTAAATTCAATGTTATTCTGCTGTGAACATATACTACTACATGTATACTACTTGAATACAACCAACTATCATAAACTGCAATGTATTTTCGCAGTTCTAATGTTTTCATAATTCTGTAACTAACTAGTTATCCTCCCAACTACCGTAAACGGAACTATGTGCTTTTGACGTCCTGGTCGCAATCAGTCGTGCGCATGTCACAGTTGCTATTTTGTTCAATGAAAAACAAGAATGGAAACACCTGACTCCGCTAGACCAATCATCAGTAGAAAAGTCACTTCTAAAACCTGACTGAAATTGGTAAAGTAACCCGTTTTCCTGAAAGTAAGACTCCACCAGATCATACACCACTCTTTCAAATATTTTTGACACTATAATTAGAATAGAGACTGGGCGATAATTTAGAAGTTGTATCGCTTTTCTTATAAAGGGGGACAACTCTAGCCATCTTAAGATCATCGGGAACAACTCCCTGAACTAAAGACAAATTTATACCATGAGCCAGGGGACTTGCAATAATGGAATCACCATCTTTTATAAAGCGTGATGGGATATCCAGACCAGTAGCTTTATGAGCACTAAGTTTATGTAAATATTTATACACTTTATTTTCTGACACTAACGAAACTGAATAACTGTTCATGGAAACACCCTTTTCTGCATAACAATTGTTCACAAATGTTTTGCCATACTGTTGTACACTAGCCGACAGTTTTTCAACCAGTTTTGCTGCAATTGTGGTATAAAAGGGATTAAAAGTTTCAGCAATAGTTTTCTTATCAAAACAAATATTGTTATCTATTTTCAAGCTAATGTTTGCTTGTGATGAGGATGACCCTTTCGTAGAAGGTAAACCCACGTCTTTAAGTGTATTCCACAATGATTTGGATTTATTTTTATTGTGTTCAAGTGTGTCCGAAAAAGGGTTCATTTTTGCTTTACTAATAATATCCTGGGCTTTATTTCTCAAAGATTTAAAAACATTAAAATTTGCCTCACTTTATCCCTTTTGAAATAATTAAACGCCTTATTCCTATCATTAATAATCTGTAAGATATCAGAATTGATCAAGGGTTCAGTTCTTTGTTCTATCCTAGCCTGTTTAATTGGTGCAATTTTATCAACAATAGACATAACTAAAAGTTTAAAATTATTCCATGCATCAGAAACATTATTGCTGAGTAACACTGAACCCCAATCTGCAGACAACAAATTAACCTGAAAATCATCCTTACTATATTTTTTTAAAGAACGTATAGTAACATTATTGTGTGTACCAACTGATATTTTAGAAACTTTTCTGGTACAAAATATCATACAATGATCACTGAAACTAGAACTGATAACACCTGACTGAGAAATCCTATCACTGTCAGATACTATAGTTAAATCAATGACACTGGAACTTCTATCACAAGTTCTTGTATAGTCACTTATCAGTTGATTAAATTAAACATGTCAATAAAACGTCTTAATGCTGTGTACAGAGAACACGGCTTTACAGTTAAAATGTTAGTATGAAAGTCACCGAGTAAAATAGTTTCGTACTTAGAAAAGTGGTTGCAGGTAGAACACCCACCACCCAGTAGAGTATAAAACTTTAACTGCTTTGGAGGTCTATATAAAGCACCACACAACATTGGTTTGATTTTGGGAAGAATGATTTCTATCCGTGTTGCTTCTAACTCCTCATGTTCAAGATCAGTACGCGTATTAAATAAAATGTCACGTCGAATATAAATACAAACTCCACCTCCATGACGGTTTCTGTCTTTACGTTGTATACAATAATTTTCTATCGAAATTTCTGAGTTGTTGACTGAACCGTCTAACCATGTTTATGCATGCAGATAGAAGCAGCTCTAGATTTTCGAGCGATCCAACGTACTTCGTCAATTTTTGGTAACAGACTACGGGTGTTGATATGAACAAAATAAAGTCCCCGTTTACGAAATACTGTATTATCATTATCTGTAGATAAATCGTTCATTGGTCCTGGGCAGGGGTGTATATCGCCACAAAACAATATAAATATTGGCATGATTTCATGAAGCCTCTTTACTGTAGAATATAGCTGTAGCTTTTTCTTTGATGCATGTATGTTAAAATCAATAAAAGTGTTATAAAAAGTCAATTGTACATATGGTATTTGGTAAAAGTCGTTTCCATCCGAAATACGCTATCCGGATACTGATACACTTCACGAATGTAAAAATTATGTCCAATACAGCAACGTAATAAATACAGTGACAATGGCAGCAATATCTTCAACAGTCCAATTTAAGAATACTAAGATTACTTTGTTGTTAAGAACTTCTTGTAAGTGACAGGTTTAAAACTGAAAACCGACAATAATAAACAAAACCTATCTAGGTCACACACCACCAAGACTCTTTTTCATGTACAAGAACAAGAACTACTACCAGTAATGCATGAAAATCATATATTTATAAATTAAATTATGACATATGGCAAAAGAGAATGCAGAGGTATCTATCTCTGTATACTGCCGACCATATAGCCATGCCGTGTAGAAAACCGAGGGATAAAAACCTGATCTACAGAACCGTGCCATGGTAATTTAGACTGAAAGTTGTGAGACGTTCTTTTGTTCTGTTGGTGGTGCTTTTTAATGGTCGTAACGTTCTTAAAACAAAAGAAATTTCTCCAAGTTTTATAATATTTGAAAGCTTATAAAACGCTCAATGTATTCATTATTTTAGATTTAAGTTAAATTTCAAAATGAAGAAAATGGCGAACGCAAGTTGAGCACTGTGTCTGCTAGTATGATAAGCGCATTGTTAATTTCGAGTAAGCCACTGGCGCGGGCGCCGACATACTGAAAAAATAACGCTATGACGTTATCATTACGCTCTATGGGAAAAGATTAAACATACGATTTTTGACTTCAACATCAAATAAAAAGTAAAAAAAAACATATTAAAAACATCGTAATGAATTCGTCTAAAATATTTCAATATTCTTAACTAGAATAAGCTTGCGATAGATTTTAAGGCCCGCACAATAACCGAAGAATAAACCGGTCAATCGAGATTTTTGTTAGGTTTCAGATGTCCGAATCCCGTGCCACGTTTAGAGTCACTTTTAGTAGACTTTTGCGAGGTAAGTCGGAATGCGATAGTAAATGGCAGATTGTGAACATTTTATGGGGAACACCTCAAAATTATACATATTTCAAATTAGTGATTAGTTGTCGTAGGAAACATTATTTTTGCAAAGAGCATCATGTCGGAGACACATCATTGCAAATATATTTTATAGTACATAGAATTCAAATGATTAAATCGATTTCGTTTTGCCTGAAAACAAGAGATGCACATACTCTAACCGTCTGGGGAAGTAATTGTCTTGGGTGCGCTCAAAAAAAAGCTGATGCTCCTGCAATTCTTCATGTCACAATATGGCATGTTCGCCCTGATGTATATAACGGGCTATATACTTATTTTATATATGATAAATTTCTCATCAAACTGACTAAATATCAAGATTCTTTCACCAAACATAAAATTGTGTTATATCATATCGTGAATTTTATTTGCCCACATAATATATACTGTTTACATTATTACGTTTTAGACTGTCAAAATAACCCGCACGATATTTGCGTGCAAAACATAGGTGTGACATAAATGGATTCATTAAAGTAAATTATAGATAACACTGGTAGAATTCGGTATCTAGAATCGCAGATACTTGGGGTTTTGACAGAAAAAAAATCAAACTCTTTTTTTAAATTCTCGTTTTAACTCTGTAAGATATGTAACACGCCAGAGTGCATTTATACTTATTAGCTTTATACTTTATGACTTATCATTTAAATTCTATGTACGCAATCATAAAATATATATACAAGTATCACTCACGTGCTTTTATCGGTACCGCTTTCATTTTATATTTCAACTAAAGGCGCGGGGAGCCAGAACGTGTTGTACACAGTCAAACCGCCTAAATGCGTCCCCATATTTAACCGTGCAAATTATAAACACGTGCTGGTTCCCAACGCCTTTAGTTGAAGTAGAAGAATTCATGTAAACTAGTCAATTAGAGATGTGGCAAGACCACATTTGCAGCGTTTTGTAGAATTTTGATACGAAGCGGCCGGATTCGATGCATATCTTGACTTAATCTTGCAGACAACAGTTTTCCCTTTTCAGATGAGACCGATAAGTTGATACACTATGGTAATTTTGCAGAGAAATCGATTTCAATTATTTTTCTTCTGTTTAAACCCCGAATATCTGTGTCTAAATTGTGGCTTCCTTGGGTATCAAAATGATGCCCAACAGTTTGGATTTATGCGTTCAATTGCCAATGATTTACTGTTTCCACAATATCTCCTGTTATAATTCTTTATACTGCGACACAGTTGCGACGAAAACCTGGCCAAGAAAGAGGGAAGTGCCACCGTTTGAATAGGTATATAGCCCGTTATAGACATAAGGGCGAGCATGCCATTTTTGAAATGGAATGTTGCAGGAGCATCAGCTCTGATTTGGCGCACCCGCGACAGTTACTTCCACCGACGGTTAGAGTATGCGCATCCCTTGTTTGCAAGCGAAAAGAAATCGCTCTAATAAATAACGCTCTAAATAACCTTTTATACGACAACTAATTACTAATTTGAAATGTGTATAATTTTGAGAAGTTCCCCATAAAATGTTCACAATCTGCCATTTACTATCGCCTTACGACTAACCTCGCAAATGTCTATTAGCAACATTGATATAATCAAACGGGAAACGAGAAACCGTTAACGGTGCATATATCATGAATCGGTAATCGATATTTCGCAGAAGTAAAACGCGGGCGGTATTGAATAATTAACCACTAGATAATACCTAGCGGACAAAATCTTAATATTCAAATACAATATTACAATATATCCGTCATGAATAGCATACGCTTATTTGCCGAAAGTCGACATATGTCGACTCCGCATACACACGAATAGTTCATCTGCATTTCATGAACATGAAACCAAACCAGATACTAGAATTAAAATTATGGCCAAATATTTATGAAAATGGATTAATTATATATATCACAAGTTACGAACGGATGATTACCCCTACGTATGACATTAACCTTGGCCTTAGATATCCCACAAGTAGGGTTAAGAAACCGGACCTTATCCCGACAAAGTAAAAAGTATTGTTTCCTGAGAGTTCCGGTTAAAATATCAAAATTTGCTCAGAATCGGACTTTTTAATGCCTGTTTTAACTGTTGCAAATAACACAAATAATGCTGAACTTAGTAAAGAACTACGTGTATATATTTCATTTACGGAAACAATATCATACCCTATAAAACATTATATGTCCATGTATTTATAGCATTTGGATATACCCAATGGTATCAGAATGAAGATTTTTATTATGTAAAAACCAACCTAGACAAGGACATTAGCGCTAATTGGATGCATAATAACTAAATATGATCCATTGTTATAGTAATTAAATCCTGTTGAAATTCCGATATTTAGCTTTATGTATCTAAATGTTTGTACAAGTAATAAGATATTCGAGTTGTCGTCGAATTTCCTGAGGCTTTCAAGAGACCGATTTTCAGGGAGTATCAAAACTGTTACTCTGGGTTACAGTAGGTTACTCCCCTGAGTCTTGTCTCACGTTATACTGACATTATATGTGTGACGCGACCGGTTGTTGAAAGACGTTAGATACATTTAATGTCCGTTTCAACTGTGTTTCGAACATTTTTACACGCTACCTAACTAGAAGAACCAGTTCTAGATTTCTAGCCTCCGCAAGACACTGCCAACTTTCTAACAAAAAACAGAGATTGTGGGACCCTCAATCAATGTATTCGTTTGAGCGCATCTATTTTTAAAGAAATATGTTTATATAAACAATCGGTATGAATGCGTTAGAAAATGTAAATTTAGATATTTATATTGAATATGGTTGTGGTATTTTCTACAGCTTTTACATTAAAAAAATTGTATACGCAGTAAATAATTTGATATTTTCAAGCATTGTTGTCTTTGTTGTTTTAACATAATAATGGTATACGTTATTATGATATGATTTGTAAATAATGCTTAAATAAAATAAAAAAATAAAAATTTTCAATTGGCATTGTTTTTACAAAATTAAACATGTATGGACTCGTACGACACTGAGTATGATGTGAAAATCATAGTGACCTCGGTTATCGCCTTGGTAAATATTACCCTCTTTTGATAACATATACTTAATGCCTTACGTGTCCGGTATTGAAACTTTAAAACTTTAATTCGTTAATATTACAGTCACTACAGTCTCGAAAATAATGCATAAAAGTGTTTTTAGTTTCTTCTTAAAAAGTTTCTACAGTTTCTGAGTTTCTGATACTAATAGGAAAAACTCATTCCACAATTTTGGTCCTAAATGATCTCTTTTTATTGAATGGCACAATAAAACACCCGCTAACTGGATGGGGTCTGTTTTGTTAGAATCTGTAAGGTAGTCAGGATAATTACCAACAGAGCAGTTGTACATGAAGGTTAACATTTTGAATGTAATTCTGGCTTTGATTGGTAGCCAGTGCAGGTCACACAGAGTTTGCTTGGATATGTCAAATTTCTTGCGAATCAGAATTAGTTTGGCATTCATGTTTTACATACGCTGCAATTTGCCAATCTCACTCTGTGCGATTCCGTAAAAGATTACATTACAAGAGTCAATACGGGAAATGACTAGTAACAACACAAGAGTTTCTGAATTTTCTTTGGTGATATATTTTCGAATACTTTTTGATTCTGAAATAATTTAACATGGCTGTTCGACTTTTTCGTTTCACATGCTCTTTGAAATTCAACGTTTTGTCAATAAATGCCCCAAGATATCTAATACATCTTCCTAATTTGACTTCATCTCCTGCTATGCAAATTGTTTTTGTATAACATTTACGAAGCTGTTACTACTAATCTACTACCGAAAATTATAAACTCAGTTTTTGAAGTATTCATTTCAAGTTTATTTTCATTTATCCAATTGCTGATTGTAACAACACACTTTTCTAGTTCCTGTATTGCTAGAGTTTCAGCTATTGAAGATGTTGGTTTAAAACGTTTGTTCGCAATGTGGTGTTCTGCAAAGCCATAGAGTGAAATAGATGGTGACAGTGAACAGTGTCCCAGCATAAGTTAGGTAGAGCCACAGTCCTAAACAGCTGCTTTGTGGAACGCAACACTGTAGCTAATATGATGAAGACAGGGTTGAATTTACACTTACACGACAACTCCCTAAGTTGTAAATAGGAGTCAACTCAGCCCAGTGCTGACCCACAAACACCGTACTGCTTGTATAGCACGTCAAGCATAATGCCATTCACAGTATCAAAGGCGGCACTGAGATCGGATGCAATCATTGCTGTTACTTCCTAGTTTCCCATAGAATCCAACAAGTAATTCACAATCCTTAACAAACTGATTCACACGAATGATGGCGTCTATATGCTGATTGATTTTTTAAAGAAGTTTATTTTACTAACATGATCACTAAGTCTAAACATAACTTCCTTGTCAGTCGATTTTGGACAAAAAATATGAGAGGTTACTAACAGGTCTATAATTGGTAAACTCCAGTTCAAGTGCAACTTTTTTCAGCAAAGGTCTCACAACCGCCCGTTTCCAGTTCGTTTGAAAAACACCTTCTCGCAACGACAATTTTACTAGCTTATTAATGGCAGGTAGCAATTCACCTAAGTAAGATCTTAACAATTTAGTTGGAAGAATGTCAAGATCACATATTATTTTTCTGAAATTGATTTATATTTTTTTAACTTCATTTTCACTCAGGTCTTGAATGTAATCGAAATAATGAACATCCTTTTCACTTGGTTGGAACTTTGTCAAATGATTCTCGAATTTTCTCAATTTTGTTCATAAAATGGTTAACAATTTTTTTGGCTAGGACACTATGATTATCTCCAATTGGCATCAGGTCTCAGATTTTGTTTTGTGCCCGTTTCCTCAGATACAAACTAAAAGAGTTTTTTTAATCACCTTTTGCATTTAGATCTTTCTTACTGAGAGATAATCTTTTCTCACGTCTGGGTTCATGTTCGTACTTTTTTCGGGCTATTTTTACTGCTTCATAGCGATGTGGCTGTTTATATTTCTTCCACAGTTCTTCGACTTTGCGTGGCGTTTTTTCAGATGGAAAAGATTTTCTGTGAACCAGGGGTTTGAAGGGCGGCAAAGTGTTGTTTTCTCAGTAATAGGTGCATGTGAATTCAAAATTTGTTTCACTGCTGTTTCAAACTGGTCAACATAAGAGTCAACATTGTCACTTTCAATGCTCATTTCTTTCAGATCGCAAGAGACTGCGCTTACATCAATGTCTTTGAAATTTCTGAAAACCACAGTCTTACTGGTTATGTTTTCTTTCTTTACATGTGTTACAATTTTCAGAGCACAGTTATCATAAATATACGGACCTGGTTCACAAGTTATCACTTCTACACCGTTCACTACTTCTGTTAGCACCTGACCCAGAATATTGCCACCAGTGTGAGTACTGAACTGTACATGTTGTTGTAAACCCATGGCAAACAAGGAATTGTTTCATTCTGCTATTGCATTGTTTTCTTCGTGTAGGTGTAGGTTAAAGTATCCCATGATCATTAAATTTGAATATTGTGGTATTATTCCCTCCTAATATTGAAAGAAGTCTGTCACAAATTGGGAACTATTGGACAGAGATTGAGGTCTATATATCACACTTACATGTATAGTGATGTTCTTGAAAATTAATTGCCAAACACTAAATTCAAAACTTCGAGATTTTTCCAGCTGATAATTTACGAATGTTCAAACCAGATCTACAAGTCAGTGCAACTATGGCAGGAATGGGTTAATTTCTTTTATTCTCATGAACAGTTTCCATTCTAAATTCTAGTAATTTAGTGTTAGCTGTAGGTGGATACCATCTCCACACTATATCATTTTCTGAGAAGGTCCTAGGTCTTATTCCCTTTGAATATGCCTTCTTTTGTCTTGAAGCTGTCAGGTTTAGTTGCTTGGCAACACGTTCATATGACAAGGACATAGATTGTCGTAACCACTGAGCATAATTTGAAGGACAATTGAACTCAGTGCTTTTTGGAGGATCTCCATACATGATGTCTACTCGTAGAGTTATTTTCCTTCTAAACATTAGTTAATTTGTGGTACATTTGGAACTATCATGTGCAGTAGATCTGTAGGCCATTTAAATCGTCCCAGTCATCTCTGTTCTCATTTACAAACATAGCAAGCATCATCTGGATAGTTTTAATATTTCGTTCTGACAAGCCATCTGAGGCTTATAAGAACTGTTCTTGTTTTTTCTGTGCCTAATAATCTACACATTAATCTAAATGATTCAAAATCGGGACCTTGGTCACTATGAATGAGGGTATTCCGAAACGACAGACAAATTCAGTGACTAAGTAATCAGCTACAGTAAGTGCCTTGTGATCTTTCAGAGCATAAGCGTCTTTAAATTTTGTGAAGTAGTCACTTACAACAAGAATATACTGATTGCTATTATCTGTAATGGGCAAAGGGCCTAAACTGTCAAGTGCAATCCGATCAAGAGGTTGGTGTGAAATATCTTATTGCTAAGGAAATTTACCACGCCCTGGACCAGGTTTTCTTGTTGTGCACATTTCTCAAGATTCGACCAAGCGCTTAATATCACTCGTAAAGTTAGGCCAATTTTTTTTTTTTTTTGAATAGAGGATGTTGTTCGGTCACGCCCTAAATGTCCTGTAATTATGCTGTTATATAACTTTTTGAAAATATCTGACCTAAGGTGTTCAGGCAAAACTATGCGCAAACTTCTGTTTTCCCCATAAGAGATCATTTTCAACAACCAGAGACTCCCAAAAACTCCAAAGAATCCTAACATTGCTGTTTTACTGAGTAATGTCGTTTTAGGCGGTTTAATGTCATATCAAGTTCAATCAAGCGTTCAAAGGTCGCCGGGGCGTTGCAAATGCCAAAAGGTATGACCTTGAACTGGTATAACAAGAGGTGAGAACTAAATGCTGTCAAGTGTTTGCTGCCATCAGCCATTTTGACTTGCCAATAACCTGATGCTAATCTAGGGTACAGAAGTATTTTTCATCTGGAATAATATCTAGGGCATCGTTATTTATTGGCAGAGGATAATCATCCTTTTTGGCGATAGAGTTTACTTTTCTATATTCTAAACAAAAGCGAACGGAATTATCTTGCTTCTTTACGATAACAACTGGCGCAGCCCATGCACCTGAACTAGGTCCAATGATACCTTGGTGTAACATTTTTTGTATTTTATTTTCAACAACCTCTTTCTGGCTAGTGGAACTCTTCTAGGGGGAAATTGTATTGGTTTTGAGTTCCCTATTTCTATGTGATGTTTCACAAATTTAGTTTGTGAAACCTTTTCAGAATCATCTGCAAATATATCCCTAAACTCATATAAAAGAGCCTTAAGTTTGTATAATTGTTCCTCATTTAATGTCTCAGCTGCTTCATCTAATAAAGCTGTAAATGGTCTGGAAGGGTGAAATTTTAATTTTCTGATGAAATGTTCTCAGACAAATTGCTTACATTCTGTACAATCTGAATATAACCAACTGTTAAGTATTTATCTAACTTAATGTTTTGATCTGTTAAGTTTATCAACGAAATAGGGATGTCTGCTTGATTTGCACTAACAACAGCTTTGGCCATTAATATACCCTTTTTGAACAGTAATTTGTAAGGTTCAGTCACACCCTGAGAGTCATGAAAACTTAGCAGTAACTGTTTATTCTGATTGTGCAAGAATTTGTGTTGCACTGTCTATTTTGATTCTAGCCAGCTTATTGCTCTCCTTCCTGTAAAGGTTTAAATTACGTTTCCCAATAATCATACAAGCCTTTTCAAATTTGAGATTTACATCAAGATCTTCGAGAAAATCTCCACCAAGAATGGAACTGATTTCATCCAATTCAGCCACCAAGTTTATATTACGTTTCCCAATAATCATACAAGCCTTTTCAAATTTGAGATTTACATCAAGATCTTCAAGAAAATCTCCACCAAGAATGGAACTGATTTTATCCAATTCAGCCACCAAGAACTCAGAAGAAAACACTTCATTATCAATTTCAAAAGCTAACGATGTTTTGCCTAATAACTTAATGTAACCCCCGTTAGCTGCACTTCAGGTATGTGATTACTTTATAAGTTTGTCAAAGTCAATACCAATTTCCCTTGCCGAATTAGCTGAAATAATGCTAACAGCTGAACCAGAGTCAATCAAAGCTTGACACCGAAAATCATTTAGCACAATATTAGTAAACAGACATGTCCTTTTCTTGATGGAACTTAACCATTTCACTGTAAGAGAAGAATATAAGACAATTAGGGAAATTTTTATTCTATTCGTCTGTATTACAAGTTCACTTGTGAGTCGGGGTGTAACTGTTTTAATCTGTTTGCATTAATAGTTATCAAAATCATTATCTAATTTAGTTAATTATCATGACTGAAAAAGTATAAAGCCTAACTTGTTACCGCACGGACCTATATACACAGTATATATAGGTCCGTGGTTACACTTAAAAAGAGAGAATTGTCAAAACTTCCTTGATTTAGGTACCGGTAGACTTAGATACAAGTGTATTTGTTTATTACTCATAAGTCCAATCAATGTTTTGTTGGATATGTTCCGTAAAAGTAATTATTTTGATGAAATAATTAATAATTTCTTCATTTTTTTCAGCCGATAGATATGACTTGTGTCATAACCTGGGCATTTCTGTGTCACAGACGGCAATGTACAACTAAAACGAATAAGGTCCTGCCTTCCATGAGAAGGAAATCACCAAGCAGTTGAAGACTTTTTACTGTTATGTTATTTGCAACTTTGTCGAGCCGCTTGCGAAAGCTCGATATAGTTGTCCAAATGGCGGTCCAATGTATGTCCGCCCGTCCGTGTGTCCGTCCGAGTTTAGATTTTCCGGGCGGTAACTTATCCATGGATCAAGGGAGTCTTAAATAGCTTGGCAAAAATGTTCACCATCATGAGACAGAGTGTCAAGCGCAAGAACCAGGTCCCTAGGTCAAAGGTCAAGGTCACACTTAGAGGTCAAGGTCAGATACAAGAATACTTTAAGATTGACTTTGTCCGGAGCATTTCATCTTCATGCATGGAGTGATTATAATGTTACTTGGTACACATGTTCACCATCATAAAACGAAGTGTCATGCGCAAGAACCAGGTCCCTAGGTCTAAGGTCAGGGTCACACCTAAAGGTTAAATGTCAAATTCAAGAAATACTTTGTCCAGAGCATATCTACTTCATGCAATGAGGGATTTTGATGTTACTTGATACAATTGTTCATCATTAAGAGACAGAGTGTCCCGCAAGAACCAACCAGGTCCCTCGTTCCAAGGTCAAGGTCACACTTATAGGCCAACGGTCAGATACAAGAATAATTCTTCTTCATGCACCGAGGGATTTTGATGTTACACGGCACAAATGTTCATCGCAATAAGAAGGAGTGTCATGCGCAAGAACTCGGTTCCTAGGTCTAAGGTCAAGATCACACTACGAGGTTAAGGTCAAATTCAAGAATATATTTGTCCGGAGGATTTCTTCTTCATGCATGGAGGGATTTTGATGAATATCAGATGAACTTTCAGCAAAGACTGCATTCTTTGACCAGTCACAGATAAACAGAAGGCAAATTGATTAAAAATTTAATGTCATTGAGATACAGAAAACTCCTATTTGAGCAACTAAAATTTATTTAGTTACATGATGTGCTTGAGTGTATGAAAATGAGAAGTCAATATATCATGACTTCCTGTGTTGAAAAAAAAACAGTAAAATGGTGTGAAAGTAATCTTGTGGGAGGTCATGAATAGATAGTCACACCAGAGAATGAATATGTGAAAGGCAACCTTAAAACAACCGCTAACGAAATTGGTTAGAGGGACGGGCATTTAGCACAAGTAAAAATGTAACAGTCAGTTGTTCACATCTCCAAAGAAAGCACACTGCTTTATTACGCCGCTCCAATTAAAGCGACGCAATTTCATCAAGGCATGCTGTCAATCAATTTTGTTCTGATAACGTGATAAAATATGGCATAAGTGTGGAAACTGCTACTTAGGTCAGAGTATCTACATGAATTGTCAAAATGAATCCATGGCCATTAAAAATATATTTTTGTCGTCGACGGTAGTATAGTAGGATTTTGATCCGTGAGCTGTAACCTATTATAGAATATATATGCAGTCACGACACAATGCATCGAAATTTGACTATACCTCATGTAAACCAAATTTCTTTTCTTTAATCTATGATTAAATACCACCGATTTGACGCCATCTACAAATTTAGCACTGCACGGGAAAAACAATCATAACGACTTCTTTACATGCTCGCGACGGTCATTCTATTGTTCAAATTATCATAGGATTTCAAGCCCAATACCGTTTTGAGTTGAAAATATTTGTAGATACAACATTCAGTAGAATATTCTATTATAAAATCACCGCTAGAAATATGGTAGCACAATATCTCAATGCCAGGTATCAATCGATTAATAAAACTGTTTTAGTTTCATATAAGCTTAATGAAAAAATATTGATGACCTTGCATGTTTGTATACATACAGAGCCCGAGTACATGTCATATATTGTGTCAATGTATAATTAATAAATTTAAATATATCTTTAACATGGCTTGAACAAATACCTTTCATGCAAATGGATGATTCCCTGCAGATAGCTCCACGGAATTTATAAAGAGAGCTACGCATGAAAATTTGTATTGTTTTTTTATTTGAAGTATAAGTAAGATACAAATGCCATGTTTATCTGTATCGTATGTGTACAATTATCAACATTACTTGTTAACTATATAATTATATTAAATGTCACTCCATGAACTTGCTATTTGGTTTATACTAATTATTTTAGCTCGATTGTGAAGAAAGCTTGTAGCTACTTGTAGCTTATCGAGACGCTCGCGAGTCTACTTCATGGAAAAATAGTACTGGTATCATATGAGGAGGTACGGTCGTGACCCCAAGTGGGGCTTGAACCCGCAACCTATTGAATGAGCGGTAGACACCATAACATCTACACCACCACTCCCCTCTTTCTTGTTATTTGACCGCAGTGAGTTTATCCGATATGACATACATGTATGTCATAGAAATACAATAAATTACAGATATATTCAGGTAGGCAAAAACACAATTTATGTGTTAAAAGCCGATTCAATTTTCACCACACACAATTTTTCACCGGCGTTTTCCCGGCGTTAAAACGCTCGTCATTTTATTATGAGATATTCTTTTAAATGTTTTTAGTGTTCTTACATGTTTCTACATCAAAATGTGAGCAATACCCGACACTATGATAGTTACATGTTAAAATTTTGAGTAATTATCTGCCTCAACACGTTGTAACCCTTTTCCCCAAGTGTATTTGCAACAGTTTCCGCACCATAAAATGTCTAAAGTCATCACTAAAGACGCGTTATACATAAAGTATTAACTAGTATAGTATTGATCGGTAATTGTAAAAAAAAAAAAAGATGAAAGGCGAAGTTTAGGAAACCAATATTGGGATGTGCTTCATAGCTACATTGATTGCGTCGGCAATGTTCAAACATTTGTGCATTGCTTTTGATGTTATCGGCGAACCTCCTAACTCTAATCAATTTCGTTAGTATGTGTAACAAAAGATGACTTCAGCTGCACACATCGAATATTTTAGAGCACAAAGATGGATAAAAAACATTTTCAAAGGTTGATTGGCTACACAAAATTCAGATTGTAGCTCTGGCACATGTTAATGTAACCTGTGTTTTGTAACCTTGACAACTAGAATATCAGTGCTGACATAGCAGTAGCATTAATTTTGAAACAACATAGTAAGTGACAGTCATAATTATATGAAAATTATGGTAAAATATCTTATATGTAGGCTAACATGATAACGAGACAAAGTAATGAAAGAAAGTGGAAATTGATTGAATGGAAACACATGAAAACAAGGAGGCTAATATTCATGAAAATATGTGCCAGCCTTTTTAACCTGGCTCTGCAAGTCAACTTTTTTTTTCAACTTTCATCAAACTTGTTGAGAAGGTTCCCTGCAACATTTAGATGATCCCTATTGTTTTATGGGTTAATGGGTCAAAGGTCACTATGTTTTCTTTTAGATTTTCCTTCATAACGCTCTACGGGTCACTGCTTTGTTACACCAAACTTGCTCAGAAGGTCCCTTCTTGCATGTTGCTGATCCCTATCAGTTGTTGGGTTAGTGGGTCAAAGGTCACAGTGACCCTTACTTTGAAAATATTTTCCGTTGAGAACCACAAACTTCAAACTTCATAGGATGATCGGTCTGAGTAGATGATTCCTATCGTTTTGGGGTTGGTAGGTCAAAGGTCAAGGTCACAGTGACCTGAACTTAGAAAATCGTTTCCACTCAATATATTGGGATCTACATTACCCACTTTCTTCAAACGTCATAGGATGATTGGTTTTACTGAGTAGATGATCCCTACTGCTTTTCCGTGGTAGCATTGCAAAAGATTTTCACAAAACTTACTCAGAACAATCCAGCCACATAGACCAGTAGAGCGATACTGGCCCTTTTGGGCCTATTGTTCATTTTTCATAATGTGATCACGAAACGTGGGAAGAATGACTATTTAGATGAATTTTAGATTGAGCTGCATATGGGTCATCTGGTGTCAAAATTTAGGTCTGTGGCTCAAATCTAAGAAAATGCAATAGAGTTTGCATTTTCTATTGAATCTTAATATAATTATAATTCACAGGGTCAAAAATAGGAAAACCTATACGAAATGATGGCTGCTTTTTTAATTGGATCTTCATGTCACTTTGTCAGTATAATTATTGTTTTAATGAAATTTAGGTTGAGTTCAACTGTTCGAATATGCGACATCTGAGTTAAAATAACTTGGTCACCTAGTTAAAAATCGTGTGTATGCCATACAAATGACTTTTACAACACTATCATCACGAGAATTGGTCAGACAGTTTGTGTAGATCACCTGGGATTAAAAACAATGTTGCAAGGTTAATTCCAATGAAAACTGTGTTGGTAATTCTAAACGTCACATTTTATAGCCAGTCATGTTACTTAAGTCAGAAGGTTTGTCTTGTCAAGGTCAGATTAGATTGGGTCTTTTTAACCGATTCTAATTAGGGTATACTGAGTAATCTCCCTTACCAGAGGTTTTTCAATAAACATTATTTGTATCGATGTATTTCTTTTTTCCAATAAACTTAATCGTTTTGAAAATGTTGAGCAAATATGTCGAAACACTAACACTGCTCAAGATGAGCTATTGTATATCGTCTGATGTTCGTGATTCAACATCTAGTTTCCTTACACTCTAGCACCTACATTTAACTAATCCTATTCCAAAGGCGGGCATCACACCATCCCTCTTTGTTTGAGCCATTTTAACGTTGTGCACGAAATTATTTTTAAATCATATGACACAAATTTTCAGCACATCAAGATGTGTCGTATGCAAGACCCTTGTTTCCTCCTCAAAAGTCATGGTCACACTTTAAGTTAAAAGGTTATGATATCCTGTATTTATGAACACATTTGTATTCGGACTGTAACTTTGTCATGCATCAAAGGATTTTCAAATAACTTGGCACAACTGTTCAGCACATCAATACGACATGTGGCAATCAAGTATTTCCCAGGAACAATAGTTAGGTAAACTGTCCGCCTTTAAATATGAACAAAATGCTGTTGAAACAGGCTTTAACTCCTACAAGTGTATGAACAAGATTTACAAACTGGATTTGAATTACTGAAGGACAGTTTGACTTCATTTCCCACAACCATTTGATATATTAGTTGAGCTAATTTATTTTAGCATGATTGTGAAGAAAGCTTGAACATGTTGAAGCTTATAGAGTCACTCTCGAGTATGTTTCTGGAAAAACCAGTACTGGTGTCACATGAGGTACTGGGCTCCAACCGGCAACCACTAAGATGAGCATTTTGTACCACATGTAATAAGTAACAAGATGAAACAATAATAGAACATAAATGACGCGGCTAAGATTTCTTTTATTATAATAATTCTCTGAAGTGATTCAGCATCTATCAGTGTTGGATAGGTTTTCATACATTCATATACATTGCTATCTAGTACTTGAAATTGTATAAAATTGTTTAACAGGAGTTACATACACGGATTCTTGCATGATCAGTTGATATTTAAGACCTGTATCTAGAAAAAACAGCATACATGTATATAAACTTTTATCCCGTTGCAAAAAGCAGTTTAAACTACATTTATTCATAAAATCTAGCTTTTGATCGCAATAAGAGTATCTTTAAAGGTCCAATACTAAGAAAAGCAAAAATTCAAATATACTTTAAAAAACACAGAAATAAGTTATTTTTAATAAAAAATGAAAGTTGGTATGTAGAAATTCTAAATAAACCACAGTACATGTACAATTATTTTTTTCTATGCATTATGAAGAAAGTTAAAAAGACCTGAGTGGTCATTTTGTCGAATCACTGAGATTTCAACATAATACACATACTTTTCTTCGTGTTCCAAAGACTTTCTGTAAACTTTGAACCTGACAATCTTCATAATTTAGTGTCTTGCATAAGGTAATGTACTAGCCATTGAAATAACTGTCACTTAATTTTCGCTTAGTAGTGGACCTTTAAGTTATACAAACATTCTTTTAACAAAAAGTAAAACATTATCACTGGGCTGCGCTTTACAAACACAATAAGACCGTGATGTGGGCCGCATCTTAAACTTACTCTACCAGCCAGACAGGTGCTTCGCAAACAATATTAAACGAAATTTATATTACATTTTTTTTGTATTACAACTGTAAATTGTATTCAGTATCAGTATTACTTACATGAATTAAATTGTTGTTATCTTCATTGACATTATTCAGTTGAAAGCAATTGTTTACAATTTGACTCGTTTTCACGAAGCTTTTCGTGTCCATCAAAAATATTTTGTATACCACATACTTGCCGCAGCGATGAATGAAGGGGATTTTGCGACGCGTGTTTCAATGCTCCCGAAGGAACTTTGCAAGGCATATTAAAAATATGGTCTACATCTTGATGGTCCAGATCACAGACTGTGAGACACCACTTATGGGGCATTTGTTACTTTCAATGACAGCTCTTGTTTTCTAAATAGTTTGATTAACAAAATAATAAGAATAATAATAATAATAATAATAATAATAATAAAATAAAAATAATAAAAAAATAATAATAATAAATTCTTTATTTTGACATTTATACAGACATTCCTTATTGCATCATATTTTAATATTGACTTCTTGCAAACATCGCACTTATGGATTTAAAGCGACCTTTTCCACTGCAAAAACCTAGCCAGAGATGAGGCATATCCTCCCTTCACATCTTTTGAGGCTAGGTACTGAGGAAGTATCCAGCATTATTATCCAAACGGAAACATGCCAATTCATTCCTCTCAACACTTTGGTGCTTAGAGGTTGCAGGCTGTGATTAAATGGATGTGGCGGTCCATGCCAGTTAATGTGTATTCTATGCCCTAATGGGTTATGAAAAAGAAAAAAAAATAGCCACGACCCTGCCTCTGACTAACTGTATATAATGGAAAATTTGTTAATTTGAAAGAAGACTACCTTCTGCAATGAATGCACTGATAAAGTTAATACAATGGACTATACCAATATGTAATTTCTGTATAAATATTTAAGCCCCAGGATCACTTAGAATGTACTGATACAGTTGCACTCTAAAATAATGCCTTTTTTATCCCCACGCCGAAGGCGAAGGGGATATTAGAAATGCTCTTCGTCCGTCCGTCCGTCCGTCCGTCCGTCTGTCCGTCCGTCCGTCCGCGCGTCCGTCCCAATTTTGTCCGGAGCATAACTCCAAAAGTACTTGAGGGATTTTCTCCAAACTTCATACACTGACAGAGCACATTGGGAGGAAGTGCAGTGTGTAAGAACAATAACTCTACCTTGCCTACTTTTAGAGTTATTCCCCTTTTATAAGATTTACTTGAAAAACTTTGTCCGGAGCATAACTCCAAAAGTACTTGAGGGATTTTCTTCAAACTTAATACACTGACATAGCACATTGGTAGGAAGTGCAGTGTGTAAGAACAATAACTCTACCTTGCCTACTTTTAGAGTTATTTCCCTTTATCAGATTTACTTGAAAAACTTTGTCCGGAGCATAACTCCAAAAGTACTTGAGGGATTTTCTTCAAACTTAATACACTGACATAGCACATTGGTAGGAAGTGCAGTGTGCAAGAACAATAACTCTACCTTGTCTACTTTTAGTCAAATTGAAAAATATCATACCTATACTGATAATGAACATTAATATAATTTTGCAAACCTTCTCTTCATTGCCTTATTCTTTTTCCACTTACTTGAAAACTGTACTCAGCATGACCATAACTGATACGGCTTTTTAAGGATTTCCTCTCACCAAGTAAAATGTACGAAAGTACAACCTTCAGGTAACTTTTTCCTGGCGGGGGGATTAACCATGTGTAACATGGCTCTTGTTTCGTATTCAAGTTGTGTCTTTAAGAAAATAGTTGCCAGAAAGCCTTTCTTATTTTTGGCAAAATCATTAAAACAAATACTGCGCTATGATTCTTATATGTACTTGTCGATCTAAAAAGCAAAGTTGGTAATGGTTTTGGCATTTGGGACTTTAAACATGACTTATGTTTTAAAATTTGTCAATTTTTGTAGAGCAATTTCAAGGTTCGTACTTCAGCTGTATTTTGAAATATGAAGTGTACACTCAATTAAATGAAGCCTCAGTACTAAAGCATTAAACTTCATTTAGTTAAAAGTTATTTAATTCACTCTGATTGTGGTACAAGTTTTTGTAATCTATATCTATCTACCGGTACTCGTGATGACTGTTCCCTGGTGTTCTGACCAGCACTCATCCCGAAAGAAAAATTCTTTTCGTCATCATTCTAAACATGAGATGTTTCAAATTTCCTCACTCAAACTAGTAAAATTTATAAGGTCAGTTCTCAATTTTAGTAAGTTATATTAAATGCTCCAAAGTTTTAGTCTCTATCTAGTAACTCCATGTTAACTTTTTCATTGTCTGAGTCTGCCTTCAATCGCCCTTCATGCAACCAATGCAAAATTTGCTCGAATATGACTAAATAGATTTACTTGATTGATCTATGGTCTTCTGCCACCCAGTCGCACGCAAATACTACAGCAGACATTAGAATATAAACTTTTATTGCTTTCTAGGAGAACAAAGTGGCGATATTTTTGTTTTATTCAGTGTCACTGTGTAGTCTTTCAGGTCATGGTCAGAATTATTGCTCTTTTACTATAAGCAGGAAATGGTCAGCTCTTTCAAAACTCCTACCTGCTCTGCCAGAACTTGCTAATCTCTCTATTTGATCAAGGCTTTTGATATGAAGTTATTCAGATAGTGTCGGACACAAACTTGATCACTCGTTTTCTTGACAAATCTGCTGACTATGGCAGTATTGAAACTAACTGGTACATCTAAGCACTGGGAAAGTGACTCCAAGTTTCTGATTGGATCATGTTAGACCAAAATCTTTCTTTCCTTAAATTAAGATATGATAGAAATATCATAATAAATGATAATGCGTTGTTATTTAATGACATGCGGACATAATATAAATGTCATGATCATTATTTCATATATAATTCTGTAACATTAGAGTAAATGCTAAAGTCAAATTAAAAAAAGGATTCAAGACTTGTTTTGATTAATGTATCTTGGGAATCAGAAAATCTCCATTTACTCATTAAAGGTGACTGAATTTGGAGGTTATCTGTCTTTCTCTGCTATTTATGTTTTGTTTATCAAAAGTCATAGTCATATTATTACAATGAATAACAAGGTTTGTTTTCAGTTTTACAGTTCAATTATGTAAAGAAAATACATATTTATATTGTTTGAAGTGGTTTTAGACAATGCCTTTTTATATGGGCAATATGATTGACATTTAATAGTGCTAGGTACAAGAAAACAATGTCAGGCATTTGTTTAGTGTTTTCTTTTCCTAGAAAGTCCTTTTTCTACGATGAAATTTATCCTGGAAAGTGTATGTTGTCCGGGCTTGGATATATAATTTGTTTGTCTATGAATTATTTCTCAGTATAATTATTCTTCAGAACCTCAAGTATTATTGTTATATCTTAGTGTCATTGAAAAGTACGGACAACTTTTGAAATAACGAAGGCAATGTTGAAAAAGGAATATCTATTCTTATTAGCATGCTATTCATTTTATTTTCCTTTTAAAATACAATGGGGGTTATCACGGAAACTAAAGTTGTCGAGGCCATGATATTTGGCAATAATAGTTTGAAATAACCAATCAATCAATCAATCAATCAAGCAATCACTCAATCAATCAGCTTCTTTATATTTAGTTTAATTTTGTCCATTTTTAGTATGGCTGACCTGGACGATTTGCTAGGAGAACAAACTGAATTCGCCTATTTCGTCAGGGAGGAAGAAGAAATGCCTTACTGGCCTAATCAGCCGGCAAAATGCCCTGTTGCGAAGTGTGGTGTACAGGAGTATAACAGTCATAGTTTCTTCAGACATTGGAACCAAATTCATCTCTCAACAAAGATAGGGTTTACTTGCCCTTGTTGTTAGCGGAAACTTTGGAGACGGGATTACGCCTTGATACATTTAAGGTTGAAACATGCCTTACTTGATATAGACAATTTGATCACCAAGGAGGAACACAATGACATGTTCATAAACCTCAGAGAGCGTACTGCCATACAGAATGAATCATCGGGGAAGATTGGCTCAGAAGCGTCGCCAAGCCTCCACACCAGGCGATATTTAAGTAACTGGCGCAGCAGACTGCCGGGATGAGCTGGTTTCTTTTCGGTGATGACGGAAACACGCAGGGAAAAATCTTCAAGAGATCATCGAAGCATTAACTTTCTAGTAAACAAATGTCAGTGACTTTGTGACATTTCAGTGTTACAGTATATTCTTTTTCAGAAGTGGGACTTGATTATTTAATCATATTTAAATGTTGTGGTTGGATTCTGTACTTTGTCATTTTTCTTTTAGGGAAGTTGGAGTGTGGCAAAATGTTTCTCACTGTACATTAATTGCTAATGGTCTGTTTTTAAAGCAGAGAGGTGTATAAGTATTTCTACTGTATCCATTTTGATACTGTTAACTTATAGTAACATGACGGATGTTGTTATTAATATTATGATATATTTAACCTTGAAATCTCTTTCTGATATAAATTTACTGGTCAGTAACATCTTTTAGTTTGTGTGAGTAAAAGATGTGCATGAAAAGTGCATCGTCTTTCCGCGTAGTGGTTGGAAATTTGGTATAAAAGGGCTGAGATTTTGCTTTTTTTGGCAGTGCAGTTCATGCACATTTACAAGGTAGCTTTTACCTTTTTGTCAGAGCTCCGTCATTCTTAAATTATTTAGGGCTTACTTTGGCTGGGTTTCTAAATGTATTAACTAAATTATCTCTTACTGATCTAAATTCCAAACTGTAGGCATGTTGATATAATATTTTTTTTTAGGTGTCATTTACATACTAGTGTATTGTTTAAGTATAAGTACCACATCCTAAAAACATCTTGAACCCTAGATTGACTTCTTTATATTATACTTTGTGAAATGGGTAAATATTCCTGTGTTGCAAAGCAGAGAGAACTTGGGTAAATAACAGGAGACAAAAAGTAACCCTGTAACACAACACCACCGCCAATTATATTTTGTCTGTTCGTAACACTCAGTTTATAGCCATTTTGATTGAGATATGATGTTTTATAGTGATGTTGTTTATCATCGGAATACAAAAACTCTGTGAGTAGTGCAAAAGCTATCTTTATTCACGTTAAAATTGACCGATGAGAACATCTTTGATTACTGCAGAACGACAATTCAGTGTCAGACATGTCACCTTTTCACTTTGCTGATTCAAGGAATTGCGTTTTCTGGGATATAAAAGATCGTTTAAAATTTGCACCGCGCAATCTCATTGGTTTACGGGAAGTACTACTGCTATTGTTAAAAGCTTGTGTCTTCAGGCGACCCTCTCTTGTTCCTCTGTACTGCTTGAATTCCCAAATACTTTAATCTTGATAACACAATAGGATTTGGTCTACAGTTTGTTGATTGTCCAATTTGTTGTAAAGTGTTCCTGTCAAATAGTTTAATATCAATTATTGAATTTGACAATGGTGAGCAAATGTTCAGAAAGTGTTCACTTACAATGCATATATATTTACTGATTGTATTTGATTGTTTCTGATGATGATTCTGCATCAACACAATTAATATTCCAAGGAACCGTGACACTATCATGTCTAGCATATATTCACAAAACTATATTCAAAAATAAAGTTTCTACTGTCAATATTTATGACATTAAAATCAAATTTATCTAGCGCTTAAAAAGTGCAGCCTTACAGTTTAGCAGACTATTAAAATTGTATCATATGTTAAAGTTTGGTTTCAGTTATGTATTGTTTGGTAAACAGGTTAAACAGGAAAAGGTTTTAGCTATATTTTCTAATTTCTACAAAATACCGATCCATGATTTTGGGAAATGATTTTCCATATTTATTTTAATGTTGAATGGATTTTTATAATACACTGTTGTTCCCCCTGAGAGCCAAGCACCCCACCATCCAAAAGTTCCAGCTGTAACAATTACGTGATCACTTAGATTCATCAATGCCATATCGTCCCCGGGGTCATTGAACGGACTAATTATCACGTCTTTGAGATGTTTACGACACCATGTTTTATCATCACTCACAACAATAAACTGTACTCGTGCATATTTGATAATAAATAAGTTTTTAGCCCTTTCAATGTAATCGTTACCTGGAATATTACGCCACCATTGGCGTATAACGCCAGCACGTCGCACATGAATGCAAACACGCTGGTATCCAGCGTACGACACATTTGACAAAAATCTTTTGGCATTAATTAAATGTTTTGATTTCAATTTAAAAGTTTCCTTAATTATATTATTTGTGTTTTCAAAGTACTTCCACGATTGTACGTATCCTTTTATAGAAATGTTTGTTAGATAGGAGAACTCTTTTGAACAATTATAAAATGCAGCAAAGTCCTTAACTTTACAATTTTTAACATTTGTCATCTTATTAACGTTTAAATTAGTATCTATTCTGTTTGGTAAATTAAAATAGGTTTGTAGTGGGCACAACGTCGGTATAACTGGTATTACGTCATATTCGTATGCTATTCCGATGAGTGATGCGATTTTAAACATCTGATTACCAGTCCGTCCCCTCTTTAACAAAATTGTTACAAAGCGATCGCATAATACTGAATCCGCGTTGTTATGTAATGCTCTTACGTTTTTTTCTCCTGCATGTAATGTACTCTTGCTAGCATTTCTGTCTGTGTGTGAACCGATACCGTTTATTCTTCCGAGCTCTTTCAGAGAAGTAAACCCGAATGAAAGATGAAAACAATGCTTTGTGTTATTTCGAATTAAATCTAGTTTCACAGAATGATTAACAGTGTAAATAGTTTTTTTTTTTTTTGATGTTTCAACATAACTTGGGAAATTTGAATCCATTGTTTTAGGTACACCACTTTTAATGTTTGTAAAAACGTCATACCTCCGTAAAGAGTTCTTTGAAATGTAAAGATATCCGTAGATGCAACAGAAACAAATCAATGCATAACACTTTGATTTATACCTCATGTTTGTTAATTTGATGATTTTGTCCAAAAGTTTGGCAATTGTTAAAATACACGCCACGAAACCGTTCTTGTCTACATTTATATACCGTTCTTATTTTAGTACCGTATCTATTGCTATAGATCGGTTTTACAAAACATTTGACTGTTGAATAGATCTTCTTTGTAGCAAATTTTCATGAATAAATGTTCATTCACTTGATAAATTTCTTACTTTTTCTATCGAATTTGTTGTTCTTTGTCATAAGGAGAAATAATGATAACATGTTATTTGATAATGCTCTGCAAAGCAGCCACTATAAAGTTAAAATTATATTAATTGTCCATATGGCCATGTTAATATGTGATCAAGCGTGGAGCTTCAGACACAGTAGAACTATTATGCCCCCTTCGAAGAAGAGGGATATATTGATTTGCAGATGTCGGTCGGTCGGTTCGTCTACCAACTGGTTTTCGGATGATAACTCAAGGACGCTTGGGCCTTGATGTGTAGGTTGGTCATGACCAGCAGAGGACCCCTATTGTTTTTTACGTCAGTATGTTAAAGGTCAAGGTCACGGTGACCCGGAATAGTAAAACGGTTTCCGGATGATAATTTGAAAATGTTTAAACCTAGCATCTTGAAACTTGATGAGGTTTGTCATGACCAGCAAATGACCCCTGTTGAGTTTGAGGTCAGTAAGTCAAACTTCAATGTCACGGTGACCTGTAATTGTAAAACAGTTTCCGAACGATAACTCGAAAACGCTTGGGCCTGACATCTTGAAACTTGATGCGGAGGTTAGACATAACCGGTAGAGGCCCCTAACGCTTTTGAGATTAGAATGTCAAAGGTCAAGGTCACAGTTACCCGGAATTGTAGAATGGTTTCCGCTCAATAACTTAATTTAGGAGTGACCAATTGCAATGAAATTTGCTTTGTAGGTAGTATTCAGGGAGAGGAAGCTTGGGTTGAATTTGGGGTCACTAGGATCAAGGTAAAGGTCATTGCTACTAAATAAAAATGGTTTCCGCTTAATAGCATGAGTTAGGAGTGACCAGTTGCAACAGAACTTAGTATGAAGGTAGCTTGCATGGAGAGGAAGATATTTAAATATTTGTAGTGTTTTAAGCAATATTTTTTTGAGGGGGTGGGGGCAAGGTCACTGTTACTAAAAATAGATTTTTTTCCTATTTTTTATCATAAAATTCTTTTACGCAAAAAAAATAATTAGGTTAACGTCACTACTAAAAATAGATTTTCTTTTTAATTTTTTTTTTTGTTCTACAATTTCTACAGATGCCGTTTTCACGAATTTCACATTGACTTTTACTTTAAAAACTGTTCCTTTCATAGTACAACTTTTGCATCAAGGGGGGCATACGTGTTTTACAGACAGCTCTTGTTACTCTTATTGATAGATATGAAAGGAAATTCATAACAGCCGGTTGATCTGCGGTGTCATATCTTTCGAGTTTGCTGTATAGATCCAGATCACAGGAGAGGAAGATACACACGCAGACTTACCAAAATGATTTTAGCTTAAGTGATACTCACAGTGGAGTCTGTATGTAAGTTCCCCGTGTCTGCGTGAAAAAGCGTGTTGCACGCGTGTTGGACACGATTGTGTTGCACGGTAAACGAAAATATGTTAATGCGCATGCTAAGCGTGCAGCGTGAAAGAAACCGTGCAATTGCAGGTACGCATGCCCAGCGTGCAGCGTGTAGGAAGCCTCGCAATTACTAGTGTGCATGCTCAACGTGTAGTCGCTAAACTTGAAACGTGCAAGCGCATTTATTATTAGGCTACATGTCATGCTATGGACCGCTTTCAGACTTGAACGAGGATTGTGGACCCAAAAAGCACACAAACAAACAAAATGTTCTTGATAACATTCGGTCTATTCCAGCACATTTCAATCAATCACCTGCAGTTTTCGCCAATAGTCGTAGTTTTCCCATCACCCAATCAACCTCGCCGGTGCAAAATGAGGTCGGTAATCGGCATGTTTATGTTTTATCCAATGTGGTATGGGAAACTAGCTAAATTGATGAAAATATCAACCTAGATACTAGTAGACATTTGCGAGGTAAGTCGGAAGGCGATAGTAAATGGCAGATTGTGAACATGTATGGGAAACATCTCAAAATTATACACATTCAAAATTAGTGATTAGTTGTCGTATAAAACATTATTTTTGCAAAGAGCATCATTTTGGATACACATCATTGCAAACATATTTTATAAATGCGTACATAAAATGTAAATGATTAAAACGTCTCGTTTTGCCTGCAAACAAGAGATGCACATACTCTAACCGTCTGTGGAAGTAACTGTCTTGTATGCGCCCAAACAGAAGCTGATGCTCCTGCAATACTTCATGTCACAATACGGCATGTTTGCCTTGATGTCTATAACGGGCTATATACTTATTTTATATATGATTAATTTCTCATCAAACTGACTGAATATCAAGATTCTTTCACCAGACATAAAAAATGTGTAATATCATATCGTGAATTTTATTTGCCCACATAATATAAACTGTTTACAGTATTACGCTTTATACTGTCAAAACAATCCGCACGATATATGCGTGCAAAACATACGCGTGACATAAATGGATTCATTAAAGTAAATTATAGATAACTCTGGCAGACTTCGAATCGCAGATACTCGGGCTTTTGACAGAAAAAAATAATTGAAATTCTCGTTTTCACCCTGTACATTATGCAACACGCAAGAGCGCATTTATACTTATTAGCTTGACTAATCATTTAAATTATATGTTCGCAATCATAAAATATATATACAAGTATCACTCACGTGACTTTATCGGTACCGCTTTCACTTTATACTTCAACTAAAGGCGCGGGGAGCCAGAACGTGTTGTAGACAGTCAAATCGACTAGATGCGTCCCCGTCTTTTAACCGTGCAAATTATAAACACGTGCTGGTTCTCCACATCTTTAGTTGAAATAGAAGAATTCATGTAAACTAGTCAATTAGATGTGGCAAGACCACATTTGCAGGTTTTTGTAGAATTTTGATACGAAGCGGCCGTATTCGATGTTTATCTTGACTTAATCTTGCAGACAACAGTTTTCCCTTTCAGATGAGACCGATAAGTTGATACACTATGGTAATTTTGCAGAGAAATCGACTTCTAAGTATTAACGAGTTTCAATTATTTTTTTCTGTTCAAACCCCGAATATCTGTGTTTAGAATGCAGCTTCCTTGGGTATCAAAATGATGTCCAACAGTTTATATCTATGCGTCAAAATGCCAATGATTTACTGTTTCCACAAGATCTGTCCAAATCGAAATCCTGTTATGACCATTTATACTGCGGCACAGCTGCGACGAAAACCTGGTCAAGAAAGAAGGGAGTGCTGCCGTTTGAATAAGTATATAGCCCGTTATAGATATAAGGGCGAACATGCCATTTTGTAATGAAAGGTTGCAGGAGTATCAGCTGTGATTTGGCGCACCCGCGACAATTACTTCCCCAGACGGTTAGAGTATCTCTTATTTGCAGGCGAACAGAATCGCTCTTATCAATTAAATTCTATGTATGCAATTATAAAATATATTTTGCAATGATGTATCTCCGAAATGATGCTCTTTGCAAAAATAACCTTTATACGACAACTAATCACTAATTGGAAATGTGTATAATTTTGAGATTGTCCCCATAAAATGTTCACAATCTGCCTTTCACTATCGCCTTCCGACTTACCTCGCAAATGTCTATTCCTACGAAAGACAAAGCCGTTGCGCCGAGGCTAATACAGTTGTTCAGTGGTAAGTTAACAGGAGATATTCAAATCCGTGTTAATGGAAACTACATATTATTTCGATAAATTAGATCTTGATCTTTGAGTTTCGGCAGGAGCAGGAATTACTGTATAACCTTACATACGTTATATGTATGTAAGGTTATACAGTAATTCCTGGTTTCGGGCACTGCAAATTGGTAAACTTACCGTTAAGTGCTACTGGAAGTGTAGCCTCAATATTTCGCCTGCAAGACCGACCCATTTTACAAACCAACGTAACATATATGTCTGTTTTTACGGCGGCCGTCGTATATAGCAAAAAGCCCTTGCGCACAATTATTTGAGCTACTATATTTGAAATTAGAGCTTCATCATTGGTACCTGTTTCCTATATGACCAACGCCCCCAGACGAGGTTAGTTACTTTAGGTATTTCAGAGACACCCCTGGTTCTTATACATACCAGGTATATAACACCCATACATGGGACATCGGTTTTTAAGTCTCATCCGGAAGACTGTTAGTAATTCCAGTTGGTCAGAATGGTCAGCCATGGGAATCGAACCCGCAACTTAGAGATTACAAGTCACATGCTCTACTGATTGAGTTAACAGGGCTGACTTTGGCAACTTTTTCAAGGGCTATGTCTGTCTTGAATTTCTGTAACTATTTTATTGTCTTAATTCTTTGAGAACACATTTTTCACACCAAACAGTTTTACTCGGACAACGTACTCATAAGATGTGCCCTTATCATGGTATACCTATCAATCGACTAAAAATAATCAAACCTCTTTGTCAAAGATGTCATATGTCGTAAGATGCGGCCTCATCAGGATAACCGGCAAACTCGTACCTTAGTGACAACAATTGTGTCGCAACAATATACTGGTATATTTTAAAACAGGGCCGGGCTAATGTGTACCGCAGTACAAAATTTCTGTACCGCGAGGAAAATGAACTACACATTGCGAATTAGATTGACACGTCTCGACAAAAATAGCACATTACACTGTAATTATATTAAGGTCGCTGCCACTTGTCGGCCAGTCTGATGTATCAAAACAATGCCGCCTGGTTAAATTAAAGAGGAGTTTGAATTGTGTTTATAGCAATAAAACAATCATTGCTTTATATTTATAAGAACGTCATCTGTGCAATAAAAGAATAAGGAAACTGTCGGAACTAATTGCCGTTAGTTTCCTATTATACACAGTGATAGCCATTAGTGAACAGCGTATAAATTTGCCAGTTTTATGTCATAGCTTATACTTTAAATGCAATTAATGCAATTGTTTTTAAGAGATTAACCAGCATTAAGGATCTTGTGATAAATGGCGTAAGGTATTCACTGTCGGAATG
Source organism: Saxidomus purpurata (assembly GCA_022818135.1). Taxonomy (NCBI): domain Eukaryota; kingdom Metazoa; phylum Mollusca; class Bivalvia; order Venerida; family Veneridae; genus Saxidomus; species Saxidomus purpurata. The sequence goes on from JAFMSR010000012.1 coordinate 50,162,755, forward strand.
ATCAAGTGTATAAATCTCTACTTACAACATGCTATTTTTCATCATATCTTAATTTCAGAAAAGAAAGATATTGGTCCAACATGATCCAATCAGAAACTCAGAGTCACTTTCCCAGTGCTTAGTTGTACAAGCTTGTGTCAATACTGCCATAGTCAGCAGATTTGTAAAAGGTAAACAAGTGATCAAATTTGTGTCCGGCACTGTCTGAATAGCTTTAAATTAAAAGCCTTGATCAAATAGAGAGACTAGCAAGTTCAGTGTTAAAATTTAGAAATCTACTGTGAAAGTGGAAACAATGTACGAGTTGTTGCTGAAAAATCATTTGGTCATGGAACAAAATCTTCAAATGCACAAAATATTTCGTCAAATAATTTACAACTGTGCAAAATTATGGACTTCACGTTTTATATGCCCTTTGTAGCATTTTTAGATGTTTTTCGTTCATTAGTAACCGAGTGCAGGAACTATAGATGAACTGCAATTTATATCACAAATACATGTACTAGTATATATGAATATTAACAGGACATTTTAATCATTTTATTAACGTTGCCAGTCCTCATTCCTTTTAAAGGCAGACTGGCAGAGCAGATAGGAGTTTTGAAAGAGCTGACCATTCCCTACTTATAGTAAAAGAGCAATAATTCTGACCATAAGCTGAAAGACTGCACAGTGACACTGCATACAACAAATATATTGCCACGTAGTTCTTCTAGAAAACTATAAAAGTTTATATTCTGATGTCTTTGGTGCAGAGGTATTTGCGTGCGACTGGTTGGTAGAATATCATAGATCAATCTAGTAAATCTAGTTAGTCATATTCGAGCAAACTTTGCATTAGTTGCATAAAGGGCGATTGACTACATTGACTTACTACATAAAGACTTAAGCTTTGGAACATTGAATATAACTTACTGAAATAGAGAAGTGACCTAATAAATTTTAGTAGTTTGAGTGAGGAAATATGAAACATCTCATGTTTGAAATTATGATGAAAAGAATATTCTTTCGGTCAGAACACCAAGGAATAGTCATCATGAGTACCGGTAGATAAATATAGATTGCAAGAACTTGTTCCACAATCAGAGTGAATTAAATAAGTTTTAAATAAATGATGTTTAGTCCATTAGTACTGAGGCTTCATTTAATTGAGTGTACACATCATGTTTTAAAAAACAGCTGCAGTACGAGCCTTGAAATTGCTCTACAAAAGTTGACAAATTGTCAAAAATAGGTCCAAGGACCACATTTACAACTTAATGGCTCTCATTGTATCAATAAATATGTCTTACTGACAGAAAACACCTTTATTTGTGCCAAAATCATCCCCAACTTTGCTTTTGAAATCATCAAGTACATATTAGAAACATTGCGCAGTATTTTTCATGTCGTGATTTTGCAAAAAATAAGAAAAGCTTTCTGGCAACTTTTTTTCTTAAAGGCACAACTTGAATACGAAAGAAAGGCATACTTATGTCAACGTCATTTTTTTACAGAAAATATATATTTGTAATGAATAGAACATGTTTCTATCATTATCAAACCTATAAAGTTATGCAACTGTATCAGTACATTCTAAGTGATCCTGGAACTTAAATATCTATCCAGAAATTACATATAGGTATAGTCCATTGTATTAACTCTATCAGTGCATTTATTGCAGAAGGTAGTCTTCTTTCAAATTGACAAAATTGCAATTACATAAATTTAGTCAGAGGCAGGATCTTGGCTATTTTCCTTTTTCATAACCCATTACACATTAGAATACACATTAAATGACATAGACCGCCACCTCCATTTAATCACAGACTGCAACTTCTAAGCACCAAAGTGTTCAGAGGAAGGATTTGGCATGTTTCCATATGGATAATACGGCTGGATATTTCCTAAGTGCCTAGCCTCAAAAGATGTGCAGGGAGGATATGCCACATCTCTGGCTAGGTTTTTGCAGTGGAAAAGATCGCTTTAAATCAATAAGTGCGATGTTTGCAAGAAGGCCATATTGAAAATATGATGCAATTAAGAGTGTCTGTTTAAATGTCAAAATACGTTACCTTCTCAAAATAAAGAATTTATTTTTATTATTATTATTATTATTATTATTATTATTTTGTTAATCACACTATTTAGAAAACAAGAGCCGTCATTGGAAAGTAACCCATAGGTGGTGTCTCACAGCTTGTGACCTGACCATCAAGGTGTAGACCATATTTTTAATATGCCTTGCAAAGTTCCTTCGGGAGCATTGAAATACACGTCTAAAAATCCCATTCATTCATCGCTGCGGCAAGTATGTGGTATGTGATAATGCTTTTTTTGTTTATAGAATGTTTGTATATCTTAAAAATACTTGCATTGTGATCTAAAGCTAGATATTAAATGTTATGAATAAATGTAGTTTAAACTGCTTTTGGCAACGGGATAATAGTTAATATACATGTATGCTGTTTTTTGACTACAGACAGGTCTTAAATATAAACTGATCATGCAAGAATCCGTGTATGTAACTCCTGTTAAAAAATCTTATACTACATTCACTTATTTCAAGTACTAGATAGCAATGTATATGAATGTATGGAAACCTATCCAACACTTATAGATGGTGAATTACTTCAAAATGTTATTCAAATAAAAAAGAAATTTTGGCCGCGTCATTTATGTCTCCATTATTGTTTCATCTTTTTAATTATTACACCAGTACTGGTTTTTCCAGAAACATACTCGAGAGTGACTCTATAAGCTTCAACATGCTCAAGCTTTCTTCACAATCATGCTAAAATAAATTAGCTCAACCAAGATATCAAATGGTTGCTGGAAATGAAGTCAAACTGTTATTTGATCATTCAAATCAAATGTGAAAAAAAAACAAAAATAATATCAAACAGGGAATGCCACGTACCAAAAACGCAGCCTCCCCAAAACGAGCCCCACAGCACCCAGAAGTGCACACCACCAACACACACACACACAATCATGTACACACACACACACATATACTACCGACACACACTAGGATACAAAGCAAACACACGAGGACAAAACGAACAATTAAAGGAACACAGTGGGGCACCGCCTTGGAACGGTCAGTGGCAAAAACACCACTGGGGAGCTTAAACCGGTTTATGGTGCGCACCCAACCTCACTCTTACCCCCACCATGTTCCAAAGTCACAGGACAGTGTAAATAAAAGTAATCCCTGCTAGGTGAATCTCTAACACACGCAATGGAAACAAAAGGCATGGTATGTAAAACACAAAAATGCTCGTGTATAAATATATAAAAAGCAAACCTTGAGAACCAAAACACGTATGTACTCAATGCCTTTGCAGAAGGCAGAGCACCAAGACAAACACCCTTAAGGGCCCGACGAAACAGGCCAGAGGACAGAAATCAAAACAGTTTCGTCCCAGTGGGATTTAAAAACTGCCCATCACAGAGTCCTCCCCCTCTTCCGTCAGACACAATCAAAGAGGGGAATCATAGCGTCCAACTGTAAACGGGTTGAACACCAAACATGCGGTGTGTCTCAAAACAGTTGGGTCGTAACCTCTTTTACCAAAACGTTTTATAATTTTAGCAAATACAGTTGGAAAATTGCCATGACCCAAAATCTTACGAAGTTTGTAAACCACATCCCCATAAAAATCGGGTTTTGAAATACCTTCTCGCAGAAGAGTCTTTAGATTACTATTGAATTTCAAAACCAAATCAGAATTACGATAGTAAAATTTGGCAAAATATTTACGCAATTTGTAATAACGGTAGCCCTGTTGAAGAAGTTTATTTGTGATATATTGATTACGTTCATTGAAATCCTCAACATGACTACACGCTCTGGCAAACCGAATTAACTGAGAAATGTATACCCCATAAGATGTAGCATGAGGTACATCCCCATCCAAATGGGGGAAATTTACAATACTAAAATTAAAATCATCCCTCTTGTCATAAATTTTGGTATGTATAATATTGTTATAAATCTTGTTCGTACACTTGTATGAGTTAAAGCCTGTTTCAACAGCATTTTGTTCATAATTAAAGGCGTGTAGTTTACCTAACTATTGTTTCTTGGAAATACTTGATTGCGACATGTCGTATTGATGTGCTGAACAGTTGTGCCATGTTGTTTGAAAATCCTTTGTTGCATGACAAAGTTACTGTCCGAATATAAATGTGTTCATAGATACAGGATTCCATAACCTTTTAACTTAAAGTGTGACCATTACTGAAACAAGAGTTTTGCAAGCGACACATCTTGATGTGCTAACAATTTGTGTCATATGATTGGAAAATCGTAAAAAACACGTATAAATGGGACAAAAAAGAGGGATGGTGTGGTGCTCACCTTTAGAATATGATAAGTGAAATGTAGGTGCTAGAGTGTAAAGAAACCAAATGTTGAATCACGAACATCAGACGATATACAATAGCTCATCTCGAGCAGTGTTTGCTCCGGTAAGCTAAATATAATTAAGTGGAATAAAAAACAAAACTAGATTTTCTAGGAGGCTGCGTTTTTGGTACGTGGTATTCCCTGTTTGATATTATTTTTGTTTCAATGTGTTTCAATATACATGTTTTGTTCATGACCCACTAACCAAACAATTGATAGGGATCAGCTACATTTCAGAAGGAACCTTCTGAGCATGTTTGGTGAAAGAAAACAGTGACCCGTACAGCGTTATCAAGGCAAATCTAAAGGAAATCACTGTGACCTTTCACACACTAACCCCAAAAACAATAGGGATCATCTAAATAGTGCAGGGAACCTTCTCAGCAAGTTTGATGAAAGCTGGCACATATTTTCATTAATATTAGCCTCCTTGTTTTCATGTGTTTCTATTCAATCAATTCCCATTTTCTTTGATTACGTTGTCTCGTTATCATTTTAGCCTCCATATAAGATATTTTACCATAATTTGCATATAATTATGACTCTCACTTAGTATATTGTTTCAAAATTAATGCTACTACTATGTCAGCACTGATATTCTAGTAGCCCAGGTTACAAAACACAGGTTACAATAACATTTGCCAGTGCTACAATATGTATTTGGTGAAGCCAATCAACCGTTGAAAAGGTTATTTCTCATGTTTTTTTTCTTTTTCATCTTCATGCTCTAAGATTATCGAGGTGTGCAGCTGAAGTCATCTGGTGTTACAACCACTAACGAAATTGATTAGAGTTTGGAGGTTCAACGATAACATCAAAAGCAATGCACAAATGTCTGAACATTGCCGACGCGCCGGTCAAAGTAGCTATGAAGCACATCCCAATGTTGGTTTCCTAAACTCCGCCTTTTATCTTTTTCTTTTTTGACAATTACCGATCAATACTATACTCGTTAATACTTTATGTACAATGCGTCTTTAGTGCTGACCTTAGACTGTTTATGGCGCGGAAACTAAGCGATACTGGCCCTTCTAGGTATCTGGTTTATATGAAACATATGACAAATCAATAGACATATTGCACACACACTTGAGGTAACGGGTAACAACGTGTTGAGGCAGATAATTACTCAAACTTCAACATGTAACTATCATTGTGTCGGGTATTGCTCACATCTTGGTGTAGAAACATGTAAGAACGATAAAGAAAACATTAAAACATGTCTCTTAATAAAACGACGGGCGTTTTTACGCCGGGAAAACGCCGGTGAAAAATTATGTGTGGTGAAACGGCTTTTAACACATAAATCATGTTTTCTGCCGACCTGAATATATCTGTAATTTATTGTATTTCTGTTTATATTAATTTAATATCGAATATACTCACTGCGGTCAAATAACAAGAAAGAGGGGAGTGGTGGTGTAGAGGTTATGGTGTCTACCGATCATCCCGGAGGTTGCGGGTTCGAGCCCTACTACGGGTCACGTCCGTACCTCCTCATATGATACCAGTTCTATTTTTCAAGGCGGACTCGCGAGTGTCTCGATAAGCTACAAGCGGCTACAAGCTTTCTTCACAATCGAGCTAGAATAATTAGTATAATCTAAATAACAAGTTCACGGAGCGTAATTTAATAAAATTATATAGTTAACAAGTAATGTAGATAATTGTACACATACGATAAAGATAAACATGGCATGTGTATCTTACTTATGCTTATATATATTTCTTTACATACCGTATACATCTATATAATTATATTCAAAATATTGATATTCATTTCACTGAAATTACTTAGAAGTAAGTACTTGTTTCACAATAACTAGATGCCCACGTGCAACATGTCGTGTCCGCAAGCTGTCAAAAGGACAAACTCCTTACCAAGAAGAGATAGGTCAAAATACACCTCAACATTGGATGCAACATGCATGTTGTATCACCGAAAAGAGATGTTTTGGTATAAAAATAAGATATTGCAATACCGAGATTTACATTTTCTTTGATTACGTTGTCTCGTTATCATTTTAGCCTCCATATAAGATATTTTACCATAATTTGCATATAATTATGACTCTCACTTAGTATATTGTTTCAAAATTAATGCTACTACTATGTCAGCACTGATATTCTAGTAGCCCAGGTTACAAAACACAGGTTACAATAACATTTGCCAGTGCTACAATATGTATTTGGTGAAGCCAATCAACCGTTGAAAAGGTTATTTCTCATGTTTTTTTCTTTTTCATCTTCATGCTCTAAGATTATCGAGGTGTGCAGCTGAAGTCATCTGGTGTTACAACCACTAACGAAATTGATTAGAGTTTGGAGGTTCAACGATAACATCAAAAGCAATGCACAAATGTCTGAACATTGCCGACGCGCCGGTCAAAGTAGCTATGAAGCACATCCCAATGTTGGTTTCCTAAACTCCGCCTTTTATCTTTTTCTTTTTTGACAATTACCGATCAATACTATACTCGTTAATACTTTATGTACAATGCGTCTTTAGTGCTGACCTTAGACTGTTTATGGCGCGGAAACTAAGCGATACTGGCCCTTCTAGGTATCTGGTTTATATGAAACATATGACAAATCAATAGACATATTGCACACACACTTGAGGTAACGGGTAACAACGTGTTGAGGCAGATAATTACTCAAACTTCAACATGTAACTATCATTGTGTCGGGTATTGCTCACATCTTGGTGTAGAAACATGTAAGAACGATAAAGAAAACATTAAAACATGTCTCTTAATAAAACGACGGGCGTTTTTACGCCGGGAAAACGCCGGTGAAAAATTATGTGTGGTGAAACGGCTTTTAACACATAAATCATGTTTTCTGCCGACCTGAATATATCTGTAATTTATTGTATTTCTGTTTATATTAATTTAATATCGAATATACTCACTGCGGTCAAATAACAAGAAAGAGGGGAGTGGTGGTGTAGAGGTTATGGTGTCTACCGATCATCCCGGAGGTTGCGGGTTCGAGCCCTACTACGGGTCACGTCCGTACCTCCTCATATGATACCAGTTCTATTTTTCAAGGCGGACTCGCGAGTGTCTCGATAAGCTACAAGCGGCTACAAGCTTTCTTCACAATCGAGCTAGAATAATTAGTATAATCTAAATAACAAGTTCACGGAGCGTAATTTAATAAAATTATATAGTTAACAAGTAATGTAGATAATTGTACACATACGATAAAGATAAACATGGCATGTGTATCTTACTTATGCTTATATATATTTCTTTACATACCGTATACATCTATATAATTATATTCAAAATATTGATATTCATTTCACTGAAATTACTTAGAAGTAAGTACTTGTTTCACAATAACTAGATGCCCACGTGCAACATGTCGTGTCCGCAAGCTGTCAAAAGGACAAACTCCTTACCAAGAAGAGATAGGTCAAAATACACCTCAACATTGGATGCAACATGCATGTTGTATCACCGAAAAGAGATGTTTTGGTATAAAAATAAGATATTGCAATACCGAGATTTACTTCAAATATAGACATTTTAGCGGCAGCGTGTAACAAGTATGGACTTAATATCGCGGAATATCTTGCCCCTTCATCTGTCTGATTTATGACAAGTAACACCAGACTCTCTTCATGCATGAGGACGAAATGCTCAGTACAAATATATTTTTGACTTTGACCTTTAACCTCTAAGTCTGACCATGACCTTAGACCTAGGGACCTGCTTCTTCCGCATGACACTCCGTCTGATGGTGGTGAACATATGTGCCAAGTAACATCAAAATCCCTTCATGCATGTAGTAGATATGCTCCGAACAAAGTATTTCTTGAATTTTAAATATAACCTCTAAGTGTGACCTTGACCTTAGACCTATGGACCTGGTTTTTGCGCATGACACTCCGTCTTATGATGATAAACATTTGTACCAAGTTACATCAACATCCCTCCATGCATGAAGAAGATATGCTCCGGACAAAGTATTTCTTGAATGTGACCTTTAAACTCTTAAGTGTGACATTAACCTTTGACCTAGGGACCTGGTTCTTGCACATGACACTCCGTCTTACTGCGGTGAACATTTGTGCCAAGCTATTTCAGAATCCCTCGATCCATTGATAAGTTCCAGACAAACTAAACTCGGAATGACGCACGGACGGACAGACGGACTCACATACATCGAACCGCCAACTGGACATTTATATCGAGCTTTCGCAAGCAGCTCGACAAAAATGGCATATAACATAACAGTAAAAAGTATTAAACTGGTTTGAAATTCTGATATTAAAAGTGACCTCACTTTGAGGGGCTCGCAACACCTGGGTGATTTCCTTCTTATGGTAGGCAGCACCTTATTCCTTTTAGTTGTACATTGCCGTCTGTGACACAGGAATGCCAAGCTTGTGACACAAGTGATATCTATGGGCTGAAAAAATTGAAGAAATTATTAATTATTTCATAAAAAATAATCACTATCATGGAACATATTCAACAAAACATTGACTGGACTTATGAGTAATAAACAAATAAACTTGTATCCAAGTCTACCGGTACCAAAATCAAGGAAGTTTTGACAATTCTCTCTATCATGTCTATATTTTAAGTGTAATCAGGGACTTATATATACTGTGTATATAGGTCCGTGCTGTAACAAGTTAGGCTTTATACTATTTCAGTCATGATAATTAACTGAATTAGATAATGATTTTGATAACCATTAATAAACACATTAACCCCGATTCACAAGTGAACTTTCAATATAGACGAATAGAGTAAAAAAATCCCGAATTGTCTGATATTCTTCTCTTACAGTGAAATGGTAAAATTAAATCTACTGATATAGCTTAGAGATATTCATACAGAAAAGATTAAAGTACTTTTTTTCGTAAAGTGTGCACGTTAACAAATTCAGTGACCCAAGCCTATCAGTGGAATGTTTTATGACCCTTATAAAAGTGCCAGGGGCTATACGGGCCTGTAGAAAAAACATGCAGTTCATCAAAATATTGCATAATATTGCATCATATTATGTAATATGACCACAACTGATGGACTAGCTTTTGTCTCAGCTACTTTTACAACATAAAAAATAGATTTATAATAGTTGGTAACTGAACTTCAAATTTGCCGAAAAGATGAAGATAAGTGTTAACTAATTCTTTTTAACAACCAAATTTTAACACAGCCCTATACATCAATATGCATGCTTTAAATGAAAGTTTAAAGGTGTTAGTAAATAGTTGATAGCTGATAACTTAATGGTATTCATTTATTGCAGAAAATGCATTAAAATAAACAATGGCTTACAGTTGTGAGTGATGTAAATTTACAAATTTGCTACAGCCTGATAAAATGGTATACCGGCCTGTGCACTTCTCTACTATAAACATTTTTGTTCATTTCAGACTTTTGTAGTGATACTTACTATTAACTTTATTAACCATATACCAGTAACAGTTATGTAATATAGAAAGTAACTTTCATAGAACTTAATTGTTTTAAAAAGTTTAACTGATTGGAAAGAATAAAGAAAATATGCATGTTGTGTTATATGGATTGATCAGTGTTTCAGTTTGTGACCTGTATAATGTTATTGAGGTCAATGGACAAACCAACATCATGACATTAGCTCTGCTGGACAAAGGACTTTATCCAGTCAAGCTAGAAATGTTAGTGATATTCATTTCATGCTTCAGCAAAATTCTAAATTAACTCTTGCACTACTGAGCAACAATTGATCCTGCCTTTGTCCAACCAGCTTATCCATCCAGATTGATCATGATCTGCACTCTCTACTATTCAGACATTTTAGTATTGTTATATTGACAAGCAACCTTTACTCATTTACTAGCAAATTAGAGTAAAAAATTCGGACTATTTTCTGAGTAGTAATTGTACATCTAAGAACCCAATGTTTACTGAACATTTGGTATTTTGACACAAATGTGTGCATTTGGACACGATTTTGATATGGTCCGCATGTTCTGACCAAAACGAAAATTCGTTGATATAATAAAGAATGAAAACGGTATACAAAAAGTGTAAATTCATAGTGGTCAGAGAATGCGGACCTAGTGAAATCTTTGTGTCAAAGTGACCTCTCCCATACTTTGTAGGTCCAGATTTGGACTATTTTTCGTCAATACTTCCTTAGTAAACACGATTTATAGGCTGTTTCATCCTTTTTACGTTCAAACAAAACGTCTTTCAAATCTTTAGATTGTTTCACTTACACTTCACTTACTTACTCTTTTCGATCTTTGATCAAAATCTTTAGCTTCGTCTCTCCACCATTTTTGTAAAAAATTGAAGCGTCTGTGGCAACTGTCAACAAATCGATACTTTTTCGGTAAAATGTAGCTTCCTGTCCACGGAGATTGTAACAGATCGCAGCGTAATTTCGAATTTCTTGTTTATCAGTAGAATCTTGCATGTAGAGTCTACAGTACTGTATTGTAGTACTTGATCAAGGCTATATCCTTCACTCAATTTATGATGTATACTCAATATGACTCCACCGTTTCTTTTCTTTAAAAACACTTTTAAACAGTTATGAGCAATTCAATTTAGATCTAGATAAAAAATATTGGAAGGAAAACAACAGACGCTACATTCGGATTGATTTTAAAATAGAATGAGTATATCAATAAAATACGACATGTTGATGACATCGTTCGCAGTGGTGCAATGGTAGCGTCAGCGCTTCACAAGCTTACGGATGCGAGTTCGAAACCCGACAACTCCTTTTGATTTTTCTTTCTTTTCAACATTTTTAAGTCGGTTGAACAATCACCCGTTTTTGTATTCTTAACGTTACTCAACCTTTTATTTTCAATAAAACTCTTTTTGGGTAGAACATTTTGTACCTTAAAAACTCATGAATTCAAAGTCTTCTGAAAATACTATGGTAGTTTCATGTTATAATGCCTGATCAACATTACTAAGATCTCTATTTAATTTCTTTCCAGAATGCCTGGTGCAGGGCAGCGGTCGTTTAACTGCATGTTATGTAAGAAGAGAGCAAAACCAAAGGAAAGAAGACCAGTAAACAAATGTATACGGAAGTATATTTTTAAGTACTTTCTTACTTCACCAACAGAAAATGATATGATTTGTCAAAAGTGTAGACATTCGTATTATCTTAAAGACACTAAACGTAAATCACGTGACGATGTCCACACAGGTTGTTCATCTACTGTATCAAGAGATCGCCAGGAGTCATGTTGTAAGAACCGTAGATGGGTTCTTTATTTATATGTTTATTGATGTTTAGTAGTTACATTATTTATTAAGTAAAGTTTAATATGGCGCCATTTTGTGTAACGTGACGTCGCACAGTTACGTACGTGCTGTCGACTTCCGTCGACGTCAGTTGTTTACGTCTGGTCGTTAAAAACGTTTCAGACAAGTCTTGTGTTTATGTATTTAGTAGGATTTGGGATGAAAATACTTATAGGACGTAAAGTCGGTATGTGATAATTATTATTGTTCTCTGTTGATTCGTGCTTACATATTAAGCTGATATTAATTTAAAATGATTTGATATTGATTGAATTTCATGTTAAAAACTAGAAATAGAAATAATACAGAACATTCGTGTATTGTAACGACATGGATATTGGCAGGTCTATATTTTCCTTATTAATTGTTTAATTATTTTTTTATGCATGCGAGATTAATTTGTGATTTTCATTACATGTATATATTCATGTTTAATTTTAGAGAATCGCTACGCTAAGAAATAAATTGATGATCGGCGCATACTCGAGTTAGTCTTGATTCCCCAAGTTTGCTACAATTCTCGACTTCTCATCGTACATGTTGAAATAGAAGATGGCTACCGGAAATGAATCTATTCCGACGCACGAGGGATTTGACAGTGCGAAACGTGCACGCACAGCCCAGTTATCACAACTGACAAAGTTATACAATGAAATAGAACGATATATGATTTCGCACGAAAATGAAGAAACTGTCAAAACTTTGTACAGCAAATTATGTGAGCGTTTTGAACAATTTAAATCAGCTCATTTGCGGTGTTTGGATGTGTGCACAGACGAGGATATTGTATCTACGTTAGAAATGAACTATGAAAGCTGTAAAAAGAACTTCGTTGAGTTCCGGGAGAGGTTTTCGCAATGGATTTCGCCTGAGAAAACGCCTGATGATAATGACGCTTGCTCTTCAGTCAGTCATGTTAGTTCAGCTTCAACAGTATCCTCGCGCTCCAGGTTAAAAAGCGCAAAAGCCAAACGTTTAATTGCAGAACATAAAATGAAAACATTGAATAAAAAGCAAGAGCTAGAGCGCGCACGCGTGGAACTACAAATGAAACAGCAATTACTTGATCAAGAATCTGAACTTGAGGAAACGGAGTTGGAAGAATCAGTATGGCAACAAGCTGTCCAGGAAGAGACTGGAATAAACATTGAAGTTCAGACTCAGATATCAGAGAATCAGTCTACTTCCGTTGAAACAACTTCCGTAACTAGAAAAAATGTGACAGATACAGATAGTGATGATGTCCTTCTACCTAAAACGTATAATACAAGGAGTACGTCAACTACAGGAGGGAATATGAGTTATAACGGTATGTGTGACCGTGCACGTGATCACGTGCATAATCAAAATGAAGGTAAGACTATGCATACTATAAATACTATAGACTCAAATGTAAGTGTGTCTAGCATAGATACAGCATTCTATAGACTCGCATCTACACTTCATGAAGGATTCAATCTTCCGAAACCAGAATTACTAACATTTAGCGGCAAACCAACTGACTATTGTAAATTCATCAAAAACTTCGAAACTAATATCGAAGGTAAAATTACTGATGATAGACTCAGGTTGAGTTACTTAATACAGTACTGTTACGGCGAAGCAAAGTGTTGCATTGAAGATTGTGTTTTGTTGGAACCCAGTGCCGGATATAGACGCGCACGTGATATTTTGTTCTCACGATATGGAAGGCCACATGTGATTGCTAGAACATATATTGAAAATTTAGTATACGGTCCACAGATAGCAACAGCCAATATAGATGGACTATCAAAACTAGCATTAGAAATGCAAAAGTGTGAAATAACTCTATCTCAGCTTGGTTTTTCATCGGATGTAGATAACTCTGAAAATTTGAGGCGAATTGTAAAACGCTTACCAATGCATTTGAGAGTAAAATGGGTCGACACGTGATTAATGAATCTGGTAGGGAAGTACGCTTTACCGACTTAGCGAAATTCGTGGACGAGAAATCACGCGTTGCTAGTTCAATGTACGGGATTGATCTCGCTAAAGAAAACAGATCAAAGTTCGAAACTAAGTCGACTTCCGGTAAACTATATAGTACCAAGCCGGTTAAAGATGTAACTACGCTGACCACACATAGCAATGCTGACCAGAGAAGAAATGAAAGAAAATGTCGTTGTTGTCATGGTAACTGTCTTGATTTATCTACATGTAGTAAATTTAAATCAATGGCCCTAAATGAGAGAAAAGAACTGGTGCGAAGATTGAAGCTTTGTTACAATTGTTTGAAAGGCAACCATTCGTATAGCAACTGTAGAAAACCGAAGTCATGTACGGTACCCGAATGCGAACTGAAGCATAACATTATGTTACATAGTTGGAGTAAACCCAATCCTGAATCTCCAGTGACACAATCTGTGAATTGTGCATCTGTGAAGAACTCTTATATGAAGAACTGTTTAGGAATTATACCTGTTATTGTGAATGGCGGAAATAGGAATTCTTGTCACACATACGCTCTGTTAGATGACGGTGCAGATAAAACATTATGTGATGAACGTTTATTACAGTCTTTGAACGTCACGACTAAACCTGTAACGTTTCATATCGCAACGGTAAACTCAACGAGTAATACAAATCACGGACAGGAAGTAGACTTAACAGTAATGGCTGTAAACGGAAATAGAAACGAAGAGGTGACCCTTTCCAAGGTGTGGTCTGTGAAGAAGCTTCCTATTTCCACAAAATCAGCAGCAATAAATGTTGACTTCAAGAAATTACCATACTTATCAGATATTGATATACCCCGAATTGACACTAACAATGTTATGCTACTGATCGGTACAGATTCTCCAGCTGCACATATTCCACTCGAAGTGCGTTCAGGGCACAGTGATCAACCATACGCCGTACGTTCACGCCTAGGATGGGCAGTGCGTGGTCCAATGCAAGACCATAGTGCACCTGGTACCATAAATGTCAACTTTGAACAGTCCAGAGACGTGTTGCTGCAACAGCAACTTGAAAGAATGTGGAATACAGAATTTGATGACAGATTATTGAATGAAAAAGATTCAATGTCTGTTGAAGATAAACGTGCTTTACAGATTATGGAATCATCTCTTATTCATGAAGAAGGGCACTATATTATGGGATTACCATGGAGGAAGGAGAATGCATCCTTGCCTAACAACATGGCTCTTGCTCAAGTACGCCTACAACAACTGCAACGTAAACTGTCACGTGACCCGACATTACATAAAATGTATACAACTACCTTGAACGATTATATCGAGAAGGGATACGCAAAGGAAGTAAAAGAAAGCCAAACTAGTTCTACATGTGTATTGTACCTACCGCACCACCCAGTAACAAATGCGAACAAGCCTGGCAAAGTACGTGTAGTTTTCGACTGTGCTGCTAAGTACCACGGTATTTCACTGAACAGTCAGTTGCTACAAGGACCCGACTTAATGAACAGTCTTGTAGGCGTTCTTATTCGATTTAGGAAAGAGAAAGTAGCTCTAGCTGCAGATATCGAAGCTATGTTTCATCAGGTCCGTGTTACGGAAAAAGATTGCAATGCCTTAAGATTTCTATGGTGGCCTGGTGGTGACATCACACAGAAGCCGAAGTGTTATCGTATGCAAGTACACCTGTTTGAAGCTACCTCATCACCCAGCTGTGCAGCATATGCATTAAAGCGGACTGCTATCGACAATGCTGATATATTTGAACAGGAAGTGGTTTCTACAGTGGAACGAAATTTCTACGTAGATGATTGTCTGAAGTCTGTTGAATCAGAAGATAGAGCTATAAAGTTAGCAACAGATCTGCAATCACTAATGAAGTTAGGTGGTTTCCGTCTGACAAAGTGGCTAAGCAACAGTAGAACTGTACTGAACGCTATACCAGAATCCGAACGCGCACCATCTGTCGTAGATCTCAGTCTAGATGAAACATTACCTTGTGAACGAGCCCTTGGTGTACAATGGAATGTAAACGACGACAAAATTCAGATTAAAGTAAAGCTGTCTGATAAACCACTCACGAGGCGCGGCATTTTATCAATTGTCAGTTCAATATACGACCCACTAGGACTCGTCTCGCCTGTCACACTTCAAGCCAAGGCTATAATAGAGTTTGTGCAGACAGAAGATTGGTTGGGATGACCAGATACCACAATGCATCAGCAATAAATGGCATACTTGGTTATCAGCCTTACCTTGCTTGGAGAACGTGTCCGTGAATCGCTGCTACCGACCATTGGAATCTGATGATATAAAATATATACAACTACATATATTTAGTGACGGTTCCGAACTTGCATACGGTGCCTGTGCTTACCTGCGTTTTGTTGACAGGTTTAACAATGTAACATGCTGACTGGTCATAGGAAAATCTCGCCTAGCGCCTATCAAGCAGATGTCTATTCCACGTCTTGAGTTATCTGGAGCTGTCGTCGCATGTCGTCTTTTTGCGATTCTGTCAAATGAACTGGATATAAAGGTTGAACAAGTTACCTTCTGGACAGATTCTACGATTGTATTAGGATACATAAAGAACGTATCAAAACGGTTCAAGACATTTGTTGGCAATAGACTCAGTATTATTCATGATATTACCTCGCCAGATCAGTGGCGCCACATTGACACAAATTCGAATCCCGCCGATAAAGCTTCAAGAGGCATACGTGCGGACGATACCCACACGCTAAACATTTGGCTAAATGGACCACCATTTCTACGAAAAGATACTGCTCAATGGCCGAAGAATCAACTTCCACTGGAAGTAGCCAGCGATGACATAGAAGTGAAGAGAGAAGCCACGATCAACACCACGACGGCTGACAAAAGTCTAGACGATATTATTGATCGCTACTCAAGCTGGACTAGACTTAGAAGAGCAGTCGCATGGTTACTGAGATACAAGACGTTCTGCAGACGAAAGTATTTAAATAACGAACTTGACATGGAAGAAGGCAATTTAACATTAGCTTAAATCCAGAAAGCAGAACACGAACTACTGATACATGTACAAGGCAATACATTTGCCAATGAGATGAACAATCTGAAAAACTTTAAGTCAGTCAGATCTGATAGCAGTATTGCATCTCTAAACCCGATAATATACGACCAACTACTCAGAGTACAAGGACGTCTACAATCTCGAAACCCGAGTAAGTGTCCGATTATACTTCCAAACCATCACGCTGTAACAAAATTAATTATTCGACATATTCATGAGAATAACGGTCATGCCGGAAAACAACATGTACTCGCCACGTCACGTGAGAAATACTGGATAGTATGTGGCCCGAGTGCTGTAAAAGGTGTAGTAAGAGGTTGCATAGTGTGTAGACGTCAACACTCTCCATTGCTAAAGCAACAGATGGCGCCTCTTCTTGAAGAGCAGACGACACCAGATGAACCCCCATTTTCTAACGTTGGTATTGATTACTTTGTTTCTCTTACTGTAAAAGAAGGTAGGGCACGCATGAAAAGATGTGGGTGTCTTTTCACGTGTCTTTCAACTAGAGCGGTACATCTTGAGGTTTCTCACAGTTTGACAACTGATTCCTTTATAGCCGCATTTCAACGCTTTACATGTAGAAGAGGATATCCAAAGAAGGTGTATAGTGACAATGGGACAAATCTTGTAAGTGGTAATCGTCAGCTACGACAGTCAATACAAGAATGGAACTCTTCAAAAATAGGAGAACATATGACACAAAAAGAAATAGAATGGTACTTTAACCCGCCACAAGCAAGTCACAGAGGCGGGACCTGGGAGAGAATGATTCGTTCGACGAGAACAATTCTAAAAGCATTAGTCAAGCAACAATTACTAACAGATGAACAACTAGTCACGCTTATGGCTGAAACTGAAAGAATCCTTAACGATAGACCAATAACTAAAGTAAGTGATGACCCAGAAGACATGTCTGCCCTTACACCCAATATGCTGCTGTTAATGAAATCTAACAGTAGTATTCCCAGAGGAATGTTTAAGAAGGACAGTACGTATGTTAAACAGTGGTGGAAACAGGTTCAATACCTCGCTAACGTTTTCTGGAGGAGATGGATACGAGAGTACCTACCAGCCATACAAAACCGACAAATATGGCAGAGGAAAATGACAGATTTACGTGCCGGTGATATTGTGCTAGTGTATGACGAGAATACCCCGCGAGGGCAATGGCCACTGGGAAGAGTTGTGAAAATAAATGAAAGCCGTGATGGACATGTACGGAGCTGTCTTGTGAAGTACAAAAATACACAATCAGTGAAACCAATAACAAAGTTATGCCTACTTGAAAGTTCAGCATAAGCTTATTAGCACGTGTACAAATGACCGTATATGAACTAACAGGACGATCTGTTTAAAGTTTTGTATTAATGCGTTACAGTCTAGCTATGCGATTTACCTTCTTAATGATGAAATTGAAGTAATTTCATGATGGGGACTGTAAGAACCGTAGATGGGTTCTTTATTTATATTTTTATTGATGTTTAGTAGTTACATTATTTATTAAGTAAAGTTTAATATGGCGCCATTTTGTGTAACGTGACGTCGCACAGTTACGTACGTGCTGTCGACTTCCGTCGACGTCGGTTGTTTACGTCTGGTCGTTAAAAACGTTTCAGACAAGTCTTGTCTTTTTAGATTTACATCTCTCTATTTATAACAATATTATACATACCAAAATTTATGACAAGAGGGATGATTTTAATTTTAATATTGTAAATTTCCCCCATTTGGATGGGGATGTACCTCATGCTACATCTTATGGGGTATACATTTCTCAGTTAATTCGGTTTGCCAGAGCGTGTAGTCATGTTGAGGATTTCAATGAACGTAATCAATATATTACAAATAAACTTCTTCAACAGGGCTACCGTTATTACAAATTGCGTAAATATTTTGCTAAATTTTACTATCGTAATTCTGATTTGGTTTTGAAATTCAATAGTAATCTAAAGACTCTTCTGCGAGAAGGTATTTCAAAACCCGATTTTTATGGGGATGCGGTTTACAAACTTCGTAAGATTTTGGGTCATGGCAATTTTCCAACTGTATTTGCTAAAATTATAAAACGTTTTGTTAAAAGAGGTTACGACCCTACTGTTTTGAGACACACCGCATGTTTGGTGTTCAACCCGTTTACAGTTGGACGCTATGCTTCCCTCTTTGATTGTGTCTGACGGAAGAGGGGGAGGACTCTGTGATGGGCAGTTTTTAAATCCCACTGGGACGAAACTGTTTTGATTTCTGTCCTCTGGCCTGTTTCGTCGGGCCCTTAAGGGTGTTTCTCTTGGTGCTCTGCCTTCTGCAAAGGCATTGAGTACATACGTTTTTTGGTTCTCAAAGTTTGCTTTTTATATATTTATACACGAGCATTTTTGTGTTTTACATACCATGCCTTTTGTTTCCATTGCGTGTGTTAGAGATTCACCTAGCAGGGATTACTTTTATTTACACTGTCCTGTGACTTTGGAACATGGTGGGGGTAAGAGTGAGGTTGGGTGCGCACCATAAACCGGTTTAAGCTCCCCAGTGGTGTTTTTGCCACTGACCGTTCCAAGGCGGTGCCCCACTGTGTTCCGTTAATTGTTCGTTTTGTCCTCGTGTGTTTGCTTTGTATGCTTGTGTGTGTTGGTGGTGTATGTTTGTGTGTGTACATGATTGTGTGTGTGTGTGTGTGTGTGTGTGTGTGTGTGTGTGTGTGTGTGTGTGTGTTGGTGGTGTGCACTTCTGGGTGCTGTGGGGCTCGTTTTGGGGAGGCTGCGTTTTTGGTACGTGGCATTCCCTGTTTGATATTATTTTTGTTTTTGTGTTTATGTATTTAGTAGGATTTGGGATGAAAATACTTATAGGACGTAAAGTCGGTATGTGATAATTATTATTGTTCTCTGTTGATTCGTGCTTACGTATTAAGCTGATATTAATTTAAAATGATTTTATATAGATTGAATTTCATGTTAAAAACTAGAAATAGAAATAATACAGAACATTCGTGTATTGTAACGACATGGATATTGGCAGGTCTATATTTTCTTTATTAATTGTTAAATTATTTTTTTATGCATGCGAGATTAATTTGTGATTTTCATTACATGTATATATTCATGTTTAATTTTAGAGAATCGCTACGCTAAGAAATAAATTGATGATCGGCGCATACTCGAGTTAGTCTTGATTCCCCAAGTTTGCTACACATGTATTCGCAGTCATCCATCTGTACATTTGAATATACCATGTAGTGCTAGTTCTCACGCTAGATGTTTCGTGTGTAAAAAGCCAGGTCCTAGGTTGATTGTTGTTCCTTCTAGTGCACGAATGTCAGCTTTCATTCAACATAATGTTTTGATACCATCTGGTTCAAGATGTTGTCCATCACACATTCACAGCACTGACACTTTCTCCGATGATAGTAAGAATGTAAATACCATGAACAGTCATTCCTTAACAGAACATCAATATTGGAACAATATTGCAATTTCAACGGCGTTCCTACTCCGTCCAAAAAGGAAGGACCCTTGTGAAATCCATGGTTATTGTATCAACAACAGGATATTTTGTCACCATCGTTGGACCATACCTTGCAGACGGTCGTAATTCAGACGCACGAATTCTGAATCACATGCTTCAGACAAACGTCGAAGACATACGGTCGTTTGTAGGAAAGAATGATATATAGATAGTTTAGATAGTTTATTATCATAAGCAGTAGACCATATGGCCATGAGCATACATGCAAATATAAATGTATAAACAGTAAGTGACATAATGTCAAGTGTCAACATGTACATTATACTATAAATATACAGCGTGAGGTACATGAGGTATAAATTAATTATAATATAAACAATATTGATTTCTAATCTCAAAAGCTTTATGTACGAACATAGCTAAATTCTTGTTGATACCAATTTTTTCAGATTTCATTAATTCAGTAAATTTCGGTATATTCGGTCTTGACCAATAATATTTTTTAATATACATTTTTCTCAGATCATTGTAAAGTGGACATTCTAGTATAAAATGGAATTCATCCTCTAAAACATTACAATTGTGACATTTTCTTTCTTCATGTGGTATTGCGACCGGTTTATGCCACCTGCCTGCTTCAATTTCTAATCTATGTGAAGAGACTCTTAATCTACATAGTGAGGCTCTAAATTTCTCTATATTAACTAAATACAAATAGGGTTGAATCTGAAAACTTGAAAACAAAGTATAACTTTTAGCTTTTGATGAATCGTTCAAATCAGCCATCCATTTTTGTATAAATACATCATTTAATCTTGTTTTTAGTATATTTATAAAAGCATTATTATCACCAACGCCTTGAAATAACCATACGTCATTAAATCCGAGTGACTGTAACAAATGTTTTACAGAATATGCCCAAGAAGTATTGCTATTTGGTCTTATTTCTAAATCTCTGTACATCATATCATAAACACATTTAACACATACATGATTGTCCATTTGTACAACATTTAACCAATACTTTACAACCCCTACAGCTCTTTTTGTCAGTAACGAAGTCCTACCAAGTTCACCGTATATAAAGTTATTTTGTGTTTGTATCTTCACACTAAGTAATCTTTTAAAAAACTTTAAATGTACTCTCTCTAAAACTACAGACTCGTTTAGTCCCCAGACTTCAGAACCATAATGTAAGATAGGAAGAATAAGTTTATCAAACAATTCCAACTGACTTTTAACTGACATATATGGATACTTAACAAGAGTTGATTTCAATTTATACATTGCCTTCATTGCTTGTCCTGCTAATGTATCAAATGTTGTTTTAAAAGAACCTCCAGTTGTAAAAACAATTCCTAGATATGTAAAGTTATTAACAATTTCTAAAATCTGACCTTTAAACAAAAACTTTAAACTCTGTTTTATTTGTCCACCTTTTTAAAAAATCATAACCTTTGTCTTAGTTGAACTAACACTTAATTTCCATCTATCACAATACTCTTCTAACAGTATTAAACCTTTTTTTAAGTCTTCTTCTGACTCAGACATAATAACAATATCATCGGCATATAAGAGCAAAAGCATTTTTAACATTCCAACATCTATACCATTAAACCCATGCACCATGAGATATTCTTCAATATCATTCAAGTACATAGAAAAAAGAAACGGGGATAACGATTCACCCTGACGCACCCCAAGCATACATGGGAAGTTTTCATTGCTTATTTTGTTGTTGTATTTAATTTTTGATCTCACATTATTATACATAGATTTGACAATGTCAAGGATTTTTACTCTAACCCCTGTCTTAATAAGCTTATACCAGATTATGTCTCGTACCAGATAATCAAACGCCTTGGTAAAATCTACAAAAGCTGCATAAATTCTCTTATTATTATTCAATAAATGTTTAATAAGACCATACAACACAAAAAGATTATCGATAGTTCCCATATTTTGTCTAAAATCTGCCTGGGCTTCAATATACACATGATAATTTTCTGCTCTAGAATTCAATCTATTATTTATAACTTTAGTAAACAATTTACCAAAAGTGCTTAGTAAGGTTATGCCTCTGTAGTTACTAGCTGTATCAATGTCACCCTTTTTATAAAGGAACTACAAAACCTTCAGTCCATGCTTCATGAAAATATCTGGCATCAAACAATTTATTAAACAATGTACATATGATATTTAAAAAACATTCACTCTCAATTCCATATTTAAAAAATTCATTTAACAAGCAATCAGGTCCTGCAGACTTGCCATTATTCAAGCTTTTACATGTTTTAACAATTTCTATTTGAGTAATTGGCAAGTTTAACTCGTTAAACATTATGTCTATATGATATCTCTGTTGTAGACAGAGGGTTCCGGGATTCACTTTCACTTCTAGAGGATATGGGAATAAAGGCTGAAATGCCAGCTTTTATGGTAGAAGGTCAGAGGCAGACGTCAACAGACGACGCAAATGCCAGCAGACAGTCACCTTCTTAATTATTGTGCTGAATACTTTAAAAATAAATTATGACAGTAACTTGAATTGTTTAGCACAATCGGAAAGTGACTATAATTGGGACCTGTGTAGTACTAGAATACTTTTATGTTACCATAAGATAGACTACATTTTACATTTAGAGCTAAACGGTTTTCATTATTTTCTAACATTGCTCACAGATCTACTTTTGTTCAGAGATTATTTTGATCACGTGATTCCCCACCGTGCATGGTATCTCGTCGATATAGAAATGATTAGTTTACCAGCATTTCATCTGCATTATTGAGCTTGAATTGTATGATATATTTATATTTGCATGGTTTTTCCTTTTAGATACAATGGGTGGTTGAGAGCGCCAATGCACGGATCAAACGGTGGAAGTTACTTGACAAAGTATTACCCACAAACCAGATACCAAATATAGGGGACTTTGTTCGTATTGTATGTGCTGTGTCAAACAAGTACCTTGCACCTCATAGTCCTGCTGAAGAAGATGATTCCCGCGTTCCCCAGGTTATGTTAAAACAAGTCAAACAAGTAAACAGCCTAAAATCTTTCATAGAGAGCAGTAACATTGAACGAAGATTAACTATGTGGAAAAATGTTGACTGTGTAGATCTAGAACATTTCCCAAGATTGTCCGAAGAATATCTGCGGGCTTTAACATGCGGTGTTTATCAGTTAAAGCTAAGTCCGTGTTACATTCAGGAACATTTAGAAGGAAGCTGTGACATTAAAGTTCATGTTAAAGACAGTAATTTAATTCGTGTCAGAATACACAGCCGGCATGTGTCTTCAAAACAATACGATCTCTGGGGTACAGTTTGACCAGGTTGAGGTTTTAGCCTGGTATTGCAAGTGTCGGGCAGGTGCATATATTGGTGTATGCTCCCATATTGCGGCAGTTTTATGGTTTCTTGGATACGTCCGGTTTCGTTATACGCACCCAGAAAATCTCGGTGTCCGTGATTGGACAGCGCATCTGTCTGACGCCGCCAATATACCGGAACCTATAGATGAATCCGACAGTGAATCACTGTGTAGCGATTCTGATTTTTAAGGCATTTCCATTGTAACCTTGCTTCTTTTGTATTTGCAACTAACAGTTTTTTTCAGTTATCGCATTCAAGACAGTGTGCGTGAATATACAGTTGCATATTTGTTCTCAATTGTAACATGTGCGACAAAAAAGGCAGTTTTCAAACCATAAGTAACTTCCTCCAGAAAAGGAATGTTAACATGTTGTTTCCGAAAACATTCTGATATTCTACATGTCAAAAGCTGTTTGAAGCAAGATTAGTTTTGTCTGTAGAAGTTCCGTCAGTAATTGTTGTTTTAGATACGCAAGGCTTACTGTTGTTATTTGTTGTTGTAGCAAGTAAAAGTTCATGACTTAGTTGGTTATATTGAAAAAACTTAAATTTTTCGCTTTCGATGATGCTTGTGATGTTATAAAGTATAACTAGCTGCTTTGTTAGCATCATATTGAATTTAGTCGAGTTCCGACTAACACGGAAATCGAACCCTAGACCTCTGGGTCTTGTGCTATAAATGCATATTTACCTGTGACCACGGGCACACCACCCACCAATTGTTATATATATGCGGCTTTTAATTCACACCGTTATTGTTATATTTATTACTGTTGTTACTAAATGCTTTCCAAATTTGATTTCATTGGTAAATGAAAATCAGTTCGATCGCGATTTAAATGTATAACTGTGTATACCGTTTATGCCTATACAATTTGTTTGCTTTATTTACGAAATAAGGTGTTGTTGATTGTGACATGTTAGCGCCACAAATTGTTTTAATATGGTATAGATCTGTATAATTTTGTTATTTATGTAAAGTATAAAAATTTTAAGAAGTTGTTCTAGCAAAATTTAGAGAAACTGTCATTTTAATTAAGTCCAGAGTAACTGGTTTTTAAAATACATGTATCATTAAAATGGATTGTTAGATAGACACAACAAAACTATATGATAGCGTTTTGGGTTTTTAACTATAACAGTTCAGACTAAAAGCCGCGGATCGGTTAAATATGCATGTCCATGCATAATGCATATTATGTTGTTCCGAGTGTGAGCTATTTCATAATTACCCAAATTTAATGCAGTTGTCGATAGTATGATGCGTCACATCTGAAATTATTTATATAACTCATTGGTCACAAGCAGAGTATGTAAAATATATCCTAATTTTTATACCCACTCGGCAGACACGCTTACGTTTTTTTGCACAAGACGTCACTACTTTCGGTTTCATCGGCATAGGTCACCGTGTCTCTCAATATCCCGGCGTTTGTTTTTGCTGATGAGAAGGTTGATTTTAAATCTTCTCTTCCGTTGTCAATATATCTTATTTGAGCACGACAAATTTTGCTTTTACTCTATATTTTTTTTTGCACGCGTTCAAAACGCAAATCCCACAGCTGCCTGTAAACGAAAGGGAGCACATTGAACATTTTCAAAAATGGTAATATCGTGTCCAAAAGTTTTCACTGTTGTCTAAAAGTGTCAGCATTTGTCTAAGATCAAGGTCTTTCAAATAGTATTTGAAGACCCTGCTAAGATGTAGTCTTTTTTAGTATTCACGAGCTGTCGTAATTGTCTCTTACATCGTTTTAGACAAAACGATTTCCGCAAGTTAACTGATGATTCTAAGGCCAAACATGTATTAACCGCTAATTGCAATTTTACGTAACAGGTGCCGTAAGGATATACATGTATTGCCGTTATTTTGAAAAAAAAGTTCTTTGTCTATTCTATTCTATCATAAAAGAAACTATTGCCTTTGCGATATTCAATTTGGTGAATTTACTGAAGAATTATTTTCTACAAATAAAAATGCAACCTGCAATTTATCATTTGTAACGATCTTCGCGTGAAGATAAATAGCGGTCTTTATTATGAATTTATTACTCCTAGGAGTATCCACTGATATATATTTCAAAATATAAATACTCTGGGTAAGTTTTCTGAATCAAAATAGGCGAAAAACATTAAATGTAATTAATGTCAGTAGTTATTTGCTGAGGTTGAACATATACTACCTATCATCTATTAACGGCGTGATTAATATTTTCATAACACATAAATTAATATGTTTTAATTTATACATCTGAGGTTTAACTATACACTTAGAGCCACTTCTAACCCGACACTTTTCAAATTCGATTTTTTCAAATACGATTCAAGATATTTATTTCAAATTAAATATTATGTTGTTTGGCAACATGAGCTGTATAAAAATAAAAAACCTTTCAACTGTGACGATCGGTTACTTTTGCCCGTGTGACAAGTACGATTTCATCCTTTTGCACGAGAAAATGTAAGTGGGCGAAAAATATCGATTTTCATTTTCATTTTATCATTCTATAACGCAATGCAAACCGTAAAAACAGAATTTTGATTTAAAAAATCAGTCACTTCGAATGAATAACCAAGAGCGTGGTCGCGCAATTGACATGTTGCTTGCCGGCTAATCACTAAGACAGTCACGTGTATAAATGTATCATATTTATTTAGCAATAATTTTATTTGCAAACATATGTAGTATCAACCTGATTACTATAAATCGTAAAAAAGGTGGAAACTTATCTGTAAAATACAATTACATTGTATTTCGTTTCTTTACTCCGATGTACGGATTTTATACACCTAGAAAAATGTTAAGTACCCCCTGGAATTTATATAGTGACTTCAAAAAATTGTATCATGAAATCACCTACAAATAAACGAAGGACAAAATGCTGTAAATCATATCAGCAACCCTATGCACGAACTGCAAACAGTTTTGCAGTGCAAGTGAAAGTAGATTGTCTTTAAAAAGACCCGAGGTTCATCTGAAGCACCCAGGCACAGTGAAGGTTTACTCTGCTACTGAACGTACGAAATACGGATGTCATCTGAAGAATTAAAATTGCATTTTTTAACTCTTATTCGCCACCTAAAATCTTCCTATGACCTCTACAGTTCCATACTTTAATGGGTTTTTTTATTTGGGATAAAAACGGTACCCGTTTATTGTTTAACAATATCACCCGAAAAGCCCAACATTATCTTACAGTTTTGCCGTATTCTGTTTGCCAGAGGGTTGCTGTCACGGATTACATTCTTCTTGCCTAGTTCAATTTGACGGTATTTTCATGATAAAGCTTCGTTAGATAAGTCACTCAAAAAATTCAGGGGGTGCTTAACCTTTTTTCTTTGTACATATTATGACTCGGCGACTTTTCTCATTGATGGGATTTAACGTTATGCCATTTTGTGAATTCGGATTTTACAGCTATGTTTTTTATTTGTTAAGTTTTATATGTATTTGTTTATCAATTAAAATTAAATTTCGCAGAAGTATGTATTATGTTTTGAATTTATTATATTCTAAATTTGAACGAAATCAGCCTACAAATAATGAAGTTATACCGAATTATATAAGTGTCGGGTTAGAAGTGGCTCCAAGTGTATATCAAAACCTAGCTTGTTTGTTGTTATTTTTACGAATATATCCAAAAACGCTTTAGTAACAGTAACTGGCTTAAAATTGACGTGACGTAACATTGACGTTACGTAACAAACGTCGTAAAATTGGGTTAACACCCTCTTCAGTTCAGCATTGAAACTGACGAAACTATTCTTTTATGGGATAATCAAACACGATGCAGTAGTATAGGACACATTAATTTAACATTGTACAAAGTTTGGTGAATTTCTAGAATGGGGCCGACTTTGGTCATTCGTGGCCCAAGCCCTTTGCTTGACCGGTTAAAATTTTGCCTGACTGCTTGGACAGGTAGTCAGGCACACTATTAGGACTGTAACGTCAAACATCTGAACTTTCGAGAGATTGCGAACTTGTGATAAAATTTAAACACAGATATTCGCGTGCCCTTGTATTGCCAGATTTGCGAACCAAAAACATGTTTATTTTGCAGTAATTATTTATTGAAATGCACCATGTTTTACTCAACATTATCTAATTTCTTACTAACATAACATATCTAAACATCAGTGCGTTTGTGTTTGAAGTCTTTCCGTAATGCCTCATCTTCGAAACCGTATGGTAAAACTACCCGTCCCTAGATGTGCCACTAATTTTCAGTGTTTTCCACTTATGTCCACAAAAAGCATGGCATTTAGGTGGAAATAGGTGGGATTAACTGCCAATTGATGAAATTCCACCTTTTAAGTACACGTTTTACACTTAAGTGGCAAATTTACCACCATATGCCACATTGTTTGGGTGGCATTTTGGTGGTATTTCGTGGAACATTTGAACAGTATGGTGGCAAATAGGTGGCAACTGGTGTAAAATAGAACTTAGACTATTTTCAGGGTGGAAAATGGGTGACATATGGTGGAAGAAAGGAACTCTTACTTTTTTCTGAGTTGCATATTGGTGGAAAAAAACTTTAGAAAATAAAATTTACTGCAGTTGGTGATGTTGACTAATAGTATTTATAAGTTCGATTGTATAAGGAATAAATGGACTCTTTTACTAAGAGTACAAATCTTGGGACCAGTTTGTAGTCAGTGCCAAATTCACAGGTGCAAATTACAGTTGATTGTTCTGCATGAATGCCACTAGAGAAATAAAGATACCTAGGAACTTTTCTTCATAATTTTCTTTGAAAATATTCTATTTCCACAGCTGAAAAAAATAATCTATTTTTTATTCTGTTATTGAAAGTGAAAGATTAAAACTTTTACTATCTCGACATTTAGAAACAGTACTAAATTGTGATGTGGTGTCGCACTTTTACGTATAGAAACCGGACGTTATGAAGGTGTGGAAGTACTTGACCGGAAATGTCCCTTTTGTGACAATGTTGAAGACGAGAGTCATGTCATGCTTGATTGTAATCTATATGTTGATTTAAGACAGTCATTATTTGATAAAGCTGTAAGTGTAAATTCTGACTTTCTTTCTATGTCTAAAATAGATCAATTAGTATTTTTATTCACAACCCCATTAATGATTAGGAATTGTGCCAAAACCTGCTACAGTATTTTAAGACGACGTCTTTTATACATTTGTAAGTAATGCCTTTTCCTTTTTGTAGCTATGTATTCATTTTATATGCTTCTAAGAAGTTGTTGCTAATCAGTTCATCTACGATCTGATCGAGGTGATATTGGGTTTTCTAAATTGTTTCTTAAATGCGCAATAGTGCTTATTTTGTAAACAAGTGTTTTATCCAATTATTATATATTAAAAGTCTGTAATATTTCTAAATCAGAATGGTTACATACATGTGTTGATATGTACATATTTGTTCGTTGTGTATTATTGTATTGTATGTAATTGAGACTATAATAAAGAATAAATATATACTATTTTGTTTAGATTTAAATTTTAAAAAGCGTACATGGTAAATTACAGCTTATCTTAAATAATTTTTCAATGAATAGTACCGTGCAGTAGCTCTAAACATGATTATAGATATTTCAGCATGAAATTATGTCATAGGTAGTAAAAACAGCAAACAACTCTGACCAAACATCTTATTTATAAATAAATTAAACAGTGTGGTGTAACCGAGACGGTTAACATTTTAACAAGCGAGAGGTCATGTGTGCTCGGCAAAAGTTCATTCTTGATGGATAAGTCCCCGAAAAATAATGCTTGGTAGATTTTGTTGTTATCTTAAAGAACAAAACACTTAATGTTGATAGATGTACAGGAAATGGGCAAAAAAGCCACTTACACGAACTATGCTCTGTACGGTCAATATACATCTGTTGAATGACACGTTTCTTTCCCTGTACGGTTCGTATATGCATAAAATTGTTCGGTGCGTATACTGTAAGGTCCGTAGATGAAACCGTACTGATGGGTTCTTGTAATATATAGTTTGAAGCTAACATGAACATAAAGTGCTGCATGGGCGTATACAATTAGCAAACTGAAGTTGTGGGAAATACCCTTTGTTTTTAAGTTATGTGCTTTTGAGAATTTACTTTCAAACACACATTCATACAATATACATGTAGCTACACGACACTCTTAACTTAAAAAGTCTATGTGAAAAAGTCTATGTGAAAAAAAACCCAGAACAGAATCATGTTCATTAATGCTGATTTATACCATTAAGTACTCCAACCCATGTACTATTATGTTTTAGTACATTGTATTTAGTGTTTGCTCAGTTTGTGCATTTTACAACAAAACGGGAGCAATTAACACTCAGTATTATATTTATAAGAATCTCTGCTTAATGAGATACATTAGAAACCCATGTGTCTAGCATAAATTGTATAGAACACACTGTGTTAGCCTTCGGAACTAGAGGTCAAGTTAATATCTCAGTTCATCACGTCAGGAACCGTCTATAACGTGACGTGAAACTAGCTTCTAGTCTAAAAAGGCTGTCGGACAATAAGAACAAGATGACGTAAAATGGAGGCCATGACAGATCGTGTGTTGATTTATTGTCATTAAAATCTTAATTTACAGTTCTTACAATGTATTTTCGATATTGTAAGAATTGGGAGGATAGACTGTAAATATCCTTTTATTGTATTGTACCTACTTCAACCGTTATCACTCAATGAATGGTATTTGAAGATTGTGTGAAAACAAACCTATAAATTGTCAGTTATCGAAACACGAGGGTTAAACTGTTTTAAATGGTAATTTTTGTTGAGGCTATTATAGTTTAAATCGATTAATTTTTAATTATCTAATACATTTTTATTAATTTCTTAACTCTGAACTAACGCACTTTGTGCATCATAAGTAGTCTGTTTCACTAAAAATCGATTTAAAAGTGTCTGATATTTGAGAGGTTGTTTTTGCGAAAAAAAAGTAAACAAAGATGGCGTCTCAAAATTAAGTGACATATTTAGCCGTCGGTAAAAGTGTCTACGAGTTTTAAAAGAATAGTTAAAATTAATTTTGATAATAACCTTGATAACCAAAGTTTGGTATGATAGGTCACTTTTATTGATATTCGATGTTCCTCTGAACAAAAACTTGGTTAAAATTTCTTGTTTTTTCATTAAATTTCTTTTTGTGATGTAATTTCTATCTTAAACAAAACCACTTAAATTATATAATTTGCTTTTCTCTCAGCAGTTGTCATTACTTTTTGATACATTAATGGTTCTGACATGTCTGAGAATAGCTGTTATTAATCTTTATAAAAACATTCCACCAGACGACTATTTTATTCACCGATGTCATACTAACAGGTTGACAAATCAGATTGAAAGGTCGCATTCGTATTGCTTATGTTTATATATGTTCAATGTAACATACCGGCGGACAGAAAATAAACTTTGTCAATTCTTTGATAATAAGCTTAGAGTAGGCAGTCTTTTTATCATAGGAGCTTGAGGTCGGGATTATGCTTTTTCCAGAAAAAAAAAAATCTTCCGCTAATTTTTCAAAATTTCTGCCGCACTACGTTTACATTCTATCGGTTTCGGTTCAATATTGTGCCGTGCTTGGAGAAGGAGAACCAGGTGTTGATTAAAAATTGACCACGTGCAAGTGACGTCACTCTTAGTATTTGTGTTGGATAACATGGCATATGCCACTCCTTTCCTTTTTTATGTCTACCTGGTACTTCAGTGGTGAAATATAAAAGTTAAAATCCGTGGAAAATATGTTCATACTTTGTTACCTTGTTTCTAAAATAAATGTATAAAGACAAAAATCAGCCGGAAAAAGCATAATCCACCTTGAGACCGTATGCTTTTTTGCCGTTAAAGGGTGGCATATCAAAATTGCACTGTCCGTGCGTCCAACTTTATATGTTTTCGCGTCCGGGCTCTAACTTTTTGGCACAAATATTCATCACACCAAGACGGCGTAGGTCAAGGTCAAACTAAGAGTTTGAAACAATACATATAATAGGGTTATTAGTATAGTAACGTGATCAAGGATGCCGGATTTGCTCGAGTTGTGCGTCGGATCATACGAGTGCGTATCACTGGGCTTAACTATGTCATATATGACCATGACCAACATCATGACGCTTATGTCATAATAAGCAATACAATTTGAATGTTTGATGAAGAAATCTTAAGAAATGGCAAATATATAGCCACCATTAAGTTTTCGTGACAAAATCTAAGTACAAAAAGGGGCATAACTCTGTCAAATATGACCTTGACCTACACAATTTTGCGGCATCACAACCTTTTTGAAATAAGCAATACAATTGGAAAGTTTGATAAAGAAATCTTAAGAAATTGCAAAGTTATAGCTAAAATCTAAGTACAAAACGGGGCATAACTAGTTAAATATGACCTTGACCTACAAAATTTTGCGGTATCATGACTCTTTTGTCATAAGCAATACAACTGTAAAAGTTGATGAAGAAATCATCAGAAATGGCAAAGTTATAGACAACGTTAAGTCTCCGAAAGGAAGACACTATGAAATGACATTTTAAACATAAAATCGAAGAAAAACTCTTTTTAGCGCGACGTAAACGTAGTACGCGACATCATTTTATTGACGTCATCGTATTGTAACGTATCTCCGAGCAATCGTCGATATATAAATTTCCCTTAAGGTTCCTTACCTCTTGATTCAAAGCAAATCACGACAAATGTACTTTCAGTAACTTTGATTTGAATTTACTATAAGGGATCAGCTGAACAAATAAACTTCACTGTATTTCTCCTTAAGGCTCAATACTTGCAGAACCAATAATTTAAACTAATACACCAATCTCAGGGCAGCTGGGCTACTCATAAGATAAGGTGATCAACTCCCTAGTACGCCTATACGTCGAACACACTTGAACAATATGTAACTGCAACCTAAGCACTATGACTTATTTGGAGTATTCTCTACAAGAAACTGGGCATCTACGAAGATTATACTGTATTGTTAAGTATGGCTTTTGGTCAACTTGCAAATTATATATGTCAAAGTAAAAGAATCCCTTATCTGGACCAAGGCACCTTTATTAACTCTAGCTAGTCACTAAGAAGCTTAGCTTCTACAGGGATTTATTCTGCCTAAATAAATACGGCCCCAAAATCCCAGATATTATATTATTCTCTTCGATGTAATTACGACAAGACTGACACTTTCACTAGGGGAGTACCGGCTTTTATACCCTTCAAATATACTCTCTAACACAAAATCATAATAATCTCTCGAAAAGTGACTTAAGTATTAAGGTGGATTTTCGATTAAATATACGTTGCCTTTCTAAATCACAATTTGAATCAATAGCATACATGTTTCTAATAAAACCAACATACTATATTACAACAAATTAGTTCTAAATGACCTAATATTTCTCCGGGAACTTGATAGCGTCTTTTAATTACAAATGGCGTCTTTACAATAAAGGAACATAACATAATTTTATCTCAAACCTATCGGTGCCGGTTTCGTATAATCGGACATATGGGGAGTATTGACACATATGGTGTGGAGATATAGAGGATGCTTCTGTGCTACCAGCAGCTGGTGTCATTAAGAAATTGATAAGTAGGAAACATAGTTTTACATGGAACAGAAAGCTGAACATATGCATGTCTGCTTTATTTTTCAATGGCAATTCATTATTTCCTTATTTAATAACGTTTTATTATGACATTCTTTACAAAATATAGAAACATTAAATAAGAAAGAATTTAAATTTCTTTTAACGTACGTGTTGAAAAAAAGTCATTTCCTATGTATAGATGCACATTATTCAGTTGCAAAAACGAGCAAAAGCTATCTAAAGATAATTATTATCCCCCGTTTACATTATCTTGTAATGAAAGAATGAGTGAGCGAATTAGTGAATGATTGATTGAATGAATGAATGTTTTGTATGTAGTTGTAACCGACAGCGAAACATATAGTCATCATGTGTAGCAGATCATGTTTTTATTTGACTGAGACCTTACGTCCGTGTAAATTAATGCAACATACGCGATTCTGTATATGCAACTTTACTGAAAACTTCATTGATAACAAATGACACATTTTAACGGGATACGATCTAAATTCATTTTGACGAGTTAGCAAAAGACAAGTGAAATTTTTCTGTTGCTATATACTGGACCTTTTTTGTACTTTGAACTCAAGAAGTAAAATGGAACTGATCTACCGTCTTAAAGTATTTAATAGTCGCCTAAAATGTTCAAATGTACACACAAATTTGCAATTATTTTATTGCACATTTCCGCTTTATAATAGACATTTGCGAGGTAAGTCGGAAGGCGATAGTGAATGGCAGATTGTGAACATTTTATGGGGAACATCTCAAAATTATACACATTTCAAATAAGTGATTAGTTGTCGTATAAAACATTATTTTTGCAAAGAGCATGATTTCGGAGACACATCATTGCAAATATATTTTACAATTGCGTACATAGTATTCAATTGATTAGAGCGATTTCTTTTCGCCTGCAAACAAGAGATGCGCATACTCTAACCGTCTGGGGGAAGTAATTGTCGCGGGTGCGCCAAATCAGAGCTGATGCTCCTGCAACATTTCATTTCAAAAATGGCATGTTCGCTCTTTTGTCTAAAACGGGCTATATACCTTTTCAAACGGTAGCATTTTCTTCTTTCTTGACCAGGTTTTCGTCGCAACCGTGCCGCAGTATAAGGAGTCATAACAGGATTTCGATTCGGACAGATCTGGTGGAAACAGTAAGTCATTGGCAATTTGACGCATACATCCAAACTGTTGGGCATCATTTTGATACCCAAGAAAGCCATATTCTTGACACAGATATTCGGGGTTTGGACAGAAAAAAAATAATTGAAGCTCAGAAGTTGATTTCTCTGCAAAATGACCATAGTGTCTCAACTTTTCGGTCTCATCTGAAAGGGAAAACTGTTGTCTGCAAGATTAAGTCAGGATACACATCGAATACGGCCGCTTCGTATCAAAATTCTCCAAAACCTGCAAATGTGGTCTTGCCACATCTCTAATTGACTAGTTTACATGAATTCGTCTACTTCAACTAAAGGCGTGGGGAACCAGCACGTGTTTATAATTTGCACGGTTCAAATACGGGGATGCATTTTAGGCGATATGACTGTGTACAACACGTTCTGGCTCCCCGCGGCTTAAGTTGAAGTATAAAGTGAAGGCGGTACAGATAAAATCACGTGTGTGATACTTTAAATATTTTATGATTGTGTACATAGAATTTAAATGATTAGTCATAAAGTATAAAGCTAATAAGTATAAATGCGCTCTGGCGTGTTGCATATCTTACAGGGTTAAAACGAGAATTTGAAAAAAGAGTTTCAAATAATTTTCTGTCAAAACCTCGAGTATTTGCGATTCTAGATACCGAATTCTGCCAGTGTTATCTATTATTTACTTAAATGAATCCATTTATGCCACGCCTATATTTAGCACGCAAATATCGTGCAGATTGTTTTGACAGTCTAAAACGTAATACTGTAAACAGTATATATTATGTGGGCAAATAAAATTCCCAATATGATATTACACAATTTTTATGTCTGGTGAAAGAATCTTGATATTCAGTCAGTTTGGTAAGAAATTAATCATATATAGAATAAGTATATAACCCGTTATAGACATCAGGGCGAACATGCCATATTGTGACATGAAGTATTGCAGGAGCATTAGCTTTGTTTGGGCGCACCCAAGACAATTACTTCCCCAGATGGTTAGAGTATGTGCATCTCTTGTTTGCAGGCGAAAAGAAATCACTCTAATCATTTAAATTCTATGTACGCAATTATAAGATATATTTGCAATGATGTGTCTCCGAAATCATGCACTTTGCAAAAATAATGTTTTATACGACAACTTAACACTAATTTGAAATGTGTATAATTTTGAGATGTTCCCCATAACATGTTCACAACCTGCCATTTACTATCGCCTTTCGACTTACCTCGCAAATGTCTATTAGACAAGGTAAATCGGAAGGCAATAGTAAACAACAAAATTATACACATTTCAAATTAGTGATTAGTTGTCGTATAAAACATTTTTTTTGCAAAGAGCATGATTTCGGAGACGCATCATTGCAAATATATTTTATAATTGCGTACATAGAATTTAAATGATTAAACCGATATATTTTTGCCTGCAAACAAGAGATGCACATACTCTATCCGTCTGGGGGAAGTAAATGTCTTGGGTGCGCCCAAACAAAGGTGATGCTCCTGCAATACTTCATGTCACAATATGGCATGTATCACGGGCTATATACTTATTTTATATATGATTAATTTCTCATCAAACTGACTGAATATCAAGATTCTTTCACCAGACATAAAAATTGTGTAATATCATCTTCTGAATTTTATTTGCCCACATAATATATACTGTTTACAGTATTACGTTTTAGACTGTCAAAACAAGCCGCACGATATTTGCGTGCAAAACATACGCGTGACATAAATGGATTCATTAATTTATAGAAGTAAATTATAGATAACAAAATTCGGTATCTAGAATCGCAAATACTCGGGGGTTTTGACAAAAAAAATTGAAACTTGAAATTTTCGTTTTCACCCTTTAAGATATGCAACACGCCAGAGCACATTTATACTTATAAGCTTTATACTTTATGGCTAATCAATTAAATTCTATGTACGCAATCATAAAATATATATACACGTATCACTCACGTGATTTTATCTGTACCGCTGTCACTTTATACTTTAACTAAAGGCGCGGGGAGCCAGAACGTGTTGTACACAGTCAAAACGCCTAAAATGCGTCCCCGTATTTTAACCGTGAAAATTATAAACACGTGCTGGTTCCAAACGCCTTTAGTTGAAGTAGAAAAATTCATGTAAACTAGTCAACTACAGATGTGGCAAGACCACATTTGCAGATTTTTGTAGAATTTTGATACGAAGCGGCCGGATTCGATGAGTATCCTGACTTAATATTGCAGACAACAGTTTTCCCTTTCAGATGAGACCGATAAGTTGATACACTATGGTCATTTTGCAGACAAATCGACTTCTGAGTTTCAATTATTCTTTTCTGTCCAAACCCCGAATATCTGTGTCAAGAATGTGGCTTCCTTGGGTATCAAAATGATGCCCAACAGTATGGATTTATGCGTCAAATTGCAAATGTTATACTGTTTCCACAAGATCTGTCCGAATCGAAATCCTGTTATGACTCCTTATACTGCGGCACGGTTGCGACGAAAATCTGGTCAAGAAAGAAGGAAATGCTGTGAGCTCTGATTTGGCGCACCCGCGACAATTACTTCCCCAGACGGTTAGAGTATGCGCATCTCTTGTTTGTCCAAACCCCGAATATCTGTGTCAAGAATGTGGCTTCCTTGGGTATCAAAATGATGCCCAACAGTATGGGTTTATGCGTCAAATTGCAAATGTTATACTGTTTCCACAAGATCTGTCCGAATCGAAATCCTGTTATGACTCCTTATACTGCGGCACGGTTGCGACGAAAGTCTGGTCAAGAAAGAAGGAAATGCTTTGAGCTCTGATTTGGCGCACCGGCGACAATTACTTCCCCTGACGGTTAGAGTATGCGCATCTCTTGTTTGTAGCCGAAAAGAATTCGCAGTCTAATCAATTAAATACTATGTACGCAAATTTTAAATATATTTGCAATGATGTGTCTCCGAAATGATGCTCTTTGCTCTTTATACGAAAACTAATCACTTATTTGAAATGTGTATAATTTTGAGATGTTCCCCATAAAATGTTCACAATCTGCCATTCACTATCGCCTTCCGACTTACCTCGCAAATGTCTAATATAAGGGTATTTCACCTAGGTATAGGCTCAGGATATCGTTAATAGCAAAGTAAAAATGCACGATGAAACCATTGTGTGCGCGTGTCAATAGAAACTAAAGTATGTTCCACCTAATTTTGGACCACTAGTTTCTTATCGACATTGCATGTATTTTTGCTCTTTATTGCTTATTCATATCTGGAATTTTAAAATCTCCAGGCATCTTTTTTATTTTTCCATTTTTTCTTACTAAAAGGTAATAATCAGCATTTTTGTGATTTTCTCCATAGGGCGTAATGCAAAGTGACCTCGCGTTGATTTCCAAGATGGCGGCTTCCATAGCTAATGTAACCAGGTACATACTCAAAATTACCAACGTCGAAAGAGCCAAGTTTTTGCGGTGCACATCTGTTTTTTTAAAAAATGTTTATATGCCGACCTGAACAAATCCGTATTGACTATTCAACGATTTCGGCATACCAACTTGCTTTAAATCACCGGCATCGCATGTTCAGCCGATACATTTTTGTCATTTTGTAAGGGCCCTAAACTTTTAATTGTCGACATTAAAGATGTGAATCAGACAGGCAATTTTCGGATCATAGAAAAACATAAAATAAAGTATCTATTGTCGAAAAACGGCAAATATCAAATTCTTAGTCACCCTCTGATATAGAAAATATATGACATGTGATAAGAACCCCGCACTCAGGTGCTGACAAAGATTTCAGCTGTTTAAAGAAGGGGGGGGGGGGTGTGGCTTTCTTTGGGAGTCCACCACAACATTATGAGATCATGACCATATTATTTATAAAACTATCCTTTTGTGAATAGATCTTTGAAAACATAGGATGGACCCCTCAACCACGCGGCCTAGAATGAACACTTCAATGCTGTCACTCCTTGAAAAATGTAATGTTTCAAGTGCATCTATACTATCCACGGACATACAGATGCACGTACACATGTCAGTTATTATTTATATCTAAGAATATATTTTATACAACAATAACAATTTTAGTGCCTTCGCACTTATAAAACTGACATCTATATCAGACGCATAGATCTATCAGTTTTCGTTAAATTCTAAAGTAAAACACATAACTTTGTTGCGTAGTTTGCGACCAAATCTGTCGTCGGATAAGCAATAAAACCTACTTAGTCGTTATGCTAAAAGCATAAAGCACATATTAAAATGAATTTAAAATCGATACGTAACTCAAACTGTTGCAGATGAAGACATCCGATGTAGCCCATTTACAGTTCAGACGGACAAAGTATTTCCAAATGATTTTTTTCCCATGAAGACTCTATTGGCTACAATATCTGGTTAGCAGGCATATTTTCTGTAAATATTGGAAAACATTACCCTATCAAGATTTCTAGACCCTGACAAAAAACATATAATGTGCAAACGACGATATGACGATGCGCATGGACGATCACACGATGCGAAGACGATATTCATATCGCCTCTCCCCAACGTGTCTTCGCGTCGTATTAACGCCCATCCGCATCGTGACCCTAACGGAACAAGTAAAACTTACATGTATATGGCAGCGGTTATTGTCCAAACAGCAGTTAAAATATGGTTATGTACCTACGAATGAGGAAGGCACATGCATGTATCAAACAGGTGATCTCGTAAAAGCGTATACATTCTACGCGCCCCGAAAGAGGTGAGTGTTCTGCACTTGTTTTGCCAGGCTATGAAAATACAGTATACTACCTATGAAGTCTAGGTACCTATCTGTTTCATTTAGTTTACTCAAAATCGCGCCAACCATCTTTTCTAAAGAAAGTACTTGCGACATTTTAACGCAGCGGTCGAATCTGAAAATGGCTTACCATAAATCTGGGATCAATTCAAATAACAAGTAAAAGGATTGTTACCAAATCTGAAAGTCCGTTATACATCAGTTAGACTAGCATGATCAAATCAAATGCCTAAACAGTACTATTAGATTATTTGTGTTATTTCAATTTTATTATCTACCAGTATGGATAAGGGGATGCGCGCAAATGAACGCTCCCACGTCGGATCCAATCGTGTCGCCTATATTTGTTATTCATACTACGTCATTAAATAAGTACGTCACGAGCAAGTTTAGGAGAATTGAAATCTATGTTGTCGCTTTAAGATCAATAGATCCTGAGGGAAAATAAAGGATTTAGAATGGATTATGGAGTGTTCAGGGTTATACTGTGACATGCATATTGGGTCACGGTTTCAAAGAATGCGTGTTTCACTTGCATGTTATGCTACTTCACCTGAAATTCAACATCTGCTTAAGATTTTTCAAAATGTTTAGTGCTGTCATGACTCATGAACTGGTGTAAATCTGAAATGTGTGACGGACTGTCAGTACGACATTAGCCTACTGCAGGCTATAAATAATTTGAAAGCATTACTGTATTAGGTAAATCCTTTTTATTCTAGGTCTAATTAGATTTTTAACATTTTATATATGTTTAAGTGTTACTTTTGTTATTATATACCTCATTATTAATAACCATGCATCAAATTGTAATATTGAAATTTCTCCCGACCATTTTATTGAAAAACACGTGAACTTCGGCGTTACTTCTTTGCTACGGAAGAATAAACGTAAATGGCGTCCATTGTAAACAATAGCGAGTCTCCAAAGAGAAATAAAAATCGGCATCTTTACAAAATGACGTGATTGTTTCAAAAACGCTTAAAATTCCCGAGGGTGACTTTTCAGTAAATCACAAAACAGATAAAAATTATACGAAAACCGCTCAGGTTTTTTCAGTACATGTCAAAGTTGGGGGTCCAAAGTGGAATGGAACATACTTTAGGCACGTGGCAGTTGACAATACATTTAACATGCTGGATATTTAATTTCCAAACAACACTTTCATTTGAAACTGTTATCATCATAATGCTAATTCAATATAATCATGACTTTCAATTATCATATAATTACATCTTTATATTGAACATTTTTTAGAATTCTTTCAATTTACAAAATATTTTTTAAAGAAAATCATACACGTTAGCATTAACACTTGACTTTGAATAATCAAAACTCTTTGATTTATTATTCATTGTTTCAATTTATCGTTGCACGGCTAATTCATTATTTGATACCTAGCAGATGTCCATTCCATCATTATTACCCAGCATGGCTTTTCTGATAACGCACTTAGAGTTTTCCCTGTATCCTCGTTTAAAAGTAGAAAAACAACCGAATTCAAAATAAAAAAAGCAAGAAGTCAAATAATTATTATAGAACCTTTTACATAAAAATAATCAGTGTCGACCGTAGAATATCGCAATATCAAGGAATAGATTTTAAAATTAATTCATTTGATGTAAATATCGGTTAAAAATGTGCAGAATTACTACTTTGTGTAATTTGCAAGAAATATATATTATTAGAAATATGAAAAAGTGTTCTTTCTTGAAATATCAAGGAATAAGAACAAAAATAAAATTGAAAATGTTACAATTAGATACTTTTGAACTAGTTCTTATATATTTCTATGTAAAATTCTTTATCGATTTCATATTGATTTATGATATATCGGTTCGATAGATAACGGCCTTCCAGGGAAGCTGATCTCTATGAAGGAAATAGTTCAACATGAAAAGGTGCAGGAACCATCAAGTTTGGTATAGGCACTTTTTGCGTGTTTGAGGATTTTAAATAGTTCAAAATCAGATAATCTCCTATAGAATTGAAGTTCTTTAATAGATAATGCAAAAATTATATATAAGAAGTCTTGTGTGTGCGTGTGTGTGTGTGTGTGTGGGTGTGTGTGTGTGTGTTGGTGGTGTGCACTTCTGGGTGCTGTGGGGTTCGTTTTGGGGAGGCTGCGTTTTTGGTACGTTGCATTCCCTGTTTGATATTATTTTTGTTTTTATTTTAAAAATGCTAAAATGTACTTTCCTAAGTTGTTTTCAAAGGATTTTTAGCTCGTCTGATTTAAAAAATTAAAATGACGAGCTTTTGTCGTCACTACTGTCTTAATTGTCGTCGATGTCGCGCGTTGGTCAAGTTTTGCGTTTAAGTCACTTTTTATTATTGGACTGTGTACATTTTTAAAATTTAGAATGTTAAGAGACCAGCGATGCAAGCCAAGGAATCTCCCCTTCTGAATATGAATAATTTCAGGATGTGCAAAGCCAAGAACAGTTTGATCACCAGTACACAGTTCTACCACTCTGACATTTTAACATTTGTTGAATTAAAAGCATTGTAGTTTTCCCCTTACTATATTTCTTCTTTTTCACGTCAATAGTTTGGGTGATTAGGCCCGGACCGATTGGGTTGACCAAATTATTGAATATTGAAGCTCTGGTTATGATTGCACAGACTACATAGAGTAGATATTTAAGTACTGGTAACTCTCCCAAGTTATTTTTCATACAGTGATTTGAGTTCACATTAGACAAGATACTATTGAAGAAATCCGCATTGCGAACACCCACTTCTCCTTCAAGTTGCTTTACTTCTCCCTACATTCAGCTGAGGCACAAGTCACTTCTCCCCATGCAATTATCAAAAGTGCATACATTTAGATTAATGTATTGTCCTTTTACTTAATTCTTTTATTCACTTTCAGGTAAGTCTTCATACAACACTTACGTATACAGTGAGTGGACAGATATCTCATCATGAGTCGCAAGAAGTACAAACTGTCTGTCCGAAAGAAATACAAAAACAGACCTTATAGAGCAGGTGTGCCAAACCCAAAGGATATATCAGTTGTGGAGCACTATGACTTTGACCAATTTTTTGCTAACTTATTTTGAGACACAGAATATAAAAGCTACATTGTGAATGAGACACTTTCATTGGAAAATGACAACTCGTGTAATTCTGATGGACTGGAAGCTGATGAGTTTTACGTAGTGTTGGACAAAGTGTATCAATATTATCCTCATGATGATTTGGACCAGTGTGTTAAAAGTGAAACATATCTTCTGTACAGCAAGTTACGTTTTAAGTGTCAAGAAGAAACAACTGATGACAGTTTCATGTATATATAAAATATTTAGAGGAAATTGAATCTGTACAATTATATGACAGTGATCATGTAAGTGAAGCACCACGAGTAAAGATATGTAAAGGTATTGGGAAAAACTGTAGGTTAAAGATTCAAGTTCATGGACAGGCGTTGTCTGAATTTCACCCTGGGTACGATAGGGAGGACATGCTATGAAGCCAAAAAGTTCAAACATATAATTACAGAAATAGGAAATATGAAATTTGTCAGGGGAATAAAAACAAAGACATTCAAGACTTAGTGCCCGTTGGAGCATTTCTAGATGTTGCAAACGGACAAAAATGCCTTACTTTTAGAGAGTATTGGTATATTGGCTCTGTCATGACAAAAGAAATAAACGATGTGATAAATCCAAAACTTACAGGAAAACCTTTAAAACTTAACATAGACGAGAGTCCAGTGAAAAGTTCCTACCCCGAAGAAAAATTGGCTCAGTAGTAGAGTACCGAATAAGTTATTGGGTGAACGTTAAACACTTCACAAACAAAAGCAAATGACAATAACACACATGAACTTGAACAGGAGGTATCCAGATTAAGACGTGAAGTAAAACAAAAAATCACTAGCGAGAGTATTCAGTTACATAGTGATACATATAGATACTTTGAAAATATCATGGAATCATCCAAGGAGGAAATAAAATAGGCTTACCCTGACGAACAGAGCTACCAACAGCTTTTTTGGGAACAGCAGCTTAAATTCTCAAAGTTGAAAAAGAGGCATGCGATGGCACCCTATGGTTGTAAAGTTGTGCATTTCTTGAAAAGCACATCATCAAGTACTTATGACGCCTTGAAAAAATCTGGTTTTGTAAAACTGCCAAGTGAGAAAACTCTGCATGACTACACAATATTAGTAACCAAAGGTACTGAATTTCAACCAGATATTATATCAAATCTTACGGAAGAGACAAAAGGATATACTGGCCACCAACGCATTGTAGGTATTCTACAAGACGAAGTACGGACAAAAAGTAATTCAGTGTAAAACAAACATTCTGACGGGTACCTAGGCTTTGTTGATTTAGGAGACATGAACAATGATCTTTTTATTTTATAAATATTTTAAATATCTATTAATTAATTTAAGTTCAAACAAATTCTAATTCACACGCTTTTCAAGGAGCACATTCTTTTTTATATATATTATTTAAATACAAATAACGACAGTCTTAGCAAATTAAGGTATTGGTATTTAATTAATAATGTCTTCTTTTTATAAATACCGGGCACCTGTAACTACGTCACGCTACGCTACAGTAACTCTCCGACATCTGCTTTGATATGGTCACATGATAAGTTCGTGCTAATACTTCCAGCACACTATATGTAAATTAACATTCATTTCAGCTATTTGTCAAACTAGCAATGTTAAATCAAACGTATTGTCGGACGATATCTGCAAGTTCAACAAGCGCTAGCCTACCAATTGAAGTAATTGCAATATAAAGAAGTAACCACAGTAACGTTAACATATACCGTGTACGGAAAAGAACGGCTATTGGTCATTAATTGGTTTCATCCAATCGGCAGGAAGCATTCTCAATATCACAACGTTTCACTTATAACAGAAATACAACGAAAAAACTTTTCCCAAAAAAGCGACTGCATGCTGACATATCTGTCTGGCTTTTGATTGGCCACACGGTTTGTATA
Organism: Saxidomus purpurata; assembly: GCA_022818135.1. NCBI lineage: Eukaryota > Metazoa > Mollusca > Bivalvia > Venerida > Veneridae > Saxidomus > Saxidomus purpurata. Next base: position 50,206,762 of record JAFMSR010000012.1, read on the forward strand.
CGCTGATTTGATTGGTTGCACGTTTCAAGGTTACGGAAATACCCGAGCGGTATTCGGTGCTGCAAGGTACAAGTTTTAAATGAATCTAATTGGCCACACGGTACAAGTTTTAAATGAATCTAATTGGCCACACGGTTAATCGAGCGTGCAGCGTGTACCGTGTACCGTTCGTTTTACACGCAGAAAAAACGTGTGCTCGGGGAACCTACACGCAGGCGCCACTGTACACTCGAAAAAACGTTGACATAGCATGAAGCAAATTTATATGAAAGAATTATAACCGTAAAAGAATGTACTTACGTAATAAAGAATATGAAACTTAATAAAAGTCAAGGTTTTGATGGACTAACAGTTGAATTCTACCAAATCTTTTGGGACAAAATAAATAAACTGTTATTAAACTCTTATACGCAAAGTATGAGGGCTAATCTGTTATCAAGAAGTCACAAACAATGCATTTATTTTCACTTTTATACAGGAAATGTGACCCCGAATAAATTAAAAAATTGGCGCCATATATAACTTTTAAATATTGATAACAAAATACTAGCTAGATGTTTGGCACAGCGTCTAAAAAAAGTGTTACCCAAAAGTGTCAACTTAGATCAATAATGGTTTATTATAAATAGTTTTATTGGTTATATTTATTCGCAAATTGCAAGCTGTTATTGATAGTATAGAGCTTCTAGATAAAGAAGGCTTCGTTTTATTTATCGACATTAAGAAGGCTTTTGATACCGTAGAATGGAATTTTATGTACGAGGCTTTGGTGTTTTTGCCACTGACCGTTCCAAGGCGGTGCCCCACTGTGTTCCTTTAATTGTTCGTTTTGTCCTCGTGTGTTTGCTTTGTATGCTAGTGTGTGTTGGTAGTGTATATGTGTGTGTGTACATGATTGTGTGTGTGTGTTGTGTGTGTGTGTGTGTGTGTGTGTGTGTGTGTGTGTGTGTGTTGGTGGTGTGCACTTCTGGGTGCTGTGGGGCTCGTTTTGGGGAGGCTGCGTTTTTGGTACGTGGCATTCCCTGTTTGATATTATTTTTGTTTTTTTGCGCAAATTTGGTTTCAAGAATATTTTTATTTCATGGGTTAAAATACTTTACAACGACATTTATTCCTCGGTAACAAACACCGGTTGGAATTCTCGCTTCTTCTGAGTTTTACATTTTATTAGACAAGGTTTCCCGCAATCACTTTTATTATTCATTTCAATTGCTGGAATTTATGCGGTACAAATCCGGTCATGATATTGTTTATCTGGAATTAAAAAGCACACACACATACACAGAAACTAAATTATTTTGATAAAACAGTTTGCGGTCGAGCTGAGGTCTATGAAACAATTCAATAAATGTGCAAAAGCACTAAGGGTTTATTTTAGTAGCAAAGCAATAGAATGTGAAACACATAATTTGGAAACTAGAGGAGTGTCAGCATATGTTTTGTGTTGCAGAACTTTAACTTTTTATGGCAATCAAATGTTATTAACCGCTTCTTTTACCAAAAGACGTACATCTACTTCTATCATTGCCGATATCAAAATATGTAATTTCAAGAATCAATAAAGATTTCTTTGTTCAGATACGAGAGACAAAAATCAAAAGGTCTGTTTCAACTTGGCCGAAATCTACTTGATGGTTAGCAGTACCCGATAAAGCATTTTATAGCAAATTTTTAAAACAAGAAATGAATATAGTCAGAAATTTGGATGCCTAGTAATTAAATCACGAGTGCGTAGCACTAGTGATTTAATTGTTCGCATCCAAATGACTAACTGTATTTTATTCAACGATAAAATATAGGAACAATTTATTATTTCGATTCTAACACGTTATTTTCTTTGAACACAATCCCGAATTTTATTTAACGCGTAGTAGTACATTATTGTAACCATAAAACGCGAGATACGATTGGACGCGCTTGTTAACATACGTCACCTCGTTACGTCATTCACGGTACGTCGTCATTGGAAAAACGTGCTGTATTTTAGCGTAAAATTAAATACAGGCTTTTCCCTATACGTTTATATAAGAAAAGCAGCCGCTTGTGTTAGAATTGAATTTAATAATATTTTGAATTCTTCAAAGCCAAAGACATATAACGATGTCAGAAAAGAGATCATATCGGGAAACACGTACATTAGATATGCAGGAAAACCAGTACTTTTTGATAAATGGACAAATATTAGACTCGTTGATGGTAGTACAAAAGATGGGAGAATTAGTGAACAATTATCTGAAATCAGTTGCAAAATAAAGTTAACTGGGCAATTTAAACATTTCAAATAAAGCAAGCAATTTCTGAAGCATGGAAAATCATAATTAACCCTTAGACGAAACAAAAGAAAATCAAAAGAAAATTATTTGACATAAACTCACAAACAAATTTCTTGACTAATAGAAATATACCTTCAACTTTCCTAGATAATGAAATTTAGAAACCATACCATCTACAGGGAAAAGTCATTTTAAATAAAACATATGCTAGAAGTATGTTTAGTACATATTTAAGAATCCAATCGTTGACAAAATGATCAAACAACTACGAATGAAAAACATTCATATAATAGCCCAAAAATTGATAATCTTTATACATTGAAACTCTTAAATAGTCCTTACTACCATGTTGACAATATCGGGTAAATCTTAAAATTATACATATCAATCACTCATTTAAAAACACGAATTATATGATTATTGGATATAAAACGGCATACCGTGAATATGAGGATATTAATGTAATACTCAGTATTCAGTATTTACAAAGCATACCGTGTAAGTAAAAGGCGTTCAACTTATATTGATGCTACCAAAATATGTTTTAAGGGCATTATTGTACTAGAAAAATACTACAAATTTAGAAAGTCAAATAAAAGTCTATCATTCAAACTGTTGAAACATATAAGTTCAGCAAACTCACTGTTCACTTAATACTATCGATCAGTGGAAATATGAATGAACCGAAAACTTTAATATTAATTAAAAGTAATATAATCGTGGGGTGAATACGAAAAAGTTCTAAGTGACCTTTTTTCAGGAAATAACTTTTTTACATATATCAACCCAGTAGGACCATACACAGGTCCTGTAGAAATATCTAGGTTATGTTATGATAATTAACGAAACAAGTCAAATTTTCCTAAAAAGTACCAAGTAACATTGACCAACTTTTTCAATACGAAAAAGTGCTAAGTGACTTGAGTCGCACTTAGACTTTTTTCGCAATAAACTTTTTGCATGTCAACCCATTTGAAAATATTCCAAGTGACAAAAACATTTTTCTTTATTCTTGAAAGATATCTATTGTAAGATAAACAATATTGTAATTATAATTGTTTGATTAATTTTGCAGTTATTTTCAAGTTCTGTACAGATTTTGCACTTAGTATTTTTTCGCAGTGAAAATTTATAGCAAAACCCATATATTATTATTGCGAAAAACATCTAAATGCATTATTATGCACTCATTACACACATGATTGTGCTGTCATAAACAGGTTTCTGTGTCATACAAATTTTAAGTCAATGTATCAATGTGATATCATGATTTTAACTGTTTTTAATGCATTTTAAGCATAATTATAGATCTACAACCACTTTCAACATTATGAAAATGGATACATAAAAATTCCAGCATTTACAAAACATTTTTCCTTAGTAAACAACGCTCCAAACCAGTCAATATATCCAACACTTTTTTTAACGAAATAAGCAGAGTAAACGAATATTTCAAGTTCAAAAGGAAAAAAGTTCATTTTTTAGCAAGATTTATCGAATATTATTAATACTAGCACTTAATGATAAAGCAAAGATATTTATTTTTGTTTCATTATTCACTTAACACCATTCATGTTCTAATACAATCATGACGTTAATGTACTTACATAGATTCACATACATTTATTGTTAATATGCAATTGACTATCAACATTTTGTTAATATGCAAGTGTTAGCATATATTGTTTTTTTAATTAAAAAAAATAGAAAAAAGAAACATTTTGAATACGGACTAAGACAAATTGGAATTTACCTCTGTATTAATAAATGTATTTGTAAGAATTGAATACGTTATACTAAAAAAAAAACCCATAAAAATTCCCCCCAATGGAAAAACAACATGAAAATTCCCCTATCTGAGGGCCCGGCCCCATTCCCCCAAACAGGAAAAGTGCCCTGGTATCATGTCATGATTAGTTTATACTAATTTATTTTAGCGCGATTGTGAAGAAAGCTTTTAGCTTATCGAGTCACTCTCGAGTCCGCTTCCTTGAAGAACCAGTGCTGGTGCCATATGAGGAAGTACGGTCGTGACCCCTGTGGGGCTCGAACCCGCAACCTCCGGGATGAGCGGCCGACACCTTAACCTCTACACCAATGCTCCCCTTATGTCATGATTGAGAGTAAGGCTGTCATGTGTACCCCGTGAATAGCTTTGGCAAGCTAATTTTAACCACTGAACACTATTTCAAGACAAAATGAAAGAAGATGATATAAAATCCTTCAGATTGCATTTCTGTTACAAGAACTAAAGAGCATTACAGTTATAAAAACAAGAACCCTTAATATACCTATAATGAAACAATATTAAAGTGCACTTCTATACAAGATAGAACTGGGACAGGTAGAACTTTTGTACCCGGGTACCCTCTTTATCGCAGGTACCAGAGTATCTGTTGTCATAACTTCCCCTTCAATTAAGATAAGGAAAGTTGTCTTTCTTCTAACAAGAACGTTTCTTAGTATTCGAGTCTTTTAAGCACTGCTGGACAAACTAAAGCAAAGCAGCAATCAAATCTTGATCCGTTAGTTGCATTGACTTGCTTGAATAATATTAGCACCCCGATTGAAAAGAATAATGGATTCATTCACATTATGCTGTTATAATAACGGGTGCAAATTAATTTGCCCTCTGGTTATGCAGTTTGTGTCTCTTATTGAGGGTCCACATTTGTCGCATGCACAAGATGAAAAGAAATCCAAAATTTGTTTCACTTAAATATCCGACCTAGATCGACGATATATTGTGAAAAAATCTTGGACGCTAAAGACAATGTTTGATATGGATAAATGTAAAGTAATTTTGTGTTCTGACATTGAGTCCATATTCCAGATGCAAAAATTATTTTGTCACACATTGGGGATTTGCCTAGCAAATTTGAAAAATACCAGAGAACATGGCATAGTTTATTTTCTTGAATACACTGCTCTTTTGTAAGGAAAAAACCCACAAATTATCGCCGCTTTTCTGTGAGTACTTTTAAATCAACATTGTTAGGCAAATAATTCAAAGATAGTTATTCTTGATAAAGGTTTTCAATATATTTGAGGTTGATCCATTTCCTGCAAAGTTTCTTGTAAATGCCTGCAGAAAACACAAAGAACTTGAATGTCAGTGGATGTTATTTTTTATACAAACGGCCATGAAGTGAAATTGAAAATATACCAAAATCGCGCTTTTCATGTGTTTGCATCCTTAATTAAGCACATGCTTTAATTTTTCATGCCGTCTGCATTGTTTGTGCATAAAGGGACGCGAAACACACAGCTTCATTATTTACTGTTATGGCAGACTTTTTCTCTATTTAAAAAGATCAAAACAATTTTTATCTGTAGCTATATATTAAACGGGTACCGGTTAATGACATAGTACCCGGGTAGTACTGTAGTAGCCTTACCCGACCTGATACTTTGGTACTAGACCCAGCTCTAATACTAGATCAATCTTAAAAAAGATGCAGTTTGAACTTAAAATGATGCAAAATAACCAATGAAAAATATCTGTCAGTGTCTTGTTCGCACAGAATGTTTTACAGCTACCTAAAAACTTGTGCTTTTAATAATCGAAACAGCCCTCGATGAGACTGTATCATTACACCCGTACCTTTCAGCATACATGTGACTGATATTATGTATCAACTTTTGTCGCAATGCAGAGATTTACAGAGAACAGTTCAGGGGATAGAAGACTTCCAGATTTAGAATTGTGTCTTGTTTTTTAATGTTACTGGATACTAAGCACCATATACAATACCTTTTGTTAAATGTACATTCTAACATGACTCACGATTTTGTCTCTATATACAAAGAGTAGAAAAACTATGTTATATTAAACCATAAACAACGCGGGAACCGATATGCAGTAAACATAATGTGATATTGTGCCGCAAGACGTTAAATGAGTGTTCGCGTAGAAAATAACGCTTTGCATTTATTCACTTTTTGTAATATCTGGTCATGTTAGAATCGAAATATATATAGCATCCTTTTCAGCGTTGTTATCGTCTAATAAACGATTATTTGTTGTTCTGATACGCAGTTATAAACCACTCAGGCCTTCATGGCTAATTACTGCGTATCAGTACTCCAAATCATTGTTTATTAAATGAGCACCGCTGGAACGGATGATATTTCATAAATGTACAATAGAAAAATAATCTCTAAACATCATTAAGTACAGTATAAGTTCAATCAGTAGACTTTTAACAAAAGAGAGTACATCCTTTGAGAAAAGGCAACAAACATTGAAGACAGTAAGTGATTTCATTTGGTGCATCATGGGAATGAACCTGAAACTCCAGGGTATTTCCAGGTGACCTATAAAACTAAGTTACCACCAATTAGCATATAATTAAAAATCCTCTTACTACCATTGTCTTTAATTAACAACAACAGCTTAGCTTTTGTAATTACCTGTACATTGGTCAGCACAATTTTTGAGTGGATTGAGTGGCAATAAGTTAATTATTACATTGGTTCAATAGTCAAAATGTTTTCCTTTGCCATTATTTCAATGTATTTTCTATGGTTTTAAAAACTTAAGTATAAAGCCATTATGTGCTGCTATGTTGAGGACTGAGGCATTAAAGTGATTTGAAAATCTTGTAATTGTGGAAGAACTTAAATGGGTTGTTAGTTTATGTTCTAGTCAAATTGTGTTCAACTTATCTGTACTTCTGAATGGTTTACAAAAGAACAAGACATTCTTTTACGGTAACAAACAGACTATGTTTTCTTGGCTGGATTACCCTTCTATAATATATGAACTTATTTTCTACAGTATGATGGAAGCCAAACATGTTTTTCAACAACAATTTACATTTACTTATTATGTTGAGAGTCAATCTTAAACGAGGAAAATTTAAATGGGTTGATGGTTGGCCCCATCAAAATTAAAGTTGAGCATGAAATTTTATGAGGGTGTAAGCTTTCGTTAAGCCTTACAGCTTGGCAAAAAAATAAAATGTTGCGTTGGCTAGGAGTTTGTATTGTAACGTAAATGTTCTTTTGAAAGTCAGATTTTTAAATTATATAGGATAAGGGGCTTCGAAATTTTGATATTAATAGCTTTAAATGCTATATAATAATAGCAAAATGTAGCAAATACAAAAATGTACCGGTACAATATCTTTCAGCTGAATATTTCCACTTTACAGAAAAGTTTGCAGGATTGTTATGTTTTGTCTTTTTTGAGTTCTTAGGGACTACAAAAGTATGTTTAATTCACTAATGGCACAATATTCTTTTGTATCAGCATCCAAGTTCCTACACAATGTCATGCAGTTTCATAATAGTATATTTCAGTCATTTTTAGCTGTAAATCCATATAAAATTAGCTGGTTATGATATTAAATACATCTTGCAGAAGTCTGCAAAGGTTTTGTTATCACAAAATCTGAAAGTTTGCAATTTATTTTTCACTTAGTACTTTTTTGTAGTCAGCAATTCACTGAATTTACAAAACGAAATAGTGCGAAAAAGTTCTATGTAACTTGTTTTATGGCCTATATGTTTTTATTTAAAAATGAACATGGACAAATATGAGTAATGAATCATCTGATTGCTTAAAGACTTTAAAAAATGATATAAAAATCAATTAGATGTTTTTCGCACTCAATTTTTGTCGAAAATAAATCATTTATGAGTGCGAAAAAGTTCTAAGTGACGTATTTTCAAATAACTCTTTTATTCATAAAATAACTTTAATTTTGCAATTCACTGCTTATTTCAAAGACTATTTCATGTGAAACTTTTAAACATGACATAAGTATTTGCAGCAATAGTAAAATAAAACAGTTTTTTGCCTCTCCTGTAAAATTTTGTGAAATGCACTTAGAACTTTTTCGCATTCACCCCTCGTATTACTTTCATTTCCATTTGTAAAATATGTGGTATTATTTATATACTAGGGTAGTTATATTATGTATCAGGTCAAATTATTGAGACTTTAGTTTCATTGTTTAGCTTCGTATTATGTTTTAATAAAGATAATTGTATTGGTGTTTATTTATGTACGTCTTTAGGTATTGTTTCTAAGTTGTAATGCATATATTCCTTATGGAACACCATGTCTCATCAGAATTTAATGTTGCGCAGTTAGCACATGAATACCTATCACGAGGGTTATAAAATATTTGTTGTAGCAATTTTTGTCTATATCTTTAAAGTGATATTACCGTTCAAAGTGACAATCATAATTTTGAATAAAATAGTTATCAGCGATTTATACTCCTAGAATTATAAACATTGTCAAAGTTATAACCACAATATAACGATCTGTATAACAGTTTCATTCACATTAAATATAGAGGAAATCTGTAAAATCCTTTTTTGACTATTCTAGTCAAAGATAAAAAAATCCACCTTTGCGGTTATGTATATCTAAGTTTTTATATGTCAGTAAAAGAAATAACTTGGTAAAACTTATCTTTATATGTTTTATAGCATCCACTGTATTCTCAGCATAATGCTTGACTATAACCCAATGTGGTCCTTGTGAAGGGTTATATATCTTTAATCCAAATAATGTGTGAAAAAAATATTACATTGTTCCATACCTCATGTGAAACAAGAATCGACATATTCAACTTTAATGCGCATTTTTCGTATGAATTGAAAATCCTTGAATGCAGTTGATTTATTCTGACCAATGCTTAAGATGCTAGCTGTTTATTTCTGTATGTTTCATTTGGTGTACAGTCAAGTAACTATTAGGAATCATACAAATGACTTGCAGCTGTGTTGGATTGATATAAAATATTGAAAAAGGAGTTACATTTTCCCAACACAAACTACAAATATCATCAGAACATGAAACCCGTTGTTAGAGCCTCTACGCGACTGAATCACGTGCTCATACTGTAGACAAAAAAATGAATACATATGTTGATGCCGATGAAGTATTGTTCCATTCCTAATCAAATGCTTTAGAGGGGGAACGAACTGCGGAAAATACTGGCCATGTAAAATCAAGAAAATGTACAGCAAATTCAGTGACACAAATGCTGTATGTACCTTAGCATTATACAGTCGGAATGTGACAGCACATGTTCATTGCTGAAAATGAGTAATATAACTGGCTTAAACATTTCATTATCAAGGCCCGTAAACAATCATTAAATCCCAACTGCATCATAAAGCTTTGTTAATTCCCTGTACCCATAGTGTTAGCTTTGTGACGATAACCCGACCCGCATCAGCACCAGCGACTCTGAAAATTAATTCATCATCTTCTGTTAATTGAAGAGTGATTTGTATTTGACTTGGGGGTAACATATTAGTTTCTAATCCCTCGAAAAAGGAATAATTACTTTAATGAAATTTTCGCGTTTATTTCATTTCTACCTTGAATTAGCGCTTTTTCTACTCATAAACCCTTTACTAAATCCAATTTGGTCGTCTCTGCTTTCTGCAACAGCGGTGGTATCTAGATAAAAGAATTTATTTGTTCCTGTTGATTCTACATAGTCTTTTGATAACCCAATCAAATTCTTAACATTTCCCACTTTGTACAAGTTATTACAATCATAAATAATTTTCCCATTTTGTTTTATTAAAAGTTGATTAATTAACGATGCTGCATTATTAATTAAAGCAATTTGATCTGCATTACCATAAGCTGCCCCATCCGCAAGTTCAGTAACCTTAAAGCTAACCTCAAAATAACCATTAAACCAATCAAAATAGGATGATCTATCATTTATTGTAAAGTGGTAACCGCTTTTTTGTTGTTTAACATTGTTTCCGAGTACAAATATTAAGGGTGTATCCAGCTGAATTGGTGTCATTTCATATCTTTCACAATACTTTTTACTTCTAAACATTTATATATATTTTTTTTTTATCTTTTATGCAGTAATCTAATAGCCCTTGTATTAATATCTAAAGATTTCCTCATACCCATATGCGATTTACCCGACCCAGCTAATAATCTATTAACTCTCATATTTACAAAATGTATATTATTTACATTATTCATTTCATCCATTTTTTTAAGTTCCTTTATAATCATTTACCCTTGGGGCTTGGATTGATTTTTGCGGTCCTTACGACCCTTTAATACATTTGTGATTTTATCTGCAGCTAAATTACCAACCTCTGTCCCAATCTTTTTTGTTCCACTTTCTAACGCTTGTTTTCCCGCTGTTTCTAGGGCTTTCTTAGCTATATCATTGACAGAAGACGAAAATATTTTCTGCCCAACCGAAGCCAATGTATCTAAAATACCCAGCCCCTCCTGAGACGAAGGTTCCACCTGAGACGAAGGTTCCACCTGAGACGTCCAAGGATCAATATAGATATACGTTCCTTTATTTTCATCATAGATATTTTTATACACCATTCTATATTATTTCTTTTAAAATTAATGTGAAACTTGTATCAATCCCATTCGAATTTATTATTCTTCTGAAAATATCTGTTAGATATATTTTTATTGAATTAATTATGCTTTTATTAATTTCAGAGTAACCCACTCTGTTTGGTTCTTTTGTGAACGGATAAGCGCTTGTTAAATCTGCAGTGCTAAGGGTATACAAAACATCACCAAAATTACCATCAACAAGCGAGTTGTCAATTAAATCACAATGAATATATATTGTGTCTACAGAGTTTGTTATATTTGGTGACAACAGGCCCCATTCTGATTTTCTTATGGCGTTTTGCTCAAACCCAAGCAATTTATGAAAATTAGACAGTCTTAAATCTAATAAAAAACCATCATGAACTGAAATAAATACTTTAAAGTTACTAAGATCAAACTCTAAACTCAGGGGTGGAACAGATGAATCTCCATTAAAGTCACCATTAGCCATTAATGTTTCTTCGGTGTAATCATTAATATCAGTGCAACTATAGGAACCATTTTGAAAAATAATATCCTTCCATTCCTTTCCATTATTATATCGAATGCGTTTATTATCATATTCATCACTTATATTATGCCATGAATAAGTCATAGTGTTTATACTATCTAAACCAACAACATATCGTTTATTTTTATCTATAACCAGAGGTCGGCTAAATCTTACTGCGGAAATTTTCAAAGACATCTACTAAAAGAAGTACATCTGTTTTAAGGTAAAGATCATGATAATCTCTCATTGATTTACAGTTAAATGCTTGCCATACATTTTGTGCATGTTTATAGTCATCGTCGGAAATCCCTTCATCTGTTAATAGAGAATAAAATTCTTCCTTAGGGGGTAATATGGTTGCTTTAAATTGTTCAAAAGAATCCATGTAATCATATGGATAAACACCTTTTCTTTTAACTAAATCAAATAACTGTTCTTTAAAGCATTCCTTGGTGTAAATAAAGGAATGATCAGGTAAATTACTTACCAAGTTGGATACAGATTGATTAAGAAACTGCAAACTATCTATAAAAACCAAATTACTTATCATAAATGCCATGTGTTTTTCCATATTGTTAGGAATTACATTAATATTTCGTTTAAATTTCTTTCATTATTAAATGACTATCATATCCCCGTAAGTTATGAAACACAACTGGTATCTTTTTTGTTAATCTGTATATTTGATTACATTTGTTATGAGCAGAACCTCTGTATTTTCCTGTTATATGACAGTGATCTCTTACTGGATAATTATGTTGTAGATCATATGTGTTGTTAAAATAATACTTTTTTTTACAAATATGACAAGATGTAGATGTATTGAATTCTTGTTGTTGTTTTTTAGTTATTATCATTTTTTTATTAAAGTGTTCCTTAGATATTTCCTCACAATACTCTTCCTCCTTTAACATTTGTTGAATAAATTTATAAATAACATTTTCTACTCCGTTTCCACGGTCTCGACCACAGCCTCGGTACACTTGTACTGGTTGCTAAAGTTATTGTCATAGGTACAAACCAACTTATAACCATATCCACAAGCTATATGATGTTGGTAAGCTACGGTTGATTCACCAAACTTTTCATCTATTGGTTTTGTTATTGACTCAAAATCAGCATAAATAACAAAAGGAGACTTTAATTGCGTGTGATAGTTTTTATATTGTAATATATTATTTTGGGGTTTGGGCATACAAACCTTTTGTACTCAATTAATAGCTAAACAGACTTCTGTGTGTTTATTAAGAATTTCATTTGATGAAAAGGGTTGAATACAGTATTTACAAAAACACTTTGGGTTATTTTGTTTTGTTTGTGAATGCATTAATTTATTGAAATCCCTTATCCATACATAATGATTAATATTTTCTTTCTCATCACCTCGAGCAAAGCCCTCGCCTTCTATTAACAGTAGTTCGCAAGTTCCGTTCTTGGAATCTATTCTTTTTGAGATATATAGGGGATAAATAGGGCTTGTTTCATCACTTGAATCAACCCCAAATATATTAAAACGTATGTCATTCATTTCTTCGATTTTTGGAACTTCTTTTAATTTTACTGGAAAAGTAATATTTTTGTATTTTAGTTGATCTTTATAACTTTTATACTTGGTTATTCTTTGCGGGTTTCTTTGTGTAGGAAACATGTATGCTAAATGACACCAACGGAAACATTCCTTGTCATTTTCATTCTTAATGTTGATTAACCCCTTCCTATTTTTAATAATCTCGGGTAATGGTAAATAAGAAGAACCTCTGAGTGGTTTGTATTTAATTATGGTTATCCGATGGGATTCTACTTTTCCTATAACCCATCCAGATCCCAATGAAATCCATTCTGTGATTGTGTTAAGAAGTTCATTACTTGCGTCATCTAGTGAATTTATGGTTTCGTTTGAATTAGTAATTGTTTTTGCTTTTGATTTAAAAAAAGCAGTTTGTGACTTATCATCCGTTGGTTTAATAAAGTTTATTTCTAATGTTACATTTACTTTTATACCATAATTGCTTATTATTTCATTTAAAAATATGGAAAGCGGGTTTGTTATCTTTTTTAATTGTATTTTAGGATCATGATCGTTTATTATGTCTATCTCATATTCGGAATATGCATTACCTTTTGATATTTTAACTGGTCTCATGATTACGTTAGTCATCTATATAATAGGAAAATATAAAATATCTTTAAGTTAATTAACACACATATTTAAAATTATAACGTTTTCCATTCTTTTTAGAATAAGCTGTCTTTACATTATTTATTCCTTCGCAACACATTTGTATTTGGCCTGAGTTAACTCCTAGGTCTTTTTGTGCTTCATACATGCTCTTATATTCTTTGATATAATCAGTATTTAATTCTGTGGCAATAACAGGCTTTGGTTTTCGACGATGTTTCCGTGCTTCTTCTTCAATTTGGTTTTGATCTATTAGATCCTGTTTTTCATCAATAAATGATGTAATATTTTTAAGTACATCTCCGATATTTTCATATATTAAACGTGATCTGTCATAACTTATTTTTTGAAGTTTCCTTTCAATAAAATCCTTATTCTTTATTATGTGTTTTAAAATGTAATTTTTATTATCAAATTCATTAAATGCATCTATCATTGATTCAGTTTGATATGCTCTACCCATTATTAGACCTAAACTCATTTTATATACCTTTAACTTAAATAAAATATAAAAAATAACGGACTCAACGACTCAAACGCATCCATAAATAGTTACCTGAATGTTTTTAACATTGGAACCTTGTATGTGTATCACATCGTTTGAATGGAATTTTCCTACATAATTCACACTTACTAATTCGTTTTTTCGATTGTTTTTTGCTTCATAGCCTTGCTTAACTAAACCATTTTGTTTGATTTTCAACATAACATTTCCCTTGTTAGACTTAATAGCGTCTGCCAGAACTATTAAAGTACAGTCTTGCTCTACGGTGATATTTGGTCCGTTTGTTTTAAAACCCTGTTTGGGTAAATTCGCAACCCATGTATATAACCCACTGTCTGTACCTTCAGTTCTGTATGTTAAAAATAATGGAGGTCTTTTTATATGTTTTTTTATTTTATTTGTTTTCTCATTTATGTTATTAAATGGTCCCATTTATATAAATATATTTACAAAAGAAGCTAATTTTTTCCAAGAATAAGTAAATCTAACATAACTGCCTTCTTCAATACTAAACCATATCCTTGGATTATCTGTTTCTAGACAAATCACAAATGATGTATCAGTTAGAAATCTTTGCTCGATTTCCTCTTCAAAGATGATCTTTGTACCCTTAGTTTTCTTTGTAATAGGTATAATGTGGTATTTTCCAGACTTTTTAATTTGGAAACCTTCTACATTACCAAGTTTTTTCGTATCAAATTTATGGTCCAATTGTATATAATCTTTGTAATTCACAACAGTTGGTGGAGCGTTAAGCCCAAATAATTCAAAGAAGTTAGAAGATATAACTGTCTGGTTAAGTAAAATATCGAGTCCATATGATGTAGCAACTCCGATAGATGCAGACTGAATACTAACCCTTTGTCGTATATTGTTGTATAATTCAAAAAGAGGGCCTTCATATACTGCCCCTTCAAGTTTAGACAATTTGCTTAATACATCTAGTATTGTTTTGCCTTAATCATCAGCTCGTTTTGTTGCAACTTCTTTAAAACATTTTAACTGATCACCCAAATCATCAGCTCGTTTTGTTGCGACTTCTTTAAAACTGTTTAATTGGCCATCCATGCCATCTATTCCTTTTTCATGATCATCAATCCGATCGTTATCTGATTTAATTGAATCTCCTTGTGCAACTGATTTATCAATTGTAGAATCTAGCTTGTCTTCTGTTTCTTGAAATTTTTGATTACATGTAGCAATCTTTTCTGTTAATGTATCTGTTAGTTTAAGTAAATCATTATATTGTTCAGTATGTTGATCGGCCATGTTTTTCATTGCAGTTTGAAATGCTTCCTTCAGAGTTTGTAATTTTGTACCATGTTCATCACCTCTTTGTGAAGCTGATTTTCCGATTTCACTTTTGGCTTGTTTGATATTATTTTTGTTTTCAGACACTTGACGTCCGAGTTCAGTTTTATATTCAGCAAATTTGCTTAAGAAATTATTTAATAAGTCAAAATTCCTTTTCTTTGTATCCTCATCAAGTTTGTTTATTTCTGTCTTGATTTCTAACTGATACATATTTTGTAATTTTTTCTCAGCTTCAGTTAGCTTTTCCTTGAGTTCTTCATGTTTTATCATGTTTTCTTTCAGTTCCTTTACTTGATCATGTACAACTTGAAGGTATTGTCTAAATACTTTTTTAATATCATCATCTGTTGTATCAGATTTTTCTTCAAGTTGTTTCATTGTTTCCGACAATATCTGCATTTCTTTCTCAATTTTATCTTGTAACTCAACTATTACTTTTTCATTAGCTTTTATGTTTTTTGTTAATTGTTCAATATCATCACTTTCTGTATCCAGTGTTTGTTTTATGGTTTTAATTTCTTTAAGATCATAGTCTTCTATTACGCTTTGCATTTTCTTAAAAAGAAATCTCCTTGTTATAGCATTGCTGGGTTTATCGGGGTTTCCAAGATTTATTATCTCGTTACCACCCATATCTAATGGCCTGTTCATTTTATTTTCAAGTTCCTTGTTTTTGTGAAGATACGATTGCATTTCCCTTTTGACTGCTTTAAATTGTTTTCTGGTAGCATAATTTGTTAGAATTATTCCAAAATTGACTTTAGATATAGAATGATCATTTTGACGGTGTTTGGTGTTGTTAAATATTCCCATTTATATAAGTACAGATGAAAATTCCTAATTATGATGGCGTCTCTCAATATGATGATACGTTTAAGCAGTTACATTCTTTTATGCCAGATTCGTGTTTTAGAATGCTTATTTGTGGAAACAGCCGTTCTGGTAAAACAAATGTATTAATTCACATGCTCAGAAAGCCATTAATATATTTTGATAAACTTTATTTATACTCTAAAATACTCTAAATACTCTAAGAAGTGCACACCACCAACAACACACACACACACACACACACACACACACACACACACACACACACACACACACACACACACACACACACACACACACACACACAACACACACACACACAATCATGTACACACACAAACATACACTACCAACACACACAAGCATACAAAGCAAACACACGAGGACAAAACGAACAATTAACGGAACACAGTGGGGCACCGCCTTGGAACGGTCAGTGGCAAAAACACCACTGGGGAGCTTAAACCGGTTTATGGTGCGCACCCAACCTCACTCTTACCCCCACCATGTTCCAAAGTCACAGGACAGTGTAAATAAAAGTAATCCCTGCTAGGTGAATCTCTAACACACGCAATGGAAACAAAAGGCATGGTATGTAA
This sequence comes from Saxidomus purpurata, assembly GCA_022818135.1. Classification (NCBI taxonomy): domain Eukaryota; kingdom Metazoa; phylum Mollusca; class Bivalvia; order Venerida; family Veneridae; genus Saxidomus; species Saxidomus purpurata. The sequence continues at coordinate 50,223,318 of JAFMSR010000012.1, forward strand.
AACACAAAAATGCTCGTGTATAAATATATAAAAAGCAAACCTTGAGAACCAAAAAACGTATGTACTCAATGCATTTGCAGAAGGCAGAGCACCAAGAGAAACACCCTTAAGGGCCCGACGAAACAGGCCAGAGGACAGAAATCAAAACAGTTTCGTCCCAGTGGGATTTAAAAAACTTGGAACAGAAAAAAATATCAAGATTTAATAGAACGTTTCACGTAAATTGCGAGAAAAATAAAGAAACCCCTGGATGATATTTTGGAGGTTTCAAATGATGATATTATTGACTTGGATGAAATTGAAACCAAAAGGTGGTTATTTTTGATGATTACATTTGTGAAGGCAATCAAAACAATATAATAAAATATTTTATTGGGGGTAGGCATAAGAATTGTTGCGTAATATATTTAAGTCAATCTTATTACAAAACTCCAAAAGATATAAGACTTAATTGTTCTCATTACATTCTATTTGAAAGTCCAAATACAAATGAAAACGATATGATAGCAAGAGAGCAAAATATTCCCAAGACAGCATTCCAAGAAGCAATAAAGAAACAGTACGACTTTCTGTATTTAGACAAACCAAAGAAAACAGTATCAAAAAACTTTGATGAAAATATTTATACATGATATAAGAAATGATTTACTGTGTTAAAGAACGAAAATATACAAAAGATATCAACCCAAAACGTGTTATAACAAAGAATAATAAACACATGATAAAGGCTACTTGTGAATCTTGTGGTATTACAAAAACAATGTTTGTTAAATCTGGGGGTAATCTAGACCTACATAAAGCTATGTTACCCCTTTTACCCAAAACAGGATTAACCTTACCAGGTTAAAAATATTATGGCCCGGGAAACCCTTTAGATAGTGGAGCACCTGTAAATGAATTAGATGCAGTATGTATGGATCATGATTATTGTTATGATAGTGACATGAGTAAGAGTGATTGTGATAAAAACATGTTAGCAAACTTAAAAAAAACACCAAATCAAAAACATTTGGTGAAAAAATCGCGAAACACTTAGTTGTTAAACCAGCAATAGCCACAAAATATAAACTTGATAAAGTCAATCCCCCAAAATATCTACAAAACCAAGAGCCTGGACTGATAAATTAGCAGAAGAATTACATAAGCCAATTAAACGTAAATTTAAAACACGTCGGGTTATTGTTACAGATATCAATGATACGTGGTCAGCAGATTTAGTTGATATGCAAGCTTTTGCTAGGTATAATAAAGGTGTAAAGTATTTATTAACAATAATTGATGTATTTAGTAAATATGCTTGGGTTATACCTCTAAAAGATAAAACAGGAAAGTCAGTAACAGAAGCGTTTGCAGGGGTTGTTGGACAAAGGCATCCAAATAACTTATGGGTAGATGAGGGCACGGAATTCTTCAACAAGACATTTAAGAAATTTCTTGAGGATAATAAAATAAACATTTATCACACTTTTAACTTTGGTAAAGCTGTAGTGGTAGAACGATTTAACAGAACATTAAAACAAATCATGTGGAAATATTTCACCGAAAATAATACAAACACTTATCTGGACAAGTTACCAGATATGGTAAATAAATATAATAACACAATGCATAACAGCATAAAAATGACACCAAATGAAGCAAGCATGTCAGAAAATAAAGGCAAAGTTTATTTCAATTTGTATGGCTCTTTGAGTAAGCCATCCACTTAACCAAAGTACAAAATTGGGGATAAAGTAAGAATCTGTAAGCTTAAACGTCATTTTGAAAAAGGATATACACCAAACTGGACGGAAGAAATATTTGTTATTCACGAAATTCTTAATACCAATCCAATTACATATAGAATAAAAGATCTCAATCAAGGGGAAATCAAAAATACATTTTATGAACAAGAACTAAGTAAAGCCAAGCAAGAAATATTTCGAATTGAGAAAATTATAAAACGTGACTATAAAAAACAACAAGCATTAATGAAATGGATAGGTTATTCAAATGATTTTAACAGTTGGGTAAAATTTTCAGATATAATATAGACTAAATATATAATGGATAAAACAATCAAGACTGTAGATGAATTAATAATTTATTTAAAAAAACTTAGGGCAGCTTACAGAAAAAGTTATAAACTCTGTGGAAGAGTAAACACCGCTTTACAAGTAAATGCCGGTCTAATTGGTTGTTCTGCTTTATTAGCATTGGTTCCAGCTATACCAATATTTGTTACGTTTGTTGGGGCTGTTCCACCAGCTGTTACAGTTTTGTTAAATAAATTGAAAATATCAGAAAAGAAAAGTATTTTGAAAGTTCATCATCATAAAATAAAACAAATTCTAAGCCAAGTACGTATTGAACGTGTAGAGGGTGTTGAAGAAACTAAAGTTATATCAAATGCTTTCGCTGAACTATGAAAATACAAAAGGAGAAAACTTACACAACACCTTTTGAAACGTACATGAAAGAATATAAATTGAATGGATATGAATAATTTTGATATTAGTATATAAAATGACAGGTGTGGATTAAGTTTATACAAAGAGAGTAGTATATAAAAGGAGAGTTTTACAGGTACGGATTGGATTTTATGTTTACTTTCCGAATAAAAGAGGAAAAGCGCTTTTATATTTTTCCAACTGTGCTGTAACTCTACTTATATGAAATATAATACTAAATAAGTATTTTCAATTGTACACTTTTTTAAGATACAATATTTGGGAAAGAAAAATATTTCTTTAAAATGATCTTTGTCTTTTGGGTCGTAATTAACAGTTACTACGCCAAAGTGAAATGTAATAACGTTTATTCTTCACGTCGAGCAAACACAAACACATGTTAACATAAAGAAAGTTGTTCCATGTCCAAACCGCATATCTGGGTCTTGTCTGCACCCTCGGTTCCGGACCAGGGGACTAAGTCGTATGTTATTTCGCTTCGAGTCATTGGAAAATGTTGGCTTTATTTCATAGTTATTTAAGAATTAATCTCTGGCTTGGAGTGATTTATCGAAAAGCATTCCCCGGAGGTGATGTAAGCCCGAGTGAATTATTACGCAGGCACATCAACGACGGGAAATGCATCAATTTCGATAAAGCACTCCAGGCCATAGACTATTTCGATTCTTATAAGCCGAATTTATGAAAACTATCAGAACTACTACGGACATTTTTTTTAGAAAAGTCGGAATATGCTTCTTCCATGTCCGAAACTCCGCCTTCTTTTCCGCGTGCTTTAATCATATTAATGCACTCGAATTGACTATAGAAATATACCATAGGCATATTAGATTACGTTGTATAAAAGACTTTGTTTTGTTATTATTTAAAAGGACATATCCTACATATTGCCGATTATATTCTTTAATCACAGATAATGAGTTCGATGAACGTAAAATGATAAATAGATACAAATTTAAAGAACAACATATTGCGAAAATGCCTCATTTTACAACACTTATTCTAATATGCCTATGGTATATTTCTATAGTCAATTCGAGTGCATTAGTATGATTAAAGAACACTGAAAAGACGGCGGAGTTTCGGACAAGGAAGTAGCTCCTTCCGACTTTTTTAATTTACTCCCGCGCAGAAAATGAAATATAGAAACAGAAATAATATCTGTATAAATACATCAGTCGCATGAAATAGTTGTGTTTTAGAACCTAAGTAGATAGATTGATTGGAAATAAATGAATACAGAAGCTACACGTAGTTTAAAAACTTGCCTCTTGATTCAGATTGTGAAAATATTTGTATACCAATGCAAATAAGTAGAAATTATATTGAAATAAAAAAGAAACACACAACTTTTAAATACTTTCTATGAAAGGGGAGTAATAAAACATTTTTTTATGAAAAGTTAATAAAATGTGAATTTCTTATAGGGATTTAACTCTATGTTATGGGTCTTTTTGTTCCTTAAATGAATCTCTAACATAATATACAAAAAGGACAAATTGTCATCAAATGTTGCTGATATGTGATTGACCACTTTTAAACACCCTGTCAGCTACATTTTGCTGTTGTTGTGCGGGGAAGTCTTTGAATTATTGATTGAGCAATATCTTAACTTTTATTTAGGCAACAAACCGACGGTTATGTAATCTAAAACAACCATGTTAATTATGCATTTATAACATTTAAGTTTCCGACAATTTCTTGTAGTTAGTAGTGTATTAAAAACAGCTATTTGTTATCTTGACAATCAACTGATGTATAGGAATTTAATATCTCCATATCGGTCAACACAAATTTAACAATTACATTTAAAAGATCACTTCGGCATACAGTTAACAGAAATAGTGGATGCAAGGAAACGTTGATTGCATTTTAAAGCGATTGCTTTTCTTAGTGCAAGCTGCACAACCGTCTGTATATCTGCATCCCTCTACCTCTTCAGTGATACAATGAAATCCACGCGCTAGTTTCACAAGTGGTCTCACTTATGCACCCCTTTACTAATGCTTCATTAATTAGGGTTACCTGCTACATTTTTAATTTATCTAATAAAAATTTGCTTTTTCTTCACACTGGCCTTAACATGTGAAATGTTTTGTTTTCGTTGTCTATATCTAACTACCTTTGAAACTGACTCAAAACGATTTGCAGTAGTAATATCGAAAATATTTGGGATGACTTTGCCTTTAACTGTAACAGTGTGTGACAAGGTTGTACATACAAAGAGTGCTAAATGTAGTCTGAAACAGCGCCCGTCCTGTTTCGAAAGCTGTACATAATTGAAATTGTTTTGTAAAGGTTTGGGGCTGCCCGTCAAAATACTTTGTGAAACTTATGTTAAAATACGCCTACCGTTTCAGCAGCCAAGATCTTTGCAGTGTTTACAGAACTTTCTAAATGTTCAGCCATCTTTATAACTAAGTTTCATTTCCAATATCTATCAACTCAAAGAGGCGCACACATAATCTCGGACAATTGAAAATATTTCAAAATATTATAAAAATGTATTTGATCAAAATCTTGAAAAACTCAGACAGCTACATGTTCCTACAAATATCGGTAGAAATAAGGTGAATCATACTTGCTGTAGCTTCGTTTAACCTTTATAAATGGTGGTTCTTTATTTGTTGTGTATAGCAATTCATTATAAATCATTTTATTGATATTTTCTACAGGCACGAGACAGGTTTCAATATATATTTCGTCTTGAATTTGCACTTATTTATTTTTTACGCACAAATAGCCTATTTTCAGCTTATCTAGACAATAATGTGCTAATTGTAGGCATTGTCCTTTTGAATCGTTATCTGTGAGTATTAGTTTAAATTGTTAAGAAAATCTTGATTTTGCATTGTTAATGTATATAAAATATATGTTGACTAAATGTAGCAAAATATTGTAATAAAAACACTAGAGTTAAACCTCCACTTAGCCTAGCTTGTTGTAGTTTGTACATTAAAAGTAAATTTGTGTGTTTGCCAATCATAGCATTGCTGTCAGTTTTGAACTTTCAACGTTCTTCTCTGCTTCAGTACTTCAAATAGCAATCGAATGTGCCGGTGATTATGGTACATGATAATCGTTGTACGTAAGTAATTATTATACTCAATATTCATATGAATAGAGGAAAATTGTTGGTTTTGGTAAAATATAACGCTATAATTTCACCAAGTGTGCAGCAGAAGTGATATTGTCACAAGTGGCACAACCAGGAGTGAAAATATCTACTTTTGGTGATAACGAGTAAATTTAACGCGATATTGCACCGATACCAACATATTTTCTGTTTCTTTTATGTTAAAAAAATCTACTTTTATTTAGTTTTCTATAAAATACGGAAAATTGCGGGAAACTTTATCAGAATACAAATCACAAATAACGTCATTTTAATGACGTCATCGTCGCATTGTTTCCAGCATTAATTACGCTCGGTATACTTTATGACGTTTATCCGGGTTAAAGATTGCCAAAACGGTGACAATAAAAATGGTAATCTACTGTTTCATAACTGTGGTTTACCACATTTATTTTACTGAGAAAACTCTATAATTCCTTATGTAAAATAAATTATCTTCATGACAAAAATGTAATTAATCTCAGAATGATCAGAATTATGGACGATTGGAGAATTTTGACCAACGAAGCTGATGCCAACATTGTTTGTATCTATTTACAGGCAATTTTATATATATCGTATGTGTAACCTTTTCAACATTTAAACAAATAAAACTCACAGATTCTCCCAATATTTTATTTGTTCTATACGAACCTACTAACTAGTAATTTTGATGTTCATAGCAATGTTTCAGCGAAAACATTCACATAAACAAACAAGTGTGACCTAAAATTTTACTATTCAAAAACAAAAATAATATCAAACAGGGAATGCCACGTACCAAAAACGCAGCCTCCCCAAAACGAGCCCCACAGCACCCAGAAGTGCACGCCAAAGAATTGTCCAGTTGTGGTTGATCAAATATTACCCCGGGGGCATGATTGTACAAACTTGATAGAGGCCTGCTAGACAATGTTACACACCAAATGTCTAAGCATTTGGTACTGTGGTTTTTGAGGAGACGGTCCTTTTTTTAAGATATTACTTTATCAGTCATTGTAAAACAAATAATCCACAAGCATTAAAAGAAGATGTTTATATTTTAAAGTCCGGTGGTCATGTAATTCGGTCAACCGGAACCATTTAAAGGTAGTTAAAGCGAGCTTAATGCTAGAATCCTTCTGGCTAAGTTAAGTTGAATAGCATTCAGTATTGAAGAAAGTTGTGATGAACACGGACAGGCGGACTTTGACGGAAATCAGGCGCTCACAATATCTTATACTCAACACAAAGTGCCCAGGTAAGCTCAAATGTCAAGAGCCTCATGCTAGACATATGATATGTCTTGTAAGAGGAACATTTTGTAAGAATCACTGTTACTTCACATTTTTTTGTAGCAAGATGTTTAAATTGATTAGTTTGGTTGATTTACATCTTTTACTTCCTTGCCGAAACTAAGTTATCAGACAACCAGTCGCATGTTTCTTGTATGGCTAAAAAAAGAGATAGTGAATGATTATCTAAAATATCAATGTCATCTAAGTTAATTTCAATCCAAATTAATCTTTCAATAATTATTTTTGTTGAAACCGAATTTTACATGAACACAATTGCGTTACCTTGCTTGAATTCAGTAAACTTGAAATCAGGAAGATATTGCCGTAACTTAGCTGTTGAAAGCGTTTTTCGCATTTGACCATCTGGTCTTGAATAATCAAACACAGTTTTCCTTGTAATTCTAAAGGCCTCGCGTACTGCCTCTGCTGCTTTTTTAATACTGATTTCATCCTCCTCGACAACTGAAATACAAATACAAGTTTTCTATTCTAACCCAAAAGAGGCGAGATAAAAATTGGGTGCTACAACAATCAATTTTTGAATTAAATCGTCAGCAAGGTAAACACTATTATATGACATTGTTTCGAACTGTATTTTCGTATTATATACGTATGCATACTGTTTCGAAACAGTAGTAAATATATTTCATCAATTATATTAATGCATCTGTGAGTCACACGTTTGCCCCTTTTACTGGCACATGTATTGCTTTGCCTTCACCAGAGAAGAATATAGCATACAAAACCTTCTTTTTACTTAAGGCAAGTTTGACAGTTATTGACCTTTCTCATGCTTAGTGGCTTATATTTTGTTCGCAACCTTTCGCATAGGTTCAGCACACCCTTCTTTCATTGGTCATTAGGTGGGGCACCAACCTTGTCGAAATTTTTTAACTTTTGTTTAGATGAAAAGAACCCTCTTGATAGTGAAACATCAACAATGCGTGCAATATGCAAACGCTTTATTTCTAGTATCATTTTGTAAACAAAGTATCTCTTGACATATTTTTTGCACCCGTTGCTGTTTTCGGCCGACCTGATTTGCTGATTTGTCTTCAGATTCTATCCAAGAATCTTATCTGTAAGACATCTTAGCTGGCACATAAACAAAATAAAGTCGACATTTTTTCATAAATAACCGAGCTTACTGCGAACTAGTATGTAAGTCCGAATTTCCTAATGATTTGCCCTTTACAACAGTAGTCAACACTGCCTATATTGAAATGTATTTTCAGGTGATACATGTACAGTCAATTTTATGATATATTTTCTTATTTTATTACGTCGGATGTTTTATGTAAGTTAGAGCTAACAATAATTATAAAATATACATTTAAACATAACAGCAAATTTGTAACAGCATATCTTATTGCTCTCTTTCAAAGATTGCTGCTTAGCATTTTTGCTCATTGTTGTATGCTATATATAGCTGGTTCTCTTTTCGCGACTTTTAAAATAATCCTGATTGTAGTTTGTTGAATTTGCGCATTTTTACAAAACGCGAATTGTAATTTTCGCGTAAGTACGTACGACATGTGTACTTGTATGAACTATGAGGATACCCTTAAGTTCCTCAATTTAAGCAAGAACGGTCAATCAAATCTGAACATTTCCTAAATTGGTCGTTAAACTATCATATTTTGAAAATAATTGATAAAAAATAAGCAGAAACAGCATGATTTAGATACATGGATTCAATTTAATTAAATAACAAAAAGTTGGGGTATTTATATTAACTGTAACTTGTTTGATGTTGTGATCGAGTGTTCTCTGTGACTATAAGAACAACTTAAATTCATTGACGGTAAGAGTAACTTCCCTTCTTTTCATGTTACATAAAAATATTAATACACTAAGATCGTGTACGTAATGTACGGGTATAAAACGCAGTTTTTGAATTCGCGGATAAAGCGACAATACAAAATTCGTGAATAAAACCCTATATACAGTATGCAATTAATCTAATGATTTATTTCTATGCAAAAGCAGGTATCAAACTAAAGCAAAGCTTTATTGAAATAAATATGCAAAAAGCGATAAATTCGCATTGTACTATTTCCAATGATGACTTTTTTGCATATTACGATTGGAATTTGAATACAGACCAAAGAGTGATTGTGCAGTCCACAGATCTGAATATTAATATTTGTCACTGTTTTAGTTGGATTATAGTGCCTGAAACGCCAAAATAAGTTTATGATATAGCTCGATATCGGTCAAATAGAGTGAGCTTAGTAAACCTACGTATAATAATTCAATATGACAACGGCTCATTACAAAACTTATTTCAATTACATTGTTTCACGAAATGCACAATGAATACGTTACAAATAAAAAAGAAGAATATTAATTAAATGGTTATTGATACAAAAAACTAAAAAAACAATTACTGTGGAGACTCATTTTACAACTGATGTATGTGCTGATTTAAAACCGGAGTTCAAAAACTTGAACTTTTTCTATTCTTTTGGTTCAAATTTTAGTTGTGGCTGATCTCAAATTCTCAACAAAGTCCTAAATGAAACATGTTATCAATTTGGTAGGCTCGTAATTGTATAATAATATTTCACCTTGATAAAACATATATGCACCGAATGATAACAAGACAAGAAACACATTATATTTAACGTTAGGGAAAATTGGTCTTGAAATAAGCGAAGGTTTAACAATAATTTGGAGAGATCACAATGATATATTATCGCATAATGATAACTTTAATAGAAATATGCGTAAAAAAATTCACTAAAAATGATTAATAATCCGATGTCTTAAAAACATTCAATAATGACAAAACAACAATTTACTTGCCGAAGAAAAATATGGTTAAGAAAAACGTATGATCGATTTCTGGCACATGGATCAACATTTGAAAACGCTTGTTTTGTCCACTGACATACGACCAGCTATAATTCAAAGTACAGACCATTTCGTAATATAACTTATGCTAAAAATCGTAGAGGTCCTGTGTTATGGATATTAAAAACTCACATTTGAAGGATTAAAAATATTACCAGAATATTAAATATATAGTCAACCTTTTGCAAAATCTTAAAATCAGTAAAAACCATATGCGTGATAAAAATAAGAGATTTTAAAATAAAATTTGCTAAGATAAAATCAAGAAAAACGCACAACAAATTACATAGAATAGAAAAAGAACTTTAACCATTTCTAATAATAGCTGACGAAAACGACAAAATAAATAATAAGATAAACGAAATAGAAAAAGCAATAGAAAATATACATACTACAAGAACGCATGGTGAGGAAAAAAGATCTAGAGTACAATTTATAGAAGAAGGGGAAAAACTCAATATAATCATAGTCTTGACAAAGTCAGACATAACAGAAATATGATTAGCTCCTTGATTGTAGAAAATAAACACATAACATATACTTATGAAATATTGAACCAAGCAGTACATTTCATTACCAGTTGCACGGATGTTAATCTTCTGAAGGTGCAGATTGAGACGAATGATTAAATACAATTAATTTTGATACTAATTTATTTGACAATCTTGAAAATAAATGTGAATGTAAATCAACACTAAATGATATAATGCTGTAGTCAATGAAATATAGTTGAACAAAAGTCAAGATCTAGATGGTCTAAGTACAAAATTTCATTACGTTTTCTGGGTAAAAATAGGTACTTTAGTAACTGATACAGGATATGACAATTGTAAACTTTCTGACACACAAAAACAAAGCGTTTTCACACTTATTTACAAAAATGCAATCCTGAATTACTAAATATAGATAACAGCATTTTACAAGAGTTCTTTTAAAACGCTTACAGTTAGTACAACATAAAACCAAACACTTGGATCAACAGGGTATATAAAGACAGATTCATTGGGTATCACATCCGCTAGGACATAATCAATTATACATATTGTTTAGACAGCATTGATAGTGTTATTTTTTCCCTAGAGTTGTGAACAACATTTTATACAATCGGTTGGAATTTCATGCTAGCAGTGCTTAAACTATTTTCAGACTCCTTAATAAATTAGGTTGAAGTCATTTATCGTAACATATCGTCTTGTGTAATTAACAATGGTTGGAACTCAAATGTCTTTGAATAAATACATGGAGTTCGACAGGGTTGTTCACAATCGACACATTGATTTATAATTGTTGCTGAAATTGTAGGGCTCCACAAATATGAGAAAAAAACTAAGGAATTAATGGTATTTCTGTCAGAAATGAATATTCGTGTAAACAATTAAAAAAAAACACCTAAATTGGCCAATGATTCAACACTAATTCGTAAAAATCAATCAGCAGTTCCGATAGCATAAAAATCATAAATGAATACGGCAAATCTCATGAATGAAATTGAACAAATCAAAACCTGAAGCCTTATGGGTTGGAAAATCTAAACGTAATATATAATAATAGGGCATACATTGTTCCAATAAATATGTAAAGACACTAAGAAATAACTAAAAAGTAAACTTGAATACTAAAATAAGTAAATGTTAATCAATTTCATCCATTTGGAATAAAAGGAATTTATTTATGGTCAGACGACTGTGATTCAAACGGTATTTGTTCCAAAATTCACATAACCTCTCCAAACAATGGTGGTTCTCAAAGAACTATACATAAAAACAGATCGCTAAATTTACATTTTTATTTGTTAATTGCTCAATGGTCTTACAACTTTTAAAAATAAATATTCTTGAAGTTATAACTCTTGTTTTTAATGACTCAGTACTGTTAACTAGACGTTTTCATGTGGCAGATATATCACCTTTGAGTATATTAATGTCTGATATCCAATTAGTCGTTTTTCTTAGGGCTTAAATAAGGGAAGCAGTATTAATCATGCCATAATCATATAACAAGTCATTTACATTTATAATACCCGAATCAATACAGTTTCCAACAACTTTACGTTTTACCTTATTGCTTTTTTTTGGTTGTTAAGATTTTGACGTCTTTCTATCTGTGTGATATTAATCCATTACCTATTGATGACTTACAAAACAGAGAAAGTGAAACTTTTGGTGACAATAATGACTTTACTGATTCTTGCTAAACATAAGAAAATTATTTCCGTATTGATTTAAAAAGATTGTTTGTGTTACCTTCCAATTAGTGTCGTTAGAATTTAGCAGACTTTTAACCTATACAAATTTCACTTTCTTTTGCGAATGTTCCTATATCTATCAGGGGTGAGGGGGTGTGGGGGGGGGATAAAACACACACACAAACACATTTTTATGTAAAAACATATAAACTAATTTTATTTATATGAATAATATGAAAACGGAATACAATATCATTTACTTTCACCTTTGTTTACCGCAAAGTTATTTATACAGGGTCATGTCACTCACATTCGTTTAAGCACGTGGATTGTTATTATGAATTCATGTTTAAACTAATGATATATCAGCCACTTTGTCGTAAGCTTGTCTTTTGTCAACTACTATCCAATTAAACTTTAAAAAGATAGATAACTTTACACTATTCCTTATTGTACTCTATCACTGTGTTAAGTTTCAGGTAATTCCCTTCATTACTTTTAAGTTATGGTCCGGACAGGATAAATCGAGAAAATGTAACAAAGGTGACTGTTTCACAAATTAGGCAAGGTAGAGTTATAGTTCTTAGGCACTGCACTACCTCTCCATGCCCTCTGTCTGTGTGTAAAATTTCAAGTAATTTCCTTCAGTATTTTTTTAGTTTTGCTCCGGACAAACGTGTGACGGACGGACGGACGGATCCCGTTTCTATATCCTCTCCGCCAAGGGAGGCGGGGGGGGGGGGGGGTGGGGGAGGGGAGGAATAAAACACACACACATACGCATAAAACGCAAAAACATATAAACTAATTTTATTTATATGAATAATATAAAAACGGAATACAATATCATTTAATTTCACCTTTGTTTACCGCAAAGTTATTTATACAGGGTCATGTCACTCACATTCGTTTAAGCACGTGGATTGTTATTATGAATTCATGTTTAAATAATGTTATATCAGCCACTTTGTCGTAAGCTTGTCTTTTGTTAACTACTATCCAATTAAACGTTAAAAAGATAGATAACTGGTAAGATATGGCAAACATACATGTTAAATTATGATAAGTCCATTTTGTGTATAAACTATTTTTAATCTGAAAGCATGAGAAAGAAGCGCTTTGTTTGGCTCACCTTAAAAGAAATATCGTAATTATTATAACTATTTTTATCTTCGATTTTGTTTTTACATGTGACGGAAGCTGGTGGTAGAAACACTTAATAACATTTATTTAAATACCTGATAGTATTTTTGGTTCCGTTTCTTCGTATTCCCTCAAAACCCATATTATCAACCTTGCCAAGTCACGAGAGTAAATAAACTGTCTGCGTTGTTCACCTGAACCAATTACCACTAAGTCTGTGTTATCCCCTTTAAAATAAAATGTTTATATATCTTAATATTAAAATAGGACACTGTGGGTCTGTGACGTTTACACTTATGATTGTGATAAAAATCTGCATAAAATATAAAGATAAATTATATTATGCTATAGATATCAATGTAGAGTTTTAGTTTGCAAATTTTGATATATTACAGACGATATTCTTTTTAATCTGCTGCGGTTAGTCTATATATGCATGCTATAGAATATGTTATGTCACGAAAAGAGACAAGGTAATGTTTAAAACTGCTTGTTTTTAAAAGATTGACTTCAGCACTCATTTTCTCCGACCGACCCGACGTATACAATTCCATTCCGAAGATACCAAGGACAGTCTGATATGCGCATGCGTTTAATCGCTAACACTATCTTTCTTACGCTCTCTTAAACAATCTAAAATAATTTATAAACTATTCTTACTGGACTTCTTTTTCGATTTAAGGAAGAGAATGAATAGAATAAACATTATACATCATTTATAGTGTTTATTTTTTCTTCATTTTTGAAGGATATACAGATAATTTTTCCAAACGGTGTAGGTTCTTGGCCAATATTAATTTTTCCTCAGCTTCCCAGCCAATTGGTCAGCGTATTAAAAGAAATTCAAATTTAAGTATTTTCAGTGGTAATTATTTAGCACATCCAGATTTGTTCCACAGGAGTCATTACTACAATCGTCGATATAACAGCAACGCAAACTTCATATCAATCATAAAACACCATCTCCAATGGAGATTTGCCAGTCCCGGGACCATATGATAGATTTATTTTAGTATATATATACAAACATAGAGATAACATAAAAAAGGAAAGTGGTTCTTCCTTATTAAAATTGTGGTTCACGGAAAGGCATGATTATTTACTTCTAATTAATCAATGGTTTCACATTTGTATAGTATCACATCTGCTAGGACATAATCAATTATACATATTGTTTAGACAGCATAGATGTAAAGTAGGACAACAAATGATGTTTGACGACTCTCTTAAAATGCTTAAGTAATCAACTGCGGCAAGTTATGTCAAACGATACACCCCTGATAAAAAAAACACTTTTTTCCAAATCCTTTTACCTTTGGAATACAGAAACAACCACCGTTATTGCAATTTAACCTAGATCATCAGGAACAATCAGTTACTCTAAACTTTCTACAATGGTTGTGTAATGAGTGTTCAGGATTAAAGTGTTCTACCAGGTAATCTGAAGCTATGCCTGACTTGACGCCTGAAAACATGACACAAAGTAAGTTGGTTAACCCGTTTTTCAACTGGTAACCACTTTAAATACCTAAATGGACCAACATGAGACATAGAATCCATATTCAAGTGGAATCTCACTAATTTGCTTTGAGTTGCTTAAAAGCTACTTTTAAACAACTGTGTCAAACCTCGGTACTAAAAAGAACAGGCTTAATCAAAGTGGCACTATATGAGGAATGGAACCAAGAACTTTCTTGTATGTTGTTATAAAATCACTTTTCTATACAGGAACTTTAACCAAGCGTTGGCTTACTAATTACTAATCTTGCCATATGCTCACCAGACGGGCTTTGGTCCAGCGTTGCGGCAAGATATTTAACTGAATGGACAGCGTCAATAATCCTGCCATAACATGATATTTCCATGCTGGATTGAAACCTAACTTTAGGTTTTGAGCCGAACAAAATGGACTCTTTTTTGCCTAAATTCAAAGATTCTTTGTTACAAATAAGCCATTCACTGACTGTTTCTAGTTTACTGATTAGCACAATTTCAATATGGTTTATACTTTCACATGTAACTAATATGCCAGAATCATCAGCATATAAAAGTAATTTATTTCAACCACTGCTGACTTCATGTCATTAACGTAGATTAAAAATAAAAGAGGTCCAAATATGGACACTTGAGGGACACCACACGTGATACTAGATAGAGAAGATGATGTACCAGATACAGCAACCAGTTGATGTCTATCTCATAAGTATGACCTTAACCATCAAGTTTTATCAATACAATACTGTGACCAACAGTGTCGAAAGCCTTCTGGAGATCAAGCAGTACCATCCCTACCATATGACCCTTATTCATTCAGATTAGTATATAGTCAGAAAAGTGCCAGATACTTATCAAGTTGATCATACACAATATTTTCAAAGATTTTTGATACGATGCTAAGAAATGACACCAATTCGACCTTCAACTTAAAGTCCACACTAACAATGACAAACTATATGACACATAAATGCGGCAAAGGCGGGTGATAAGGTGTAAGGGAAGCTGTTTCTTTCATTTGGTAAGAGCTATCTCAAAGTCTCAGAAACTAAAACGAAAAGAATATTGCTTGAATCTAAAATAAACTTATACTTGGTGATTTAAAATTTCCTCTGAATTTCTTCTTCTTCAGTTTATTGCAAATTTGTGTAAAGCTCAAAAGAACACAACTTGACTTAGATGAATAAAAAAATAAATAGTAAAAACTAAGATTAACTACAATCGAAAAATGATCATCCTTCTTGTTAATGCTGACCATGATATAATTTCTACTGTTGTACATGCTCATCCAGATATCATGACGCAGAAACTAAGATGATAGGTTCATATTTCTAAATCAAAAGAAAGCATATTATAAATTACTGATCTCGGTTTTCTAGCGCGCATTAAAATATCATACACTATTTTGTAACAATAAATTAACTGGTTTTAATCGAACTGTCCCATAGATTAATGAAACATCCTAAAAGGATACTTGCAAAAACTTAATAAGAAAGTAATAAATAATCAAAACAAGCAAATTAAGTGAATTTATATCCCCGCCAAATTAAGCAAATAGCTGAAACTGAACAACCGGAAATTGTATTTGTCTATTTTACCAACCCAATGGGACGTCATCTCCGAGGTAATATTTTAATTCTTCAAGTTATAATCACAAAGTACTTAATTGTTGTAATTAAATTAAATCATTACTTCTATTTTCAGACAACAAAAATTATTATGTTTATATACAGAATAAGTATATAAGCAAAAGCACTACAACCTATTTATACGAAAGACAGGTGGTGACATTTCAACTTCACGATTTCAACTTCAGATTTCGCGATTTCAACTTCACGAATTCACGATTTCACGATTTCGCGAATTAACGTTTTTACCATCACGAGTACACGATTTCACGAAATCACGATTTCACGACTTCTTCTTCCTGATTTCACGATTTCTCGGTTTTAACTTCATGATTTCACGTTTTCAAGAGCTTACAATTTAACAAATTCACGATTCACGATTTCACAATTTCACGAATTCAACTTCCTGATTTCACTATTTTACAATTTTAACTCCGATGATCCCTGATTAATATGAAATACAAGCCATACTATGATAACCCTCAAATATTGTGACTTAAGTCATCAGGTTTTTCATTGTGGTATATTTACACAAGATCTTACAACTTATATTAATCGATATTGAGACTCACACTAGATGGAATCAACCTCAAACAGAGAGAGAGGGAGAGAGAGAGAGAAGGAGGGGGAGAGGGAGAGGGAGAGAGAGAGAGGGGGCAATATTGAATTATCTATGTCTTGCATATTGTGCACTTGTGGGGATCGAACCCGGTGTCCTCCGATCCCGAGGCGATCGCGCTACCACTGCACCGAGGTGGCTCCACAGCCATCAGGTTAAGACCCAGGCTCACAAAGTTAGTAATTTCAGGGTTTGTTCTTATGCTTTTTTATATATATAAATGATGTGTTACAAGCCCTGTTTGCTGTCCAAGTATGGTTGTGATAGCCCATGACTGAAGAGCATGTGAGGTTCATTATGAACAACCCAAGGACAAATAACACGACTTTTATTCAACTACATACATATGATTACTTATTGAAAACACATTTATTAACTCTTTAAAACCACCACTACTAGTGTCTGTCCCTTAAAATTGTTTGTATAAAGTGTTCTTCCAAATCGAACTCTGATCGGAGGAATAACGTCTTTAGATTACTTTATGATACGACAAATCTCAAAACAGTTATGGCAAAGTTTCTTTGTCCTCCTCTTCCCTTTCCTGTACATTTCTCTTAACATACAAGACAGGAGAGTATGTTATGCAATTTACAGCGTATCATTACATATAATTGCAGAGATCACTATTTCCAATCATTCCACTGGAATTTTCTCGCGTGTTTGTAATGTCAAAAACGGGACACATGAGCTTAGAAATAACGAATTCGTGAAATCGTAAATTCGTAAATTCAAGAAATCGTGAATTCGTGAAATCATGAAATCGTGAAATCGTGAAAGCGTAAAATCGTGAAATCGTGAGTTCATGACATCGTGAAATCGTGAATTCATGAAATCGTGAAATCATGAATTCGTGAAATCGGGAAATCTTGAATTCGTGAAATCGTAAAATCGTGACATATTGAAGCTGCTATGTCACCTCCGGTCTTTCGTACATCAAGGGCTTCATTACTGTAAAAATCCAGTTTCTAAATTTTCTGTTGTTAGAAATACAAAGTTGATGATTTGTGCCAAACAAAGAAATATTCTTACAAGCCTTTTCAGAAAAAAAAGCATTTTTAAAATGTCACCACCCAACTGGGGCCTCATCTCTGAGGGTAATTATGTTGTTAGCATCTCATAGTGATACATAACTGAATTCTTATCAGTTTAATTAAATCAGTTCTATTAGTTTCAGAAAACAAAAAAATCCAAGTTCCTAAAAAGAGTATTTCAGAAAAACACTATGCCCCCATAAGGGGCCTCATTTCTGAAAAAAAGGAAACTGTAGGGGGTGGACATTAGAATGCGTGATCTTTAAATACTTTGAGCCAATTACAGTTTAAATTTTGATAACCAGTTTAAGATAAATACAATTTAAATATTTTTATATTGAAAATAAAAGAAACTAAAAATTAAAGGGCAATAACTCTGGAGATACGAATCCGATCTTGACAAAGAATGTGTGTGCACCGCGCCATTATGCTATTGTTTACTTATGTTAAGTTTCATGACATTCTATCCATTAGTTCTGAGTTATGACTCCGGACGGACAGACAACGCCAACACAATATCCCTCCGCCGATGGCGGGAATAATAATCAAGTATAGGACACCATAGGCAATCAGAAATCATCCAAAATAAAACATGCCCATGTCCGATACAAAAATGTAAATTGTGACCTTTAACTGCAGGGTTGGAACATGGTTCTGCAGTTAAATAAATATCCATATAGAAAATAACGTTTTGCATTTATTCACCTTTTGTAATATCTGGTCGCGTTACAATCGAAAAAACATCCTTTTCAGCGTTGTTATCGTCTAATAAACAAGTCTTTATAGTTATGATGTGCAGGTATAAACCACTCAGGCCTCCACTTCTCTTGGTTAAATACTGCACATCATAACTCCAGACGACGAATGCCCCGGAACGGATATAATTTCATAAATAATTTCAACTTCTTTATTAAATAGCAAACCCTACCTAACAAAAGCTTTACAAAAGCTATAAACGTTTAATAGCAAAGAAATAATTTTGGCAAACAGATAAATCAAAGAGATTATTTCTTTAAAAGCTATTTTTATTTCCGGACAACATGCCGCTTCACTTTATTGGCCGCACGTCCATAATTACGATTTTAGAAACAAAAATGAACGTATATGCCGCTCCACCATATTGGCCGCGACCAATACAACGACTATGGTGCATATACCCAGGCGTTTAAAACGTGTCGCGCCAGTTGGGTTAGAAGGATTAGTAAACTGTTTTCAAACAGCGTATAAACCTTAAATTCCCACTCTGTTCACTCAAAATGCCAGTTTAAAAATAGCCCGCTTGAAAGTACACGTTTTAAAAATAAAAAGCTCATTTAGACCGCTTCGCCGCATAGGCCGAATCTACGACATTTCACCTTTTTTATACGTATAGACCGCGGCCTATTGTCCGGAAATTACAGTATATAGTTATAAGGGAAGCGCTTGGTTCGCCTTTTATGAAAAATGGCCCGATATTTAAGAAAAAATAAAAGTATTATTCAATCATTTTTCGTATATATTCATGTAAACTTAGTGTAAAAGCACACACAGATACAATTTTTAGCTTGAATAATCATATATTAAAAACAATGACAGTTGAATTTGACACCCACCGTCGCGAAATTCGTGTGACTTTTTAAGCTTTCGTAACTTTGACTGGAAATTTAAGTATGAGCACAGTCCTGGACAATCTCTTTTTTTACAAAATATTCGTTTGTCTGAATATGACATGCCTGAAAAATCTTACGACTGTCGACAGCTGTGCCGGGATGATTTGAAAAAAAATGCCAGTCTTTGAGACTAATGCACGTAGACAAAAAATATGTGTACACCGTTTCTAAGACAGAATGTAAACATATGCAGCACAGGTGTAATGTGTATGCACATTTGCCTTCTAACGTGTCCTTTTGATGTTTTGGCCAATCGGGAAAGATTTTACAAGATAAGTTATTGTGCCTTTGTTTAAGCTTGTGTTTTTGACAGTCTGAACATAAAACCCATACTATTTGTGGAAACTTCAAACCGAAAGTAGGAGTGGGACAGTAACCTTGTAGAGTTTATCTGTTTACAATCAAATCTTACTAAGATGCATGCTATCTGCTGGTGTTTTTCACTCAAGCGCAGTTAGAATTCAATTCACGTTATTATTTAAAGAGCTCCACTGGCCCTAGTACAGATTGTGTTTTAAAATAAATTTTGTATCAATGGGTGGGGAAGGATGACGTGATCAGAACCACTTTGTACAGTCATGCAGATGGTCAAACGTATAAGTGGCATTGTTAAATGAATCTGGAAAACAAACAGAATCAACTCCTGCTGCAGGCATGATGTATTCCCATATTAAAGCCCCGATACCTGAATTATTTCCTGGCTTAGTAAGGAGACATCTATAATAAATATATCAAATATCTGCATGTGTGTGTTGGCATTAGAAACTCTGTAAGTTTTGGGATACGAGTAGTCACTGTATCCATTACAGCTTGTTGTAACTGCTTCCACAAGCAGTATCACCAGTGCGTTGACAAAACTCTTTTAAAGATAATTGTGGTTAACAGCTTCTGTCGATGCAGGGACAGAGTATATCTACTGTATATTAAAATCATTGAGAAAAGGGGCTACAATTAGCATATTATTACATTATTTGTTTCAGTGCAGACTCGATGCAGCCAGGATGCCATTCTCAAGTATTGTTTGAATTATGCCTAGCAGAGCTTTAACCATACCACACGCAAGACAGCCTCAAGGTAGGCATTTAAAACTGTATTATGTATGTGTATGATAAGTTCAATACAGTTAATGACTGTAATGATGAATCCTTAATGATAAAATAAATCATCAAGTACTTAATGTTCACAGACTCACAACTTTATGTTACACAAATGTATGCACATGCTTTCATCATATTGCACTGTTTGATTTATCTTTATCAATTTAGAAATCTTTTTAGCACATTTCATTGCTTCAAAAATAACTCCAAAATATTAATTCATGTCTTACACTAAAATTAAATGCATCGTTTTGTTCTAAATCCAGAAACCATTTTGTTGAATTCATTGCTTTAAATGTTTCAAGTAACTAGTTTTGATTGATGTAGTTGATTTCTAAATAAGTAATGTTTCGGGTACCTTTTTGACACTTTTAAACCAATACTGAATTTTTCAATAGACAATAGGACTTAGGATTTGGTTCTCTTTTTGAGATTCATATCAAGTAACTATGGAACAATAACTGGCACGAATGATTTTCCAAAAGCTGTAGATACCTGTTACTTGTTAATTTATTTATGATATCCAGAAAAATGAACCTCGAGTTCTAACCTTGATTGTAAAGTTAAACAGTATATGTAAGGCATCATTTGTTATTTTGTTGTCTTGTTATTTTAATGAAGTGCCTGATACCTGAATAATTAAGAAAATTGCTTTTATGTTGAAGAGGAACTGTGCTGATACTTTTGATGCTTTTATTGACAGAGACTTATTTTGTTAGTCATTTTAGAAAATGATTTAAGTAAGACTTGTTTGCGAAATAAAAGCTAAACGAGAAAAATTACAGCTTCTGACTCCCTATGTTTCACATGAATTTAAGATGTTGATGAAACTTAGCAGAGATGTTTCTTGCATGAGGCTATACCAAAATTGTTAAAACAATTGTATTCCATGTAGAACTATTTTTGATATGGCAAAACCATATTTTCCATAGGAAAAACCTTTAAAATCTTCCAAAAAACACAAGGGCCACATCTTACTTCAAAAGTACTACTGAAAACCGGCAGTCATCTTTTTTTCTGCTGTTTAAAAAATGCATTTTCCTGGTCACTAACACTTTTAACAGTGATGAAAACTTACGAAGAAGGCAGTTTTTATGCCTTTTTTATTGGCATTGTAACATTATCACTTTAGAAAAAATGTTTGTTGTATTTTAGCTAAAAGTATTTGACTGTTTTGGGGAATTTGTATATATCCAGTATGTAGGGCTAAAATGATTGAGTGTTTACATGTCCACAATTAGAAATGAACCATAAGCATAATATTCTTCTCAAAACTTGTGATAAAAATTGTATAAGGTCTCTATGGGAACAATATCAACTGTGATGTGTAAACATGTATTCATACATGAAACTTTTTTTTCAGTTCAAGTAAGGACAACTTTTAAAGGCATTGCACACAGTACAACACTGAATTAGATGCTAGTATTTGTCTTCAGTTGAATTTATTTAGTGACTATGGAAACAGTTTCCAGATTTTAATTGTATATCAAGACAAAAATGGTTAAAAAAACTACACAAAGATTGAAACTATTTCATTCTTAATGGAGTAAAATTGTAGAAATTGAACAAGTTCAAAACACCAAATATGATGTTACATAAGTGTATATGGTAATGTTATTGTTACCATAGCAACGGGCACATTACTTTTGCAAATTAATAGATATTATTTCGGCTATCATGCATTTCTATAGATTTATACGATTTGGGAAAATATAATGATAATTCAGAACAATTATGTTTTTATTCTTATTTTTCTGCCGGTCAGATAAAAAAGTTACTTACTTGTTATAAACATCTATCATTCGCTTTGCGTACGAATATCCGTAGTTCGATTCGTCAGGAGGTTCAAGATGAATCTATGAATACAAGCATTGTATTAGCATGTAAAAATTAAAGGAAAACTTTGTTTACAAATGTCTGTCTTGAATTATATAAAATAATTACACCCATTATCAATTAGCTCTGTCATACTAATTTCTTTTAAGCCCATATTGTTTCAAAGTAAGCAATACAATATCAATGTATTTTCGTTATTTGGATATTTGACTCTTCAATATTTTGAGTGACCTCCATTTGAAGTACACCTCATATAAGCATTAAAGCAATAACGTAATAGTAATAACCAAACAGTTTACACCCATTATATATGAAAACTTATCACATATGAATTCTTCTTAATATAAATTACTGTCATAATTGTGCTCTTATCGGAGCAACAGTGTTGTTCTTACTGCAAAAAACAAAGTACTCAAATTATACCAATATAGACTTTTAAATATATAATATCAAAATACATGAAGTGTCAACGTTTTCAAAGGGGGATACATATCTTTAAAGATGTCATTTGATCATTGTTTTAATGTATATAAAATCCTAAAAACACCTTGGTACCCATTTCGTGATTTTGTTGAAAGAGGTGGGTCGGTCGGTAGGTCGGCGGGTGGGTGGTTGGGTCGGTCGGTGGTTCGGTGGGTCGGTCGGTAGGTCGGAAAGGCCAACAGTCATAATCAAGGTCAGTTAAATATGTTGTTGGAAAGAATTTACAAAACTGCATAAATGGTCCAATTGTATCGCTCTAGCTTGAATAAAGGTAAATTCAAAGGACAAGGTCCATGCAAGGTCAATATCAGTCAATGTCAAATTTCAAAACTGTTAATATGGTTCAAATTTAAGTCAAGGTCAGGCTCAGCCAATATCGAACTGTATATCTACAAATGTCACTACTGTAGCTTCGAAGACAAACAAAGACAAACACACCAGGTAATAATTTCAAGGTCTAAGTCTAAGGGGAGCTGTTGTGTAGATGTTAAGGTGTCTGCCGTTCATCCCGAAGTTGCGGCTTCGAGCCCCACCAAGGTCACGACCGTACCTCCTCATATGACACCAGTACTGTTTTTTCCAGGAAGCGGACTCGAGAGTGACTCGATAAGCTAAAAGCTTTCTATCCAATCGAGCTAAAATAAATTAGTATAAACTTAGGTCTAAGTCAACCAATGTAAAAGTTGAAATCTAAATGTAAAACTGTATACATGGTTTAAGCATCATTGACTTAGTTTCGTAATCAAAACGGCAGATCAGAAAATCAAGACCAAAGTCAGCCAAGGTAATTGTAAAAGTCTACAACCAAAATTATCGAGATAGTTCAAATTTCATTGTTGTAACTTCTAATACAACAAGTAGGTCAGAAGGTAACGTGACCCCGTGTTTGACCATGTGACCTCAAACTGAATGGTGGTAATCTACTGGTCAAGACCACCCTCACTATCAGCTTAAAATTCATATGCCTAACTATATTCCACTTATTATCCGATGTTCTCGAGTTATTTAACATAATAGAGTTTACCTTGTAATCCTTTGTACATGGTAACTTTTCATCACTGGGGACTAATGTGAACAAACTTAGAAGAGGACTAGAAGACACTGTTTTTTGGTCTAGACTACGTAGTATGAATTACCTAATAACTTAATAAACAATCAAAGTAGGAAGTGGTCTATTCTGACTCCAGGAGTATTAGTTGAACAGACTTGGTAATGGTTGCATACTTTATATCGTAGACCAAGGACTTGTGATTTTGGAGAGGAAACTTTATAAAATATTCCCTTATAAATCAATGTAAAACCAATGAACCCACTGGGCAGATCTTTTTTTACCTATGGGGCATGATTTGAACAATCTTAGCAGTGGTCTACTACGAAATGCTACATGCTAAATATCTAAGCTTTAGGCCATGTTTTTTCAACGCAGTATTATTTTTGGGATTTTCCTCTAGAAACTTATGAAAACTCAAATGACTCACAGGGTGTGGTCAGTTTTCATTCGGGTTTCATAATTTGAAAATTTGTGGTGAAAGTCCACTTGAGAGTGCTACATGCAAGTTATCAAAGTTCTGGGCCTTCCGGTGTTTTAGTAAAAGATTTGTCAAGTTATTTTCTTTTCGTTGAGTCCTGCATGGAATGGAATTCCTTGAATACATTTGGTAAATAACTACCCCAAAAAACCATGTGAAGTTTGATTGATTTGCAAAATGATATTAAGGAGACGTTGTTTTAAACAAAACTTTGACGACGAAGAACGACAACGGATATAGCGGGCTCCTAAAAGCTCACCCAGTTGATCAGAAATTATGTTTTGCTTTTAAAGACAACTGAAATTAAGTCAAATTTTATATTTAGATGCATGACAAAAAAAATAAAAAATGAGTGCATACAGATACATTTTAGACACTTCCTGGCGAGTTATTTTACATAAGGAATTTTCTGAGAGATATAATGTTATATTGTTTTTATTTTGTGCTCGATATCATTTTTTTCAGCTTAACATAAATTGTGTCAACACTCTCAAACATTAATTTGAGTCGCTGAGGACGTTAATGGCTTTATTTACTTTCTTTACACAATTTTAGGATCATAATAATCATCATTGAGGTTGTAGATTAAGGTAAAAACTTAAATAATACTCTTACAACTATGTCTTAAGGTTCTCATGGGTAACCTATATTGCAATAATTATATTTAATTGACAGTAACAGTGCTATGTCTAGAAATATGCAGAGACGATTCTTGTTCTGAAATATAAATTGGAAGTTCCTCCAGCATCGATCATAATTTAAAAACAGTTAGAAGATATAAACCTTTTGCTTACCATTTTGTCTGTTATTGGATATGTAACATCACATGGAAAAATGTTTGCAGATGAACATGATACCGCTTTTCTAACACCAAATTTCTTACAGTTTTGGAGAACATTTGCATTTATCTTCATGTTAGTCCGCTGTGTGGGAAAATAAATTAATGCGCGGCTTTGATCAACAAGTCACGTACAAAACCTTTGTTTAGCTTTGTTTCGATATTAAAAACAGAATGTTGAGTCTCAATGCGAATACAAATATCTACTTATTCATCAAAGAAATGCAGTTATAAACAAAAAAGTCAGATATTCAGATAGTTATTATACCACCGCGTTGCACGTTTTCCCTCCCGTTCCCTCTTACATGCAATCAAGTACATGTATTGATCTCGCTATTCTTTTTCAACATCATCAAAAGGTTAATTGTAACAAAATTAATCATGATGACAAGTTATATACACAAATGTAACTATGTTTTATTTTGTATATACTTTTTTCCCTTTTCTACTTAGCAAGTTTTCGGTTAGAAGGTGTAATAAAAAGTTTCGATAGTTGTATTACTTTGAAACTCCACGGTTTGTATACCCTATTACAAATATACATGCAAAGCAACTATGACAAGTTATATAACCATGTTTTACATTTTATGGAACTATTGTCATTTTCACCTACCAAATATCTAAGCATTTTAAGCCATTGTGTGTACCCATCATTTATTCTAATACAGATTCTAATTCTGACCGAATATGTGAATAATCAACTGCATGTTCCATATCTTTATGAACACTGTTTATAACATGTTGACAATTTCACATTAATATTGTACGTACAATTTATAATTTCTAAGCTAAAAAAAACATTTGCTGTCATTGTACATGTTACTTGAAAATGTAATACACGAAAACTGAAAACTATATTCCGCAACGGAAACTACACATCTCAAGTTACGATGACAAATATGTCAGTCATCACTTCACGTTATCAAAAATATATGCAGACTGCCAGTAGCGACCTTGCTGGTAATAGAACTTGGTGAATGTTTTAATAAAGTTTTATGACGATTTCAACAAGTATATATGAGATAGATAGAATGTTGTACCAATGTGTAGTATTGATTTGGTGACTGCTGGATACTATATTCAGTAAAGAGCAAATAAACAATGTTGATTTAGGGACATTGGAGCAGATCAACGTTTAGCGCCTAGAGCGGTCTTCCATTGTTTAAAACTTGGTTGAAATATTTTCCCAACATTTCTGAGAAATGTAAGTGTTCTTTTATAAAATTCGCATCTATATAATACAAACTTATAAACACTCAACCTTAAGTGGTACATTTCAAGTACATGCACTTACATAAAATTCCAAGTTGAATTTCATCATACGAAACACTCCACCGAAAACAGCAGCCAAATGAACAACATGGGTCGGTTTGTAATTTTCAAATAAAGCCGTAGTCTGTTTGGACTCGCTAGAACAAAGGAAACCTTGAAATGTTTTCTTAGAATGCAAATGTATCACCTTATAATGTTATATAATTAATAGATAAGTGTAAGTTTTTAAATGGGAAATATATCAAGATTTTCTTTTAGTAATTGTCTGTGTAGTATTTTCCACAGCTTCTCATATGCATATTAACACATTATTCTTCCTGGTAACGTTTATACAAAAATAGAAGATGAAGTCTGAAAAAATAAATTATATCAAAACTTCCCTGTTACCTTTTACACACGTTTTTTCTTCAAATATATGTATAGTTTTAGAAATTTAGTAGATACTTCTGTTACATGAAATTCACAATAACTTAGTGGTACATATTTCATAACTATGGAAGATAATACTTAGAGTGGATTTCCCTAGGAAGTCAATAACTCATGGAGGTGAAAACGTCAAATCAAAATTGTTTGCCATATGATTTGTACCACGTGGTCAATTTGGAATTCCTGTAAAGGCAGTTCATAATCAAATAAAGAAGAAAAGGGAAGGTGGTGCGAAGGAAGATTTATTTACTATATCTCCTATTCCCCTTGATGTATTTTCCTGGAACCTGGGATAAAATGTTCGTCCTATGTGGACGACGTTTGCATGTGTAAATTCGGGGAATTATCTGCATGATGCTGAAATTGCATATTTATTTTATGCTTCATGAATAGCTACTATCCCTTTGCAAACTGGTTATCAATAATCGATATGAGTGTCGTTGGACTATTTTGATGATAATCTTATCCTTGCGAAAATGCAGCAGTCAGGACTTATTAAAAGTATCGCATTTACGAAAACGAGGTTTAAGCATTATTGTAACATTTGAGAATCTCATAAATGTTACAATACTAACTTATGCTACCAATTTAGATACAACTACATTGTTTGTCTCCTTCAAACATTTAAGTCTAACAAATGTACCTAATGGAAGTCACAATCCTTCGAAGACAAGAATATCCACTTCTCATCCGGGTTATTTTGTTCATTTTCAACAACATATTGTATGGCCCTGCCAACCATTCCAGATCCTCCCGTTACAAGTATTATCTTTGACTTCGACATTTTGTATTGTCATTTAGATGTCGGTCAAAAAATATTTGAGTACCTGTAAGTAGTATTTAAAGATAAATAACATAACATTTTTATTTATATACGAACATTTAACGAACATAACCAGCAAATCCCCAACCCCCCCAAACCCCCCCCCCCCCCCCCCCCTCTGTGTGTGTTTTTTTTTTTTTGTTTTTTTGTTTGTTTGTTTGTTTGCTCTTTTGCTTGCTTGTTTGTTTGTTTGTTTTTCCCTGCCCTTTCCTTTTTGTTCTCTTTCTCTCTCCCTCCCCCGTCCTCCGCTCTCTCCCTCTCCCGCGCCCTCCCTCGCTCGTTCCCCCCCTCCCCCCCCCCCCCCCCCCCCCCCCCCCCCCCCCCCCCCCCCCCCCCCCCCCCCCCCCCCCCCCCCCCCCCCCCCCCCCCCCCCCCCCCCCCCCCCCCCCCCCCCCCCCCTCTTTTTTCCCCTTTTTCCCCCTTTTACAAGGCATCGATACAGCGGTCCATATTTTTTTTTTTTTTTTTTTTTTTTTTTTTTTTTTTTTTTTTTTTTTTTTTTTTTTTTTTTTTTTTTTTTTTTTTTTTTTTTTTTTTTTTTTTTTTTTTTTTTTTTTTTTTTTTTTTTTTTTTTTTTTTTTTTTTTTTTTTTTTTTTTTTTTTTTTTTTTTTTTTTTTTTTTTTTTTTTTTTTTTTTTTTTTTTTTTTTTTTTTTTTTTTTTTTTTTTTTTTTTTTTTTTTTTTTTTTTTTTTTTTTTTTTCTCCCCAAATTTTTTTTTTTTTTTAAAAAAAAAAATTTTTTTTTTTTTTTTTTTTTTTTTTTTTTTTTTTTTTTAAAAATGTTTTGGGCTATTTCCCGATGTTAAAATTTCAAAAATTTCAATCTTGATACCCGTTTTTCTCAGACACATTTGAGCTGTATGGGGGCGTTGCCATCCCTAATTCAATTTTTTATTATGTTTATTTTAGCGAAATGTAAGTTCTGAAAATGACTAAATTCTTGCATAGAGGTATGTTGTTATCGAAACAATATTTTTACCAAGTTTTACTGAAATTAATCAATCGGGAACCAAATTATGGCATTTTCTTTTTTTTGTCTGATCTGTCTGACAGACCTCAATTTTGCAGACAGTGTATAGGCAATGCCCCCAATTTCAAAAAAAATGTTTTCAACATTTCTCCAATGAGAATTAATTTTTCGTTCTGATATTTCTGTTGGTCATTGCATGTTGTGTGAACAACAGTTCAGTAACTTTCGGATGAAATTTGATGAATAGTTAAGAAAATAATTCGACATTAAATATTTCAAATATCCTTGCAGACTCTGCCAGACAGTCAGACACATTCTGTCACAAGTTAATTCGTTATAATTTCTACACCAATGCATTTTTTAACCAATAAATCTTTTCAGCATCTCTGCGTTGTTATTTTCTATCACACTGATGATTAAAATGAAAATACATTCAATTTTTATATAAAATTTTGTGAATTTTTCTGTCACTCGCTTCAAGACGGGTTTGCCAGAAAATGGGGGCATCGCCTACCTCTCGTTTTGGCTTATAACGGCTTTGCCATAGGTTCTCCGATAGGTACCTCCCTTGCTGTCCACTAAGTCTGTCTCCAACACTGCTTTGCCCCCAAGCTCCCTGCCGCTTCCAACGCTCCTTTCTGTCCAACCTAGCTCCCTGCTGTCCCCAACTCTCTCTGTTGTTCAACCTAGCTCTTTGCTGACCCAAAATTGCTCACTACTGTTGTCTCCCAATGATCCCTGCTGTCTCTCCCGCCCCTTGCTAAGCCCTGCTCCCTGCTGTCCCTCCCATACCCTGCTGTCCCTCCCGCTCCGTGCTGTCCCCCCAGCCTCCGTACCCCCAACGCGATATGCTGTCCCCCACGCTTCCTGCTTCCCCTCCAGCTCCCCGCTAAACCAAAAAGTTATGCTCTCTGCTGTCCCCCATGCTCCTTCTATCCCTCCCCCTCTTTGTCCCCAAACGTTATGTCCCCATCCAGCTTCCTATTGTCCCGATGCTCCCTGCCGATCACATGCTATCGCTGCCCCCAACGCCTTATGCTGTCCCTCCCCACGTGTCGCTCTCCGCATTTTGGTGTCCCCAAGCTCCCTGCTGTCCACAACCTCCCTGTCCCTCATGCTCCTTCTGTCCCTTACTTTGTTCCAGCTTCCTTCCGTCCATTTCGCTCCCTGTCCCCAACCTCCCTGCTGTCCCCCACTCCCTTGTCCCCCATGCTCATGTCCCTTCCTTTCTTCCAGCTCCCTTCCGTCCCTTTCGCTTCCTGTTCCCAACCTCCCTGCTGTCCCCCACTCCCTGTCCCCCCTTCCTTTCTTCCAGCTCCCTTCCGTCCCTTTCGCTTCCTGTTCCCAACCTCCCTGCTGTCCCCCACCCCTGTCCCCCATGCTCCTTCTGTCCCTTCCTTTCTTCCAGCTCCCTTTCGTCCCTTTCGCTCCCTGTCCCCAACGGTCTATCCCCGCCCCTTTCTTACTGTCCCTATGCTCTCTGCTGTCCCTCCCGCTCCTTGCTGTCCCTCCCACACCCTGCTGTCCCTCTCGCTCCGTGCTGTCCCCCAGCCTCCGTACCCCCAACGCGATATACTGTCCCCCAACGCTTCCTGCTTCCCCTCCAGCTCCCCGCTAAACCAAAAAGCTATGCTCTCTGCTACCGCCCCCGTGCTCCTTCTGTCCCTCCCCCTATTTGTCCCCAAACGTTATGTCCCCATCCAGCTTCCTCGTGTCCCGATGCTCCCTGCCGTCCACATG
This sequence comes from Saxidomus purpurata, assembly GCA_022818135.1. Lineage (NCBI taxonomy): Eukaryota > Metazoa > Mollusca > Bivalvia > Venerida > Veneridae > Saxidomus > Saxidomus purpurata. The sequence goes on from JAFMSR010000012.1 coordinate 50,253,779, forward strand.
CTATCGCTGCCCCCACAACCTTATGCTGTCCCTCCCCACGTGTCGCTCTACGCATTTTGTTGTCCCCAAGCTCCCTGCTGTCCCCCACTCCCTGTACCCCATGCTCCTTCTGTCCCTTCCTTTGTTCCAGCTTTCTTCCTTCCCTTTCGCTCCCTGTCCCCAACCTCCCTGCTGTCCCCCGCTCACTGTCCCCCATGCTCCTTCTGTCCCTTCCTTTCTTCCAGCTCCCTTCCGTCCCATTCGCTCTCTGTCCCCAAACCCCCTGCTGTCCCCCACTCCCTGTCCCCCATGCTTCTGTCCCTTCTTTTCTTCCAGCTCGCTTCCGTCCCTTTCGCTTCCTGTTCCAAACCTCCCTGCTGTCCCCCACTCCTTCTGTCCCTTCCTTTCTCCTAGCTCCCTTTCGTCCCTTTAGCTCCCTGTCCCCGACGGTATATCCCCTCCCATTTCTTACTGTCCCTATGCTCCCTGCTGTCCCTCCCGGTCCTTGCTGCCCCCCCCTGCCTGCTTTCCTCCGATCCCTTCTGTCCCCACGCCCATGCTGTACTCCAAGCTAAACCCCAGAACGCTTAAAGTTGTCACCAGAGCGCACCTTGCTTCTGCAACATTGCTCTTATATTTCCCTCCTGCTCCCTGCTGTCACCCATGCTCTCTACTATTCTCAAAGCTCCGTGCTGCTGCCCCGTGTCCGCTGCTGTTCCTCCCGCTCCATGCTGCCTTCATAGGCTGCTGCCCCGCAACGCTCACTGCTGCTGCCCCCGTTCTCCCGCTGTTTACCATGCTCCCTGCTGATTATCCCATGCTCCATGCTGCCCCCATGCTCCCTTCTTCCTCCTAGCAATTTGCTGTCCCCACACCAGATGGCTCCAACGCTCCCGGTTGCTGTCTCTCATACACCCTTCTGTTCTACTACCTACCTTCTGCTCCCACACTCCTTGCTGTCCCCAAAAGCTCCCTACTGCTGCCTCTCATGCTCCCTTCTGTTCTCCTACCCACTCCTTGCTGTCTCTCAACGCTCCCAGCTGCTGTCTCTTATGCTCCCTTCTGTTCTCCTACCTACCTTCTGCTCCCACACTCCTTGCTGTCATCAAACGCTCCCTACTGCTGCCTCTCATGCTCCCTTCTGTTCTCCTACCTACCTTCTGCTCCTACACTCCTTGCTGTCTCTCCACGCTCCCAGCTGCTGTCTCTCATGCTCCCTTCTGTTCTCCTACCTACCTTCTGCTCCCACACTCCTTGCTGTCCCCAAACGCTCCTTACTGCTGCCTTTCATGCTCCCTTCTGTTCTCCTACCTACCTTCTGCTCCCACACTCCTTGCTGTCCACTAACGCTCCCTGCTGCTGTCTCTCATGCTCCCTTATGTTCTCCTACCTACCTTCTGCTCCCACACTCCTTGCTGTCCCCTAACGCTCCCTGAAGCTGTCTCTCATGCTCCCTTCTGTTCTCCTACCTACCTTCTGTTCCCACACTCCCTGCTGTCCCCCAACGCTCCCTGCTGCTGTCTCTCATGCTCCCTTCTGTTCTCCTACCAACCTTCTGCTCCCACACTCCTTGCTGTCCCTCAAAGCTCTTTGCTGCTGTCTCTCATGCTCCCTTCTGTTCTCCTACCTACCTTCTGCTCCCACACTCCTTGCTGTCCCTCCAAACGCTCCCTGCTGCTGCCTCTCATGCTCCCTGTCTCCTCTGTTCTCCTACCTACCTTCTGCTCCCACACTCCTTGCTGTCCACCAACGCTCCCTGCTGCTGTCTCTCATGCTCCCTTATGTTCTCCTACCTACCTTCTGCTCCCACACTCCTTGCTGTCCCCCAACGCTCCCTGCTGCTGTCTCTCATGCTCCCTTCTGTTCTCCTACCTACCTTCTGCTCCCACACTCCTTGCTGTCCCCCAACGCTCCCTGCTGCTGTCTCTCATGCTCCCTTCTGTTCTCCTACCTACCTTCTGCTCCCACACTCCTTGCTGTCCCCCAACGCTCCTCTGCTGCTGTCTCTCATGCTCCCTTCTGTTCTCCTACCTACCTTCTGCTCCCACACTCCTTGCTGTCTCCCAACGCTCCCTACTACTGTCTCTCATGCTCCCTTCTGTTCTCCTACCTACCTTCTGCTCCCACACTCCTTGCTGTCCCCCAAAGCTCCTTGCTGCTGTCTCTCATGCTCCCTTCTGTTCTCCTACCTACCTTCTGCTCCCACACTCCTTGCTGTCCCCCAACGCTCCCTGCTACTGTCTCTCATGCTCCCTTCTGTTCTCCTACCTACCTTCTGCTCCCACACTCCTTGCTGTCCCTCAAAGCTCCTTGCTGCTGTCTCTCATGCTCCCTTCTGTTCTCCTACCTACCTTCTGCTCCCACACTCCTTGCTGTCCCTCAACGCTCCCTGCTGCTGTCTCTCATGCTCCCTTCTGTTCTCCTACCTACCTTCTGCTCCCACACTCCTTGCTGTCACCAAACGCTCCCTGCTGCTGTCTCTCATGCTCCCTTCTGTTCTCCTACCTACCTTCTGCTCCTACACTCCTTGCTGTCCCCCAACGCTCCCAGCTGCTGTCTCTCATGCTCCCTTCTGTTCTCCTACCTACCTTCTGCTCCCACACTCCTTGCTGTCCCCAAACGCTCCTTACTGCTGCCTCTCATGCTCCCTTCTGTTCTCCTACCTACCTTCTGCTCCCACACTCCTTGCTGTCCCCTAACGCTCCCTGATGCTGTCTCTCATGCTCCCTTCTGTTCTCCTACCTACCTTCTGCTCCCACACTCCTTGCTGTCCCCTAACGCTCCCTGATGCTGTCTCTCATGCTCCCTTCTGTTCTCCTACCTACCTTCTGCTCCCACACTCCCTGCTGTCCCCCAACGCTCCCTGCTGCTGTCTCTCATGCTCCCTTCTGTTCTCCTACCAACCTTCTGCTCCCACACTCCTTGCTGTCCCTCAAAGCTCTTTGCTGCTGTCTCTCATGCTCCCTTCTGTTCTCCTACCTACCTTCTGCTCCCACACTCCTTGCTGTCACCAAACGCTCCCTACTGCTGCCTCTCATGCTCCCTTCTGTTCTCCTACCTACCTTCTGCTCCCACACTCCTTGCTGTCCCCCAACGCTCCCAGCTGCTGTCTCTCATGCTCCCTTCTGTTCTCCTACCTACCTTCTGCTCCCACACTCCTTGCTGTCCCCAAACGCTCCTTACTGCTGCCTCTCATGCTCCCTTCTGTTCTCCTACCTACCTTCTGCTCCCAAACTCCTTGCTGTCCCCTAACGCTCCCTGCTGCTGTCTCTCATGCTCCCTTATGTTCTCCTACCTACCTTCTGCTCCCACACTCCTTGCTGTCCCCTAACGCTCCCTGAAGCTGTCTCTCATGATCCCTTCTGTTCTCCTACCTACTTTCTGTTCCCACACTCCCTGCTGTCCCCCAACGCTCCCTGCTGCTGTCTCTCATGCTCCCTTCTGTTCTCCTACCAACCTTCTGCTCCCACACTCCTTGCTGTCCCTCAAAGCTCCTTGCTGCTGTCTCTCATGCTCCCTTCTGTTCTCCTACCTACCTTCTGCTCCCACACTCCTTGCTGTCCCCCAACGCTCCCAGCTGCTGTCTCTCATGCTCCCTTCTGTTCTCCTACCTACCTTCTGCTCCCACACTCCTTGCTGTCTCCCAACGCTCCCTGCTACTGTCTCTCATGCTCCCTTCTGTTCTCCTACCAACCTTCTGCTCCCACACTCCTTGCTGTCCCTCAAAGCTCTTTGCTGCTGTCTCTCATGCTCCCTTCTGTTCTCCTACCTACCTTCTGCTCCCACACTCCTTGTGTTCCCCAACGCTCCCTGCTGCTGTCTCTCATGCTCCCTTCTGTTCTCCTACCTACCTTCTGCTCCCACACTCCTTGCTGTCTCCCAACGCTCCCTACTACTGTCTCTCATGCTCCCTTCTGTTCTCCTACCTACCTTCTGCTCCCACACTCCTTGCTGTCCCCTAACGCTCCCTGCTGCTGTCTCTCATGCTCCCTTCTGTTCTCCTACCTACCTATTTGCTCCCACACTCCTTGCTGTCCCCCAACGCTCCCTGATTCTGTCTCTTATGCTTCCTTCTGTTCTCCTACCTACCTTCTGCTCCCACACTCCTTGCTGTCCCTCAAAGCTCCTTGCTGCTGTCTCTCATGATCCTTTCTGTTCTCCTACCTACCTTCTGCTCCCACACTCCTTGCTGTCCCCTAACGCTCCCTGCTGCTGTCTCTCATGCTCCCTTCTGTTCTCCTACCAACCTTCTGCTCCCACACTCCTTGCTGTCCCTCAAAGCTCCTTGCTGCTGTCTCTCATGCTCCCTTCTGTTCTCCTACCTACCTTCTGCTCCCAAACTCCTTGCTGTCCCTTACCCACCCTTCGCTCCTTGCTGCTGTCTCTCATGCTCCCTTCTGTTCTCCTACCTACCTTCTGCTCCCACACTCCTTGCTGTCCCCTTACGCTCCCTACTGCTGCCTCTCATGCTCCCTTCTGTTCTCCTACCTACCTTCTGCTCCCACACTCCTTGCTGTCCCCTTACGCTCCCTGCTGCTGTCTCTCATGCTCCCTTCTGTTCTCCTACCTACCTTCTGCTCCCACACTCCTTGCTGTCCCCTAACGCTCCCTGCTGCTGTCTCTTATGCTTCCTTCTGTTCTCCTACCTACCTTCTGCTCCCACACTCCTTGCTGTCCCCTAACGCTCCCTACTGCTGCCTCTCATGCTCCCTTCTGTTCTCCTACCTACCTTCTGCTCCCACACTCCTTGCTGTCCCCAAACGCTCCCAGCTGCTGTCTCTCATGCTCCCTTCTGTTCTCCTACCTACCTTCTGCTCCCACACTCCTTGCTGTCCCCAAACACTCCTTGCTGCTGTCTCTCATGCTCCCTTCTGTTCTCCTATCTACCTTCTGCTCCCACACTCCTTGCTGTCCCCAACTCCCTGCTGCTCCTCTCATGCTCCCTTCTGTTTTCTTACCAACCTTCTGCTCCCACACTCCTTGCTGTCCCTCAAAGCTCCTTGCTGCTGTCTCTCATGCTCCCTTCTGTTCTCCTACCTACCTTCTGCTCCCACACTCCTTGCTGTCCCCCAACGCTCCCTGCTGCTGTCTCTCATGCTCCCTTCTGTTCTCCTACCTACCTTCTGCTCCCACACTCCTTGCTGTCCCCTAACGCTCCCTGCTGCTGTCTCTCATGCTCCCTTCTGTTCTCCTACCTACCTTCTGCTCCCACACTCCTTGCTGTCCCCCAACGCTCCCTGCTATTGTCTCTTATGCTCCCTTCTGTTCTCCTACCTACCTTCTGCTCCCACACTCCTTGCTATCCCCTTACGCTCCCTACTGCTGCTTCTCATGCTCCTCTGTTGTTCTCCCTACCTTACTTTCTGCTCCCACAATCCTTGCTGTCCCCTAACGCTCCCTGAGCTGTCTCTCATGCTCCCTTCTGTTCTCCTACCAAGCTTCTGCTCCCACACTCCCTGCTGTCCCCCAAAGCCTCCTTGCTGCTGTCTCTCATGCTCCCTTCTGTTCTCCTACCTACCTTCTGCTCCCACACTCCTTGCTGTCCCCCTAACGCTCCCTGCTGCTGTCTCTCATGCTCCCTTCTGTTCTCCTACCAACCTTCTGCTCCCACACTCCTTGCTGTCCCCAAAAGCTCATTGCTGCTGTCTCTCATGCTCCCTTCTGTTCTCCTACCTACCTTCTGCTCCCACACTCCTTGCTGTCCCCCAACGCTCCCTGCTGCTGTCTCTCATGCTCCCTTCTGTTCTCCTACCAACCTTCTGCTCCCACACTCCTTGCTGTCCCTCAAAGCTCCTTGCTGCTGTCTCTCATGCTCCCTTCTGTTCTCCTACCTACCTTCTGCTCCCACACTCCTTGCTGTCCCCCAACGCTCCCTGCTGCTGTCTCTCATGCTCCCTTCTGTTCTCCTACCTACCTTCTGCTCCCACACTCCTTGCTGTCCCCTAACGCTCCCTGCTGCTGTCTCTCATGCTCCCTTCTGTTCTCCTACCAACCTTCTGCTCTAACACTCTTTGCTGTCCCCCAACGCTCCTTGGTGCTGTCTCTCATGCTCCCTTCTGTTCTCCTTCCTACCTTCTGCTCTTACACTCCTTGCGCTCCCCAACGCTCCCTGCTACTGTCTCTCATGCTCCCTTCTGTTCTCCTACCTACCTTCTGCTCCCACACTCCTTGTGCCCCAACGCTCCTGCTGCTCTCTCATGCTCCCTTCTGTTCTCCTACCTACCTTCTGCTCCGACACTCCTTGCTGTTCCTCAACGCTCCCAGCTGCTGTCTCTCATGCTCCCTTCTGTTCTCCTACCTACCTTCTGCTCCCACACTCCTTGCTGTCCCCTAACGCTCCCTACTGCTGCCTCTCATGCTCCCTTCTGTTCTCCTTCCTACCTTTTGCTCCCACACTCTTTGCTGTCCCCAAACGCTCCCAGCTGCTGTCTCTCATGCTCCCTTCTGTTCTCCTACCAACCTTCTGCTCCCACACTCCTTGCTGTCCCCTAACGCTCCCTGCTGCTGTCTCTCATGCTCCCTTCTGTTCTCCTACCTACCTTCTGCTCCCACACTCCTTGCTGTCCCTCAAAGCTCCTTGCTGCTGTCTCTCATGCTCCCTTCTGTTTTCCTACCTACCTTCTGCTCTCACACTCCTTGCTGTCCCCCAACGCTCCCTGCTGCTGTCTCTCATGCTCCCTTCTGTTCTCCTACCTACCTTCTGCTCCCACACTCCTTGCTGTCCCCTTACGCTCCCTGCTGCTGTCTCTCATGCCCCCTTCTGTTCTCCTATCTACCTGCTGCTCCCACACTCTTTTCTGTCCCCCAACGCTTCCTGCTGCTGTCTCTCATGCTCCCTTCTGTTCTCCTACCTACCTTCTGCTCCCACACTCCTTGCTGTCCCTCAACGCTCCCTGCTGTAACATCACATAATGCTATATATAAGTGACTATGGTCTTGCTTTTTATATATGGCATAGACCTATTTAAACATGTATCATATTTGAATGTAAATACATCACTGGAGTAAATACATTTGTACAACATGAAGGTCTAACCTGTCCTGTGACCATTCAATGCCATATAATCATATAATTACGTGTGCACGTATGATAAATAATATACCTATGTCATAGGGCTCATAATAGCATTACAACATAAGACATGGAGTAAGAAACTTAAGATTTTCTTCGAAATTTGGCTTATGATTAATGGTCTACCATCTTCTGTGACCTCATTCCTTGTCTTATAATTGTTATTGTTGTCTTAAAATGTAGCTGGGACATTGACCTACGTGTACACCTATGATATATAATTGTACCTATGTCATGGGGCTTCTTATAGCATTACAAGGTATGACATGAGGTAACAACTTAAGATTTTCTTCGAAATGTGGCTTATGATTAATGGTCTACCATCTTCTGTGACCTCATTCCTTGTCTTATAATTGTAATTGTTCTCATAAAATGTAGCTGGGACATTGACCTACATGTACACCTATGATATATAAATGTACCTATGTCATTGGGCTTGATATAGCATAACAAGGTATGACATGAGGTAACAACTTAAGATTTTCTTCGAAATTTGGCTTATGATCAATGGTCTACCATTTCCTGTGACCTCATCCATAGCCCTATAATTATGATTGTTGTCCAATATGAGGCAGGGACACTGCCCTACATGTACACCTATTACATATAAATATACCCTTGTCACAGGGCTCACAATAGCATTACAACATAAGACATATGGTAAGAAACTAAAGATTTTCTTCGAAATTTGGCTCATAACCAATGGTCTACCATTCCCTGTGACCTCATTCCTTAACTCATATTTATGATTGTTGTCTTAAAATGTAGCTTGGACATTTACCCACATGCACAGATATGATAAATAAATAAACCCATGTCATAGGGCTCATAATAGCATTACAACAATAGACACGGAGTAAGAAACTAAACATTTTCTTCGAAATTTGGCTTATGATTAATGGTCTACCATCTTCTGTGACCTCATTTCTTGGTCTATAATTATGATTGTTGTCGTAAAATGTAGCTGGCACATTGACCTACATGAACACCTATGATATATAAACATACATATGTCAAAAAGCTCATAATAGCAATACAACATTAGACACGGAGTAAGAAACTTAACATTTTCTTCGAAATTTGGCTTATGGTTAATGGTCTACCATCTTCTGTGACCTCATTCCTTGTCCTATAATTGTCATTGTTGTCTTAACATGTAGCTGAGACATTTACCTACGTGTACACCTATAATATATAAATGTACCTATGTCATGGAGCTTCTTATAGCATTACAACGTATGACATGAGGTAACAACTTAAGATTTTCTTCGAAATTTGGCTTATGATCAATGGTCTACCATCTCCTGTGATCTCATTCCTTGTCTTATAATTATGATTGTTGTCTTAAAATGTAGCTGGGACATAGTCCTACGTGTACACCTATGATATATAAATATACCTTTGTCATAGGGCTTGTTATAGCATTACACGGTAGGACATGAGGTAAGAACTAAGAAACTTAAGCTTTTCATCAAAATTTGGCTTATATTCAATTGTCTACCGCCTCATTTGACGTCATTCCTTGTCGTATAATTATGATTTTGTCGACTCATGTAGCTTGGGTATCGACCTACGTGTACACCTATGATAAATAAATTACCTATGTCATAGGGCTCATAAAAGTATAACAACATAAGACATGGAGTAAGAAAGTTAAGATTTTCTTCGAAATTTGGCTTATGAACAATGGTCTACCATTCCCAGTGACCTCATTCCTTAACCTATATTTATGATTGTTGTCTTAAAGTGTAGCTGGGACATTTACCTACGTGTACATCAATGATATATAAATGTACCTATGTCATGGGGCTTGTGATAGCATTACAACATTAGACACGGAGTAAGAAACTTGAGATTTTCTTCGAAATTTGGCTTATGATTAATGGTATACCATCTTCTATGACCTCATTCCTTGTCTTATAATTATGATTGTTGTCTTAAAATATAGATGGGACATTGACCTACATGTACACCTATGATATATAAATATACCTATGTCATGGGGCTTCTTATAGCATTAGAAGGTATGACATGAGGTAACAACTTAAGATTTTCTTCGAAATTTGGCTTATGATTAATGGTCTACCATCTTCTGTGACCTCATTCCTTGTCTTATAATTATGATTTTGTCCAAACATGTAGCTTGGATATCGACCTACGTGTACACCTATGATAAATAAATTACCCATGTCATAGGGCTCATAAAAGCATAACAACATAAGACATGGAGTAAGAAACTTAAGATTTTCTTCGAAATTTGGCTCATGAACAATGGTCTACCATTCCCAGTGACCTCATTCCTTAACCTATATTTATGATTGTTGTCTTAAAATGTAGCTGGGACATTGACCTACGTGTACACCTATGATATATAAATGTACCTATGTCATGGGGCTTCATAATAGCATTACAAGTTATGACATGAGGTAAGAAACGTAAGATTTTCTTCGAAATTTGGCTTATGATTAATGGTCTACCATCTTCTGTGACCTCATTCCTTGTCTTATAATTGTTATTGTTGTCTTAAAATGTAGCTGGGACATTGACCTACGTGTTCACCTATGATATATAATTGTACCTATGTCATGGGGCTTCTGATAGCATTACAAGGTATAACATGAGGTAACAACTTAAGATTTTCTTCGAAATTTGGCATATGATTAATGGTCTACCATCTTCAGTGACCTCATTCCTTGTCTTATAATTATGATTTTGTCCAAACATGTAGCTTGGATATCGACCTACGTGTACACCTATGATAAATAAATTACCTATGTCATAGAGCTCATAAAAGCATAACAACATAGGACATGGAGAAAGAAACTTAAGATTTTCTTCGAAATTTGGCTCATGAGCAATGGTCTACCATTCCCAGTGACCTCATTCCTTAACCTATATTTATGATTGTTGTCTTAAAATGTAGCTGGGACATTGACCTACGTGTTCACCTATGATATATAAATGTACCTATGTCATGGGGCTTGTGATAGCATTACAAGTTATGACATGAGGTAAGAAACGTAAGATTTTCTTCGAAATTTGGCTTATGATTAATGGTCTACCATCTTCTGTGACCTCATTCCTTGTCTTATAATTATGATTTTGTCCACACATGTAGCTTGGATATCGACCTACGTGTACACCTATGATAAATAAATTACCTATGTCATAGGGCTCATAAAAGCATAAAAACATAAGACATGGAGTAAGAAACTTAAGATTTTCATCGAAATTTGGCTCATTAACAATGGTCTACCATTCCCTTCCCAGTGACCTCATTTCTCAACCTATAATTATGATTGTTGTCTTAAAATGTAGCTGGGACATTGACCTACGTGTACACCTATGATATATAAATGTATCTATGTCATGGGGCTTGTGATAGCATTGCAAGTTATGACATGAGGTAAGAAACATAAGATTTATTTTCTTCGAAATTTGGCTTATGATTAATGGTCTACCATCTTCTGTGACCTCATTCCTTGTCCTATAATTGTTATTGTTGTCTTAAAATGTAGCTGGGACATTTACCTACATGTACACCTATGATATATAATTTTACCTATGCCATGGGGTTTCTTATAGCATTACAAGGTATGACATGGAGTAAGAAACTTAAGATTTTCTTCGAAATTTGGCTTATGATTAATGGTCTACCATCTTCTGTGACCTCAAATCTTGTCTTATAATTGTTATTGTTGTCTTTAAATGTAGCTGGGACATTGACCTACGTGTTCACCTATGATATATAATTGTACCTATGTCATGGCGCTTGTGATAGCATTACAAGGTATGACATGAGGTAACAACTTAAGATTTTCTTCGAAATTTGGCTGATGATTAATGGTCTACCATCTTCTGTGACCTCATTCCTTGTCTTATAATTATGATTTTGTCCAAACATGTAGCTTGGATATCGACCTACGTGTAAACCTATGATAAATAAATTACCTATGTCATAGAGCTCATAAAAGCATAACAACATAGGACATGGCGAAATAAACTTAAGATTTTCTTCGAAATTTGGCTCATGAGCAATGGTCTACCATTCCCAGTGACCTCATTCCTTGACCTATATTTATGATTATTATCCTAAAATATAGCATAGCTGGAACATTGACCTACGTGTTCACCTATGATATATAAATGTACCTATGTCATGGGGCTTGTGATAGCATTACAAGTTATGACATGAGGTAACAACTTTCTTCAAAATTTGGCTTATGATTAATGGTCTACCATCTCCTGTGAGCTCATTCCTTGTCCTATAATTATGATTGTTGTCTTAAAATGTAGCTTGGACATAGTCAGAAGTGTACACCTATGATAAATAAATTACCTATGGCATAAGGCGCATTACAACATTAGACATGTAGTAAAAGCTTAAGATTTTCTTCGAAATTTGGCTCATGACCAATGGTCTACCATTCCCAGTGACCTCATTCCTTGACCTATATTTATGATTGTTGTCTTAAAATGTAGCTGGGACATTGACCTACGTGTATACCTATGATATATAAATTTACATATGTCATAGGGCTCATAATAGCAATACACAATTAGACATGGAGTAAGAAACTTAAGATTTTCTTCGAAATTTGGCTTATGATTAATGGTCTACCATCTTCTGTGACCTCATTCCTTGTCCTATAATTGTTATTGTTGTCTTAAAATGTAGCTGGGACATTCACCTACTTGTACACCTATGATATATAATTGTACCTATGTCATGGGGCTTCTTATAGCATTACAAGGTATGACATGAGGTAAGAAACTTAATATTTTCTTCGAACTTTGGCTTATGATTAATGGTCTAGCATCTTCTGTGACCTCATTTCTTGTCTTATAATTATGATTGTTGTCTTAAAATGTAGCTGGGACATAGTCCTATGTGAACACCTACTTGTACACCTATGATATATAACTATACCTATGTCATGGGGCTTGTTATAGCATTACAAGGTATGACATGAGGTAAGAAACTAAAGATTTTCTTCGAAATTTGGCTTGTGATCAATGGTCTACCATCTCCTGTTCCCTCATTCTTAGTCCTATAATTATGATTATTATCCTAAAATGAAGCAGGGACACTGCCCTATATGTACAGCTATTATATTTAAATAAACCTTTGTCTTAGGGCTGAAAATAGCATTACAACATAATACATATGGTAAGAAACTTAAGATTTTCTTCGAAATTTGTCTCATGATCAATGGTCTTCCATCTCCTGTGACCTTATTCCTTGACCTATAGTTATAATTGTTGTCTTGAAATGTAGCTTCGGCACAGTTCTACGTGTGCGTTCATGATATATTAATATACCTATGTCATAGGGCTCATTGAAGACATGGGGTAAGAAACTGAAGATTTTCTTCGAAATGTGGCTCATGATTAATGGTCTATCATCTCCTGTGACCTTATTCCTTGTCCTATAATTATGGCTGTTGTCTTAAAATATAGCTTTGACATCATTCTACGTGAACATGTATGATATATGAATAGATATATATCATAGGGCTTACCATCGCATTATCACAAACTACTTGTGGTAAGAAACCCGCTCAATGGTCTACCATCTCCTGTGACCTTATTCCTTGTTCTATAATTATGATTGTTGTCTGAAAAAGGTAGCTGGGACATAGACCTACGTGTACGCGTATGATACGTAGATATATCTATATGATAGAGGTTATAATTGCATTACAACATAGGGCATGAGGGACGAAACTTAAAGGGATAATAACCTTGAATGTGACCATCGCAAATTAATTTAATACATTCACCAATAGTTTAGTATCATTAAAAACAACTATAATTGTGAACGTTATAAATAAGTATTATAAATTATTCCTATTGAATATAGTTGTAAAGTAACAAAATCTTTTTGACTGGTCCAGTCATTAAATGTTTTTCCAACAATTTCGTGTGATAAGTTTTGGTTTGCATCAACTAATAAAGAAATGGTTGAGTATATAACTTATTTTCTTTTAATTTTCTAAACATATTTCATGTTTTAAAAACAATTCTTGACCATAATTTTTCTGGTCATTTTGAACAGTATTATAGCTTTAAGTTTTTCATCAAAGTTTGGCAAGTGATCACTGGTCTACAGTGTCCTGTGACCTCGATCATTCCTTGTCCTATAATTATGACTGTAATCACTTACTCAACTAGGCAGACAGTTCAACGTTTATTTAACTATCAATCATTCATTTAATCAATGGTCAAGCAATCAATCGTTTTCTTAGTCATTTTATCAATCTTACCATAAACCATTCAATTGAAAACATTGGACTTCAAATCGAGTTTGACAAATTCGGTAGGCAGCTTCAAGACGAGTTTGACAGATAAGGTAGGCATTGCCCATCTTATCTGTCACACTCGTCTTGAAGCTGCCTACCGAATCTATTAAACTCGATTTTAAGTTCAATATATTCAACTGAATGGTTAATTAAATGACTGATTGAACGACTGGTTGATTGATTATAAATTGATTGTTTAATTCATTGACTGAGTAAGTGAATGATTGGCTGATAGACAATTGATTGAGTGAATGATTGGTTGGTATGCAAAGTCGATGTTTTGATTTAACGATTGTGTGACTTTAGTTGTACAACTGAATATATATAAATTTTATTAAGTGTTTGTTTTCATCGTTTTCGGTGACGGATCTTTGATTATGTCTTTTAAGAACGGACAATTATTTCGACTTTCAATTGAACCATTCAATCAGTAAGTAAATCGTTTTATCAAAATCAATCTTATTGACCTTTGAAGCATCTTTAATTTTCGACCGAATACTATGCAAAATCGTTTCAATTAACTTTTCTATAATGAATTTTAAAATATTCAAGTCAGTCAATCGTGTAATCACTTTATCAACTATGCAGACATTCAACATTAATTCAGCAATCCATCATTCACTCAATCAATCAATAATTCAATCATTCGTTATTATTATTAATTATTTATTCAATTAGTCGTAAATCAACCGTTCTCTCAATCATTCAATCAATGATACAATTAAACCATTCAATTGAAAACATATGACATCAGATTCGGTAGCTAAGGCAACTTCAAGACGAGTTTGACAGATCGGGTAGGCATTGCCCATCTTATCTGTCAAACTCGTCTTGAGGCTGCCTATCGAATCTATCAAACCCGATTTGAAGTTCAATATGTTCAACTGAATTCTTAATTGTATGACTGATTAATAAAATAAATTAAGAATATAACAAAACGTACGTCTATTTACCTTTCAGGGGAAAGCTATCTAGGTATCTACCCATCGTTTGGCACGCAAAATTAAAATCGTTTGAATTTAGAAGGGTGCCACCTCCTATCAAACAATCTCCTTTAAGACAATCATTTCAAGTTTAACAGCATTATGGGAGAAATACTCGGGTCGGCTGTTGTCGCCCCACTGTAATCACTTACTCAATTGTGCAGACATTTCAACATTTATTTAACTATCAATTATTCACTCAATCAATCCTCAAGCAATCAATTATTCTTTCAGTCAATCGTAGATCAGTCATTCGCTCAATCATTCAATCATACAAAAAACATTCAATTGAAAAGTTTGACTTCAAATCGAGATTGACTGATTTAGCACAGCTTCAAGACGAGTTTGACAGATAAGGTAGGCATTGCCCATCTTATCTGTCATAATCGTCTTGAAGCTGCATACCGAATCTATCAAACTCGATTTGAAGTTCAGTATAATGGTTAATTGTATGACTGATTGAACGACTGAGTGACTGATTGATTGATCGATCAATTGATTGTTTGTTTTATTCATTGATTGAGTGAGCGAATGATAGACTGATAGACAATTGATTGAATGAAGGACCGGTTGGTGAATGAATGATGAAAGCATGCAAAATTGATTAAGTGATTGAACGATTGTGTGACGTTAGATGTACAACTGAATTTATATAAATTAATTGATGAATGTCATTTCTTCACACAGTCAATCGCCTATAAATCAGTCATGCGCTCAATCGTTTAATTAATCATACAATTAACCAAATAAATATGCAAAATTGTATCAATTATTTTTTCTATTAGCAATTTAACATATAAAAATTCAAGTCAGTCCATCCTATTATCACTGTAATCACTTACTCAATTATGCAGACATTTCAACATTTATTTAACTATCAATCATTCACTCAATCAATCCTCAAGCAATCAATTATTAATTAAGTCAATCGTAAATCAGTCATTCGCTCAATCATTTAATCATACAATAAACATTCAATTGAAAAGTTTGACTTCAAATTGAGATTGACTGATTTAGCACAGCTTCAAGACGAGTTTGACAGATAAGGTAGGCATTGCCCATCTTATCTGTCATAATCGTCTTTGAAGCTGCATACCGAATCTATCAAACTCGATTTGAAGTTCAGTATAATGGTTAATTGTATGACTGATTGAACGACTGAGTGACTGATTGATTGATCGATCAATTGATTGTTTGTTTTATTCATTGATTGAGTGAGCGAATGATAGACTGATAGACAATTGATTGAATGAAGGACCGGTTGGTGAATGAATGATGAAAGCATGCAAAATTGATTAAGTGATTGAACGATTGTGTGACGTTAGATGTACAACT
Source organism: Saxidomus purpurata (assembly GCA_022818135.1). NCBI lineage: Eukaryota > Metazoa > Mollusca > Bivalvia > Venerida > Veneridae > Saxidomus > Saxidomus purpurata. Next base: position 50,269,450 of record JAFMSR010000012.1, read on the forward strand.
GAATTTATATAAATTAATTGATGAATGTCATTTCTTCACACAGTCAATCGCCTATAAATCAGTCATGCGCTCAATCGTTTAATTAATCATACAATTAACCAAATAAATATGCAAAATTGTATCAATTATTTTTTTCTATTAGCAATTTAACATATAAAAATTCAAGTCAATCCATCCTTTTATCACTGTAATCACGTACTCAATTATGCAGACATTTCAACATTTATTTAACTTTCAATCATTCACTCAATCAATCCTCAAGCAATCAATTATTAATTAAGTCAATCGTAAATCAGTCATTCGCTCAATCATTTAATCATACAATAAACATTCAATTGAAAAGTTTGACTTCAAATTGAGATTGACTGATTTAGCACAGCTTCAAGACGAGTTTGACAGATAAGGTAGGCATTGCCCATCTTATCTGTCATAATCGTCTTGAAGCTGCATACCGAATCTATTAAACTCGATTTGAAGTTCAGTATAATGGTTAATTGTATGACTGATTGAACGACTGAGTGACTGATTGATTGATCGATCAATTGATTGTTTGTTTTATTCATTGATTGAGTGAGTGAATGATAGACTGATATACAATTAATTGAGTGAAGGACTGGTTTGTAAATGAATACTGAAGTATGCATAGTTGATTAAGTCATTGAACGACTGTGTGACTTTATGATGTATAACTGAATATATATAAATTAATTGATGAATGTCATTTCCTCAACCAGTCATTCGCTCAATTGTTTAATCAGTCATACAGTTTACCATATAAATATGCAAAACTGTATCAATTAATTTTTCTATACTGTTAAACAAGTCAATCCATCCTTTTATCATTGTAAACACTTACTGAACTTCACCTGCCGTTTCAACAGTTATTAAACTATCAATCATTCACTCAATCAATCCTCAAGCAATCAATTATTCATTCAATCAATCGTAAATCAGTCATTCGCTCAATCATTCAATTAATCAAACAATAAACCATTCAATTGAAACCATGGACTTAAAATCGAGTTAGACAGATTCGGTAGGCAGCTTCAAGACGAGTTTGACAGATAAGGTAGGCATTGCCCATCTTATCTGTCAAACTCGTCTTGATGTTCAATATAATGATTACTTGTATGGCGGTTTGAACGACTGAGTGATCGATTAAATGATTTAAATTCATTGATTGAGTGAGTGAATGATTGACTTATAGACAATTGATTGAGTGAATGATTGTTTGTGAATGAATGTTGAATGCATGAAAAGTTGATAAACTGTATTAAAATTAATCATGTTATTTTTTCTATAATCAATTTAACATATAAAAATTCACTGTAATCACTAAAATTAATTGTGCAGACATTTCAACATTTCTTTCATTATCAATCATTCTATCAATCAGTCGTCAAGTAGTAAAAATGCGATGGAAAAATATGCAAAACTTTTAAAATTATAACCCATTAAAGATATAACAGTCCAAGTCACGCAATCTTACTCAATATTATGTATTCATTCAATATTCCGCATTATATCATTCACTAGTTCAATAGTCAACGAATCCATCATTTACTCAATCAATGTATATATTCAACAGTCAAAGTTCAGCTTACACGTACGGGCGGGCGAACAGTGTATAGATGTCTATAAAGCGATAGATGCCTCTCTCTGTTTTACTATGTAAAATGTTTCATTCAAACTTTATAAATTAATTCAAAATAGTTTTTCTTTAATTAATGAAATTTTGTGATTTTTTCCCGACTTTGTGCAAAAAGCCGTTTTATGCAAAGTTCAGCATACGCGTATAGACGGACGAACAATGTATACATTATAATGTTTTAATGCACTAAAGTTCCTCTATTCAACCATGCTATATTTATAATTTAGTCTTCAATTAATGGCTTAAAATATGTGACTGAAATATGTGCAATATATATCAAATGGATGTTTTATTGGTTTGTTCGGATGGACAACCCTCAAATGAAAATAAATATATTTTATAATATTCCTAATCCTTTGATGTGTTTTCTTTTCGATATAAATTCAAAGCACATATCGGTCGTTGCTATTCAAAAGCAAATAGCCGATTATGAAAATATAAAAGAATCTGCAATTAAAATGAAATATCTTTTGACCCCAGCTCTGAGTGATGGTGTATATTATGAACGCCGCGCGTCCCTAATCATGTCCAATTATAACTGATCAATGTTAGTAAATTAAAAAGCATTTCCTGTATGTCACCGCTGCAGTAAAGTACACTGGAGGTGTCATATATTACTGAAAGTCAAAATGTTTACTCCGCCCATAGGCGGTGCATACCTGCAGGTTTTACATAAGTGACCAATCAGAAAAGGGCATCAGTAAAATTGGGATGGGAATCTTTTTTATTATTGGCTGCCTTGATTGTCTAATTTTAATAATATGGCCATTCATATGAATGTTCCATCAGAGGTCCAGTACCGTGGAGTTATTATACAACTCTGTTACTTTTTAAATATTCGAAAGTTACGGTAAAATATAAATGAACACTTTATTCTTATTAGTGTAGACAAGTGAGACAACACAAAAACATTTTGATCTTTTATCTTAAATTTCTTAAGAACGTTTTATACGCGTAATACGTCTTTCTTTTGTGTGACGGGTCAGACACTGATAAACAATTTTGATTATTTCTGGGCTATTATAATTTAAACATCAGCCCATACAGAAACACAGTTATCGAATTCTCCCGAAGTATTTGTAGTACGCTCTTTTTAAAATTTATCAAAAACATCGTTTATTCTTATAGAAATCCTCATATCATATGGAAGAAAAATAAAGCTTTCTGTATGTTTTTCACCTAATGTTTTCATTTGTATAATTTATCCCATATTGTCTGACAGAGGCCTGCATTTCACAAATGGCTTTAATAGTTAATAAATAACATTCAAAATAAATAATTTATATTTGATGATCTGAACAATGTCATGCACATTTGAAGAAGAAATAAAAAATTGGATGTATACTGGCTTTTGATTTTTAGTGCAACATGCGGACAAATTAACTCGATTTTGACTTTAATGTATGTATATTAAAATTCAGCGATTACGCCGAATATATCACTATCCGTGAACGAATCACAATTTCCAGTACTTTTCGTTGAAATTACGGATATCTGAACGAGGCAAAGAACAGAACAGAACAGAACAGAATTTTATTTACATAAGACTTGAACATATACAGTTCCTCGTCTGCAATAGACTATAGACAACATGCGCTAATAGCAGCATGAGTAATTATGAAGAAAATGGCATATGCTAATAAATGCTACACATATATATTTTACAAATAAAACACAATTTAATAAATAAACATGTGTATAAACATGTATATGACCTACGTTGAGCAACCGTTTAGTGAATTACATCCGTATCACCATATGTCATTTTTAGAATCTATACATACATAAGCAAAATATCTAAAGCTGTCAAGCAATTATTGTAGTAATCCTTGCCAAAAACGAAAGTGCAAGAAAATGTTACAAATACGTTACAAGTATATGCATGTATGTTACTATGTCACTAGTGCTTAAGTACAAAAACTTTTGTTGCCCGTTCCTCTAATTCTTTATCGACTGTAGGTTAGTGGTTAGTGAGCAAAATTCTAGATCTTGCAGTGCATGGGTTCGAATCTATTGTGCACATTACGATCACTTTTTATTTATAAGAAATGCTTCAGCATAAAAAAGGATCGCACGGACCTGTGTTTGTAATGATTGAATTATTTTTTCTCATTTTGGATACTTTGCGGATATGTCAGACAAGCAGAACACCGTTTTCTTTGCTGAAAAGCCAAAGAAATTATAACATTCTTAAATAATTAGGAGATCCGGATTTATGAAAGAAACGCGTATAATCCGGAGAAAAAATTTGCGGGTCAATCTAAACAAGGATACTCTGGCGATATATAAGATTTTGATACAAAATCACACACATTTTATAATTTTGTTAAAAATATTAAATTAAAAGAAAGCAAAGAAAACAAATAAAAAAGAAAAGAGCGTTATACTCCTTTATGCGAACACGTGATGATGGGTGTAAACACGTGCTAAAACAACTGTTCTTCCATATTGTACCAAATACGGCGGTGCTTTATGATCTTGGCGCCTGTTCTGTTTTATGGCGGCAATAAATCAAACTTCAGATACATAGAGTAACAAACGCACTTGTATTTTGAAATAATACGCGAAGAAGCATACAATTAAACTCGCGATATGGAGTTTGGATAAGAAATATTATTACTACATTATGTTGTAACTTGTAATACATTGTAAGTTATTGAAACGGTAAAACACAAATACGAAACTGATGTAAATGCCGTGTGTGTTTTGCTTTGCCACGTTTAACAGATTATGATATTCATTTTAAATATAAAACAAACAATGTCATCTACATCTAGTTTAGTTAGTATTAAAGCATGTTGCTTTAGTAAATAAACACTTACTAAACAAGATAAGAAATACAGATATTAAAACAATCGAGACCGGCATTTCCGACTAATTAATTATTATTTTTTATTATTGCTTGAGATGTCAAATTCTGTCACGAAATAAATATGCTTTAATACGGTAGAAAAGATTTTGAATTTCAATATTGAAATTATATAACCATGAATGCACATCAGTTCAAAAGGTTACGCATTATGATAGCATTTGAGACAGCATCGCAGAAAAATCTTTCTTGACATTCATTATTTGTTGTTCATAAGACAAATAACCCATAAATGAAATATAATTTAGAAGCACTAAATGTGTCCTGGTCCGATCGACTGACTGTGTTTTAATCAACGATGAAATAGTGGGAAGCATTAATTATGTTGGTATAAACACGACATTGTCTTTAAAAAAACTATGTTCAGCGCGTAGTTACATTTCATTGTAATTGGCCGCGTGCGTCATTTACCGCACGTGTTGCCCGTGGAAATCATGGTGTATTTTATCGTTAATTGATGTATATAATCTTTCTATATCTATATAAGAAAACTTGCTTATGATTCAAGCATATATCAGCATTCATTACAATGCATTTTCTGTTAATAATTATTCAAGATGTTCATATATTTTTGCAAAGCCTACACGGATAACCGACAGTAGAAGTATGGTAGTTTATTTCCTTTACAAAAGCTTTTAGGAATTAATATCTATTGTACTGTCAGTTGTTGTTATACGCATTCATTAGAATTCAGTCTCTTAAAATAAAGCGAAGGTTTTCACTATAAACGAAAGGATCAACGAAAGATAGGCAACGCCTGTACTTGGTAGGATAGGCAACGCCTGTATTATACCGGCATCGCTTGTCGTCTTGAGGCCTGTCTGTCTGTCTGTCTGTCTGTCTGTCTGTCTGTCTGTCTGTCTGTCTGTCTGTCTGTCTGTCTGTCTGTCTGTCTGTCTGTCTGTCTGTCTGTCTGTCTGTCTGTCTGTCTGTCTGTCTGTCTGTCTGTCTGTCTGTCTGTCTGTCTGTCTGTCTGTCTGTCTGTCTGTCTGTCTGTCTGTCTGTCTGTCTGTCTGTCTGTCTGTCTGTCTGTCTGTCTGTCTGTCTGTCTCTCTCTCTCTCTCTCTCTCAATAGTTTTTTAGAATTTTCAAACTCAAGAGATGTTTTGTACATTGTAACATTTTCCATTTAAAAAGTAATAACAAAGTACCAATTTTATTACCAAACAGTTGTTATCGAAAATTCTTACAAATGCCTGAAGGCCAATTTATTCGTAAGGTCGGCCATATAAATCACTTTCATATTATTTATTTCAATTCTGATGCATTATGTTAATCAATAATCTTATCAAAGGTAAGGAATTTCACGCATAGAAATTGAATTTAAAGTTTCATTGTTTGGCCGCGTAAACTACATCAATTATAGGAAGCCATATAGGGAACATAAATTTGAAAACATGCGTTCAAAAGTGTTTGACGGGATGTGTACGACACACTCGCACGTGCGCATGCACGCACGCACGCTCACACACACACGAACACACACACACACACATATAGGTAATTAAGGAGGCATTAATGTAAATGTTCCCAAATTAAATGTCAATTATATTTATGAAACAGTTTTAGAACATTTCTGCTCAAATCCTGACTATCCAAATCCTTTCACATACCTGTTAATTTTATCAGGTCTAGTTTATGATTAATGCGATGAGTAAAGGAGGCAGTCATCCGATAGAAACAGGAATCAAAATAACACTGACATTATCGTGTGATTCTCAACCTGACATATGGATGAAAACTACATCCATCGAGGAGTCAACCAAACGACAAGACGCCATTGTATTTCAAATATACAATCAATACGTTATCTTGGATGTTTCTTCAGCGTACTGAACTGGCCTGTACTCTTAAAATACTAACATTAAACGTAAATAATTCTTCTCATGAAACAATTCACAAAACATTGTTGACCTTATATGTCATTTCAAATACACCATACTGGTTGTGCATATAAGTGTTACTTTACGCTGCTTACTTAACGCCTGTAATGACAGTTTGATTCGTTCAGGCTTGTCTCCAAATTAACATGTTATTGCCGCTTTAGCAAGTATATAAACACGGCATTTTGCTTTAAAGAAATACAAGTACGTTTGAAAAACTTGAGTTATGACAATGGCCAAATTAAACTTATCAAGTTTCCCAAATTATTATCGAACAATAACATGAAAGCGTCCTCGAAAGATTTGCAAGCTAAAAGCAGTTATACACGGGCGCTCTTTGCATTCTAAAGAAGATCCTGTAACATTTTGTATTTCCTAACCCTTAATTAATTTCAATATGGTCGGAGACTACTTGATATATACTTGTATGTAAATATTGCATAGTGCATCCCGTCAGACTTTGAGAGCTTTTTATTATGCTTCATACATGAGCATAGTTTTGCTCAATTTGCATGCAGTTGCAGTAAGCATTTTCCGTACAAATACAGCATGACAGTGTTTATACCCGGTCTCAAACGATAACTGTATGACCAATCTACATGATTCTCTCCAAGATTTTCTTATATTTAAAAATCATCGCCGATGATATCGGTCAACTGCTGATTTCAAGCTTAGCTCCCCATTAAATGGTTATCTACCTACGACTCAGCTTGTGTATTTTCGTAAGTCAGAACCGTGACGGGAATAGCATATTCTTAGTTCCGAACACCCTTGATTTTTTTTTGACGTCAGATGAATCTATTCTCAGTCTAAGTCTAGATAGATCCCCGACTTTTATATTGTTTCTTATCAAACGTCTCCCCAAAATGGTTGATATTAAGGCGATGTCCTTGACAAACATGTCATTGGTTGCTAGGGGACTAAATATTTGCGAGTTAAGTCAATGGTTGCTAAAGAAGTCATTTGTGGCCAGGATAATTCACTGGTTGCTTAGTAATTCACTGGTTGCTTATGAAGTCACTGGTTATTATGGGAAGTCACTGGTTGATACGGAACTAAATTGTTGCGAAGGAAGGCAATAATTGCTGAGGATGTCACCTATTGCGAAGGAATGTCACTGCTTGCTAAGGAAGTCAGTGGTTGTTAATGAAGTCGATTTGTGCCAGTGGAATTAAATGGATGCTAAGGAAGTTACTTGTTACTAAGGAATTCGCTTGTACCAAGGGGAAGTCACTTGTTGCTAGGGAAAGTCACTGGTTACTAAGAAAGGTACAAATTGCTATGGAAGTTAGTGGGTGCTTAATACAGTAAACTCCGTATATATCGACTCCGGATATAACGTAACTTCGGATATAACGAACCGTTTTTTTTGGCCCGATTTTTTCCCTTCTTTGTTTAATGTAAAAATATACGGTTATATCGTACTCCGGTTATAAGGAAACTTCGGATATAAGGAACAATATTTTCTGGCCCAACAATGAAAAATGTACAGTAAAGTAATCGTATATATCGAACGGCAAATATGTTCAGAAGACTTTAAAAAAATCGAAAAAAGTTTATTTTCCATTTTTCATTTGCCGTCTGTATTGTACAAATGTATTTTTCATAGCGCACTTGTAGCTATTATTCATAAAGGTAAATCATTACACATGTATAACCTTTTGGTAAACTAGTAAAAGGAGAATACAAACATAATTGCTAAGTACGATATTCAAGTGATAATATTTTACGTAAATAATTGTTAGCGTTTCTTAAGAAGCATGCAGACCGGATGAAATCCCATTTTGGGAAAAAATACCTTGTTAAATATTTCAGGTTATGGGAAGTGAGCGAAAATCAGCTTTCTTCAATTGTATTTGTTTAATTATTGCCAATTTAAACATGAACCGTCTTTCTTATGTTTTATTAATCCTTGAAATATTTGACTTAGGTTTACGGATAAAGAAAAGGATAACAGTTTTAGATCCTTATAAGTCTTCAACAGGAAGTAAGAAATTCAAATGCAACTATAAGTTGATGGTTCGGATTTTATTACATTTGCCTGTAAAAATACTTGTTCGATATATATTTTAGTTCGATATATATACATCGTATATAAGGAACTTGTTCGATATACAGATATAAGGAACTCCGGATATAAGGAAAACATTTGATAGGTCTCGATGAGTTCGTTATAAGCGGAGTTTACTGTAAGTCTCTGGCTGCTATGGGAACTCACTAGGTTCTTCCTCTACCTCAATAAACAAACTTTGTGCAGGTCCACTAGACGATGCTACATACCAAATAACTAAGCTCTAGAGCCATGGGACATGCGATTTTGGAAAAGAGGATCATTAAGTTTGTCCTTAAGGTAGCTATCGATGCTAACTTGCTTTAAAATCGCAAATTTCCGTTTTTATGCATTTTCTTATGTTCAATTTTACTTCTACGTATAAGCGCAATCAAAATGCTGAAAAATTAATTAAAACGTGCTTTATGAACCGTTAAAGTTGATCAGTATGTATTCCAACAGCGTCGTGCTCTATGTGTGTCAGTAACCGTTCATAGCTCCGCCTCTTTTGAGGCGCTGATAAGGGATAATCAATAAACAGGTAAAGTCAACCGGTATTGATCAGTTAATTGTTTCGATAATTAGATGTGCACGCTTAGCAATTCAGAAAGTATGAATAAAGTTGATTTTTATGCGTATTAGTAAACATGGGAAACAAGAGAAACAAAAGGCAAAAAATTAAATCAGATTTTGTCGAAGATTGAAAGGAAAATTTTAGAAGAAATAAGTAAGTGATAGGTTTCGTGCTAAATATTTTACACGGAAAGGCTCAAAGAAATTATTTGAAATGAAAAAAAGTACTAAGTACTCGCTAATCCGTAGAATACCCAGGCAAACATCATGGTGTACAATACATAATTTTAAATTCAGTTTTAATTTTGAACAGATTTGATAAGCAAAAACATATAATTGAAATCAGTCTAGTCAAAAAGGTTTTTTCACAACAGAACAGTTAACTATCATAGTATTCAAATGAATTTGTGTTCTTGACAAATTCATTTTTAGCAATTTTCAGAACCTTTTATTATATCTTATCTAATAATTTGTATAAAACAGTTGCAGAAAGAGCACTATATGGTAGTTGTGCTTATTATTTACAAATGTTGCCGAATTTTATTCATCGCCTTATCAGCTCAGATTGCTAATTAAATTACTTTTCTTGGATAAAATGGGATTTTTACCTAATAACATTTTTGTAAAGATATATTAAATGCTTAAAAACCATAAACATGTTTTCAAGTCGTTTACAACAGCTTCGAGTGTAATAATTATCAATTGCCCGGCTAACTCTACTGAAGATATAAGTTCTCGTTCAAGTTTCTCCATTTTCCCCGTTGTGTACCTCAACTACTTTAGATAATTACGTGATCGTCTTGTCGAAATACCGTAGTGGCAATGAATCACAAAGAAAAACGTTGTAAATCTCGCATTAAAATGATTTTGTGGGCGGATCTTTTATTTTTTCTGATATGACAGGATTAAGTGTTGTGTGGATTATCATATAATTGTACTTACGTATAATTAGATGCATTTAAACGGGTTTTGTTTCATATAATCCAATAACATTATGAGTGTCTTTAGAATTCGGCGTTTTTTGACACTTGCTTTGAAAGAAGGTTTTTCATATTTGAACAAGCATAAATTTGTTAATTGGAGGTCGATTAACATGGAGTTTAGACCAGTTTAAAGATAATTTTATTAAAGAGGGATCTGTGTCAGAAATTATTGATAAATTTGTCAGGGGATTAATTATCTTTAAATGCGTAACAAGCGGTCAGAAAAAAAGGCTGCATTTTCTTTGATGTTAATTTTTGTTTGTTTGGCAAATGTCATGGAAAATCTATGATACGGGTCCCTAGACATTACAATTATATACATCTTTTATGAGTATGGTGGTAAAAATTGAAAACAATTGCTTTACTAACGCTGTTCAACATTTTACGAAATTTATCAAATATCATACAATATCAATATTAAAACAGATTTTAATGGTTGTGGTATCAATTTAAAGCTAACATGTTTATCTACCCAATGATCTTGATTTATTTAGGTAGCGATGATCATTTTACTTATGACTTTTTATTACATAAAGTCCAGAAATCATGACGATATCGGCAACAATAATAATTGATTTAAAAAGAGAGTAAGTTGAAAATATGTGGAAACGTGAAAATTTAGCTCGATTTTGTGTTGATATTTTAGTATAAATGGTTTAAAATTGCAATGTTTTAGATTGCAGAAGTGTGAAATTATGTTCGTGCTTTTTGTATTCACTTATGCAGTCTACTCTTACATTCAGTTGTTTAATACGATTTGATATGCTCAATGGATTTAAATGAAGTCTCAGAGAAAAACTAAAGATAATTCACAGTTTCGAACGTGACATTAATTAATAATTACTTTGTTGACATTTTTCGATCCTTCAAAACTACTCTTATTACACAAATAACGATCAAACACAAACAGGCAATTATACATTCGTTTTTATTAGCGTAATTAATGTGTAAAGAGGTCTGAAAACAACAACCTTTTAATAAGAAGACGCTACAACATAAAGTTAAGAATATGAAGGCAATTTAAAAAGTTAAAACAACGGACAGAATTCCACTTTCTTTTTATTTATTCGAATAACATGTGCCATCTTAGAAGGTCGGGAAAACCCCGAGGGAGAAATCAACTCTCTTTAATAACAGAGATCTACACAGCGCTACAGTTTATTAAAAAGTGTTCATTGTATTCACCTTTCACTTTGCAAATATTATGGAAAAGAAAAGGAAAACATGTTTTAAAAGCAAAGCAACTATCGTGTATTTTGTTCGCACATATGTTTTTTTCATCATAAAATATACCGTTTTTAACGCGCCCTTTTGCATTTAACTCGTTTTTCATAGTGAAATTTATATATTATGATTTTGATATTTATATTGCTAGAACATTAATTTTATTGCCGAAAATTATATGAAAATCGTATCAAAATCCCGCGCAGAAAATAAAATATAGAAATAGAAGTAATATCTGTATAAATACATCAGTCGCATAAAATAGTATTTAAGAGCCTGAATATTATTTTTTATTGCGCCAAGTAAACCTTTGAATACCTTCACCTTGTTTTCCTTTAAAAAGGCCAAGAAAATTCAAGATAAACAGTCATACAATGTTTTGATTCCGGGAGACAAAACAATGAATGAAAACATTTACGTCATAAAACTGACGTCAATAAACGTTGTACAGTTCAGATTAACGGTATGCACTCAAATCGATTGTCTGCTTTGTTAGGTTCTGAATCGGACGTCTTCTGCATAATGTCACAGTCAGGTATTGTTTTTATATTTCATGTATTAGATGACTAAATTAAAATTAGATAATTTTAATAAAATAAGAGTTTGTATAATATAGTTATGTATGATATCTTGAATGGTTGCCCGAATAGGGGAGTGAATTCCAACAGCCTCTATTTAAGCTATTTTACACATTACCGCTAAACAGAAAAAATGTCCGTAGTAGTTACGATAGTTTTCAAAACATTCGGCTTATAAGAATCGAAATAATCTATGGCTTGGAGTGCTTTATCGAAATTGAAGCATTTCCCGGAAGTGATGTGCCTGGCGGAGGCACATTACCGACGGGAAATGCTTCAAGCCATAGATTATTTCTTAATTAAGAATTTTATTGTTTCAAATATAAGTCTGACATTTTCGCCAGTGTACCTATTTTTAGAAGTTAGGGTTTATGGTTAGGGTAAGGGTTAGAAACTCGCATAACTTTTTGTCATCCTTGTTAATACTAACCAATATTAATTGATAAATAACCCAACATTAGATTAATCAAATTAGGGAATATAATAATACATCATGTAACGGTTCGGACTTAGTTCACAGTTGGGGAGAATATGTGTAAGCGGCCCGGTAGCTCAGTCTGTAGAGCATTCGCCCTGTAAGCGAAAGGCCCCGGGTTCGAGCCCCGGTCTGGCTGCACATTTTTCTCACCCAGTGACACATGTATTATTAATAAATAGGCTAATTCTGAAAATTAATTGCAAATATGATTATTGCGCTTAAAAAAATTAAGTTACTAAATTGAACATGTAGTTGACAACACTGTATAACAGATTGTTCAATTAATATCAAAGATTACAGAGAAATGAAGTTGCATTTACTCATGCTACAGATATTATGTACTTAAAATTACTAAGAGGGATAACCCCTTATAAAGTTGAATGTTGAAAATAACAACAAATATTAAAAGGACAGACTGGACATTGGATGGGCTTTCACAGCTCTTTTAAATTTGAAAGGTGAAGCTATACATCTTAGGTTTTGTGGGATATTATTCCATAATGATATACCTGTAAAAGCAAATGACTTTCTTCCAAAACTTCCAACATGGGGCAAAGCAAATCGGCCAGTATCGCTAAATACGTGACACTCATTTTGGCCTTGGCAAGTATTAGCACTAGATGGGTGTTCAGTAGAACACTCGTGTCGCCCTCTTACGCGTTGTCAGAATAACCAATAATTTGGTGACAACATCTAAATACAAAAAGGGACATAACTCTGTCAAATATGACCTTGACCAACAATATTTGGCGGCATCATGACGCTTATGTCATAAGCAATACAATTTAAAAGTTTGATGAAGAAATCTTAAGGAATGGCAGTTATAGCCAACATTAAGTTTTCGTGACAAATCGAAGTACAAAAAGGGGCATAACTCTGTCAAATATGACCTTGACCTACAAAATTTGGCGGCATCACAACGCTTTTGACATAAGCAATACAATTTGAAAGTTTGATAAAATCATCTTAAAAAATGGCAAAGTTATAGTAAAAATCAAAGTATAAAAAGGACATAACTCTGTCAAATATGACCTTGACCTACAAAATTTGGCAGCACCACGACCCTTATGTCATAAGCAATGCAATTTGAAAGTTAGATGAAGAAATCTTAAGAAATTGCAAAGTTATAGCCAACGTTAAGTTTGTGTGACGGACGGACGGACGGACGAACGGACGGACAAAGCGATCCCTATGTATCGCCTTTTCTCCGAAAGGGCGACACAAAAAAACCTTGATCTGGTATATCTATCATGGACATAACTTAAAGGGATGAAATATTCATTAAGATAGTCTGGGGCGATACCAAATTTAATTCTATGAACATGTGAAAGTGTCAACTGATGTATCCTTTTATCTACAGCTAACCAATTCAAAGTCATGAAATGCTCCACGTCAATATGAGCCCTACTATCTAACCCAAGTACAAAACGAATGAACTTATTTTGAGTAGTTTGGAGTCTCTTTGACCAATATTTTGATATACTGGGGTACCAAAAGGCTCATACATAATCAAAGTGGCATTGAGTTAAAGCCATGACGAACAATTTTCTAGTACACTTTATTAGATAATTACTCTTACGATAGAGACTCTTTAGTCGGGCATTGGCTTTTGAGACAACTGATCTGGCATTGTCTTCACAAGATCAAAATTGATCCAAAACTGCAAAAAGATACTTTACAGAACTTGTAGTATTAATACTTGTCCCATTACAAGTAATATCAAGAAATGGATGGTGCCTTAAAGTAGGTCTAGATCCAAAACGAATTGACTCAGTTTTGCACAGATGTAAGGAAGGTTTGTTATCAACTAACCAATCATTTACAATTTCTAAATCGCTGGACAAAGTGGTTTGTATCTGGGTAATATCTTTCCCTTAAACAAGGATACCGGAATCATCTGCATATAACATAAATTTATTCTTAACTACAGCTGACATGTCATTGAAATAGATTAAAAAAAGAAGGGGGCCCAGTATTGACCCTTGTGGAACCCCACGTGTGACTAATTCTTGGCAAGAATAAGTTCCAGATACATTAACGAACTGCTGTCTATCTGAAAGATATGATTGAAACCAGCCCTGTGCATTAAAATTCAGCCCCATTGCATTCGGTTTCATGAGGAGTATACTATGTTGACTGTATTAAAGGCCTTCTGAAGATCAAGTAAAATCATTCCTACCAAATTACTTTTATCCATTTGGAATTTGATATATTCAGATAAATGAAGAAGACATGTATCTGTACTAAAGCCTCTTCTAAAACCAGATTGAAAACTGTATAAAACATTATTTTTATTTTAATACTTTTCAAGTCACCTTTTCAAACATCTTAGAGACAATATACAAGATGCTGACAGGTCTGTAGTTTCCAACTTCAGTCTCGTCATTTTTCTTATAGAGAGGAATAACCCTTGCTGATTTGAGATCTTCTGGAACTACACCTTGGATAATAAACAAATTCACAAAATGAGGACAAGCTATAAATGATGCACTGTCTTTAATGAATCTACAGGGAATACCATCTAAACCAGTAGCCTTCTTAGCGCTTAAATTATTTAAATGTTTAATAATACAATTTTCTGAAACAATACTAAATGAGAAAGACTTGTGAAAAATGCCTTTAGCATTCTAAAACGTGTCTACAACTTTTTACCAAATTTCAAGGTGGATCTTAGTAGGTTTTCAACAAGCTTAGATGCAACAGTTTTATAAAAAGAGTTAAATGTCTCAGCCACAGTAAAGGGATCAAAACAAATTTCATCATCAATTTTTAAACAAATATTGCTAGTTGATGAAACATTAGCTGTTGGGATTTAGAATTTGTTTAGTTATTTTCTAATGATTCTGAAAAATAATCCCTTTTAGCTTTAAAAATCATGTGCCGGGCTCTATTTCTAAGTAATTTAAATGAATTAAAATCGTCCTCAGTTTTGCTTTTGTTATACAAATTAAAAGTTCTATCTGTATCAAACAGACACTCTAAATAGCTGAGGTTATCCAAGGCTCATTTCTCTGTTTAATTCTAATTTCTTTTATGGGTGCTACATTATTAAGAACTGAAGTAAAAATGTTTTTAAAATTGCACCATGCTTCATTGACATTATCACATAAAAGAACAGAAGACTGGCCCCAATTTCACGAAAATACTTAAGTAAATACTTAGTAACATGCTTAACTTATTTCAACACTTATCGGCCCCTTGTTTGTATATTCATTTAAAGAATTAAACTTTTTCAGAATCGTATTTTCCCATTTATCACAATTATATATATAATTGTTAGTATTTGTGCAGAAAATGTTGTTTTTAGTAAGTAATTTACACTAAGTAAATTCTTAAAATTCTTAACTTGTACTCAAATGAATTTTGCTCAATCTGACTTGCATTTAGTATCATATAACATTTTTGTTCTTTCAACATGTTAATTTCATTAAAAAATATGCTATTGTTTAAAATGACGCCTAGAAACATTATTATTTTAGTGACAATTAGACTGCAAAATAACTTACTTAGCTAAGCAATTACTTAAGTATTTTCGTGAAATCGGGGCCAGTCTACAGATAAAAATATCTGTTGTAATTTTTCAATGACCTTACTTTCACATCATTGTGCTTTGATGTGGTAAATTTAGCTTTTTTCCTTGTACAAAAAATCAAACTATGGTCACTTATAGGAATATGTATTACACCACTATTTAGAATCTCATTTATCTTTATCAGACACAAATATCAAGTCTATAGCTGTAGATGAAACATCAGTTATATTGGTAGGTTCTCTGATCAACTGAGTAAGATGAAACAACTCACAAAAAGAGAAGTAAATTAGAACCAGGTTCAATGCAATTTGTTTTAAAATCTCCCAATAAAATAGTTTCATTAGATAAAGTCCTGCTGTACAGAGTTAACTTCTTCTAAAACACTATAAAAAAACTGTTCTGTCTAGGTGGTCTATACATGACTCAAGACAAAATGGGTTTTGACTTAGGCAGAAGATTGTCAATCCAGGTGGCTTCCAAATCCGGGTTATCAAGGTCATCCCTGGGGTTATAAGCTATATCAGATCTAACATATATGCACACGCCTCCACCTTGCCGATCTCGATCTTTCCTTCTAATGGAATAGTTATTAATCTATAATTCTGAGTCTGGACCAAGTTTCTGAGAGACATATACATGCAGGATTGCAATAAGTAGTTAGTAAACGAACTTCATCAATCTTTGGAATCAAACTTCGTGCATTCAGATGAACAAAATGTAATCCTTTCTGCTTTCTCAATTCCAAATTTAGATTGGTACAGGACTTGTGGTTTGCCGAGTTGGTAGGCCCTGTCATTGGATGGACATCTCCTCATAAAAGTAACTTTTTATCTGTTTATTGAAGTCCTGTTGGTACATTTCATATAGCATTGATTACTGACATGATAAACAAATATGTCCACATTTACTCTCTCCAGCCTGTCTGTGACATCTGCTGCTTGTAAAACTCGTTTTCTTCCTACATTTGTTTGTTCGTTTGTACTTATGCAAATGATACATTTGTTCTCATGAAAATCAATAATACTTCTGGCACGTTTCAGCGGTATACCCTCCATTTCACGAAGACGTTCATCGTGTTCTATTTTCTGTGTTTAAGACAGTGAACATAAAGAGTGAAATTTAATTCTGATTATGGTTATAAGACAAAGTTTTAATTAAAACATGTGACCAGCAAGGACATGGGTAATTGGTTTTATTTGACCAATAATCTCGTAAGTGATACTCAACATATTCATCTACAAAATCTGCCTAAGATTTAGAATTTGGAAAATTTGAATTTTATTTCATGATTCGCATTGATTTGTTGATTATTTCCATTATAGTCAAATTAATGAATGAATGAACGAACGAACGGACCAATAAATAAATGAGTAATTGAATGAAAACATGAGGTATGAATACCTTCAATCAAGCCTTTTTCATTCTGGGAAAACAATCTTGACATCAATGCTTCGCCATTATCAGTGATATATCTGCTATATTAGCCTAAATTACAACATTTCGTTAATGAATAATAGAATATGTATATGCAAGCATTCTATAACAAATACCTTTTGGTGTAACTATTTTATTATTCAGAAAATATTTCCTTGAAGTTTGTTTGAACAGTAAAAATTGAAAAGTCCGAAATACTTGACACATCCGAGTACTACTACACATAAGCATAGATCCTCCCCCCCACACACACACCCATATTGAATTAACATTTAACAACTTTAAATAATGGAAATTATTTTCAGAATAAAAATAATTTATTTTATATTTTCAAGAAATTATCGTCTGCGCTATCCTTTCCGATACACACACGTATTTTTGTTTATATTGTTATACCTGAGTTCTCCGGTTGGTTCCCGTTTTACTATCACTGGTTCCGTGTCTATTTATTTTCGACAACCTATATAAACGCCGAAAAATCTCGTGCAGTTCTCTTAGTTGCTTACTATGTACACAGAAAGTACACATCAAGTTATTTAGTTTATACTTAGGGCGCGGTTGAGTTGTGTAAAAGAAATAAGAATAAAATGCCACGTGGTCGTAGGAGACGACAGCCAGCAGGTCGTAGGAGACAAGAGCCGGCAGGTAGGGTTCTGCGCAATAGACAGGTCGCTCAGGATGGAAATGCCCAGCAAAGAAACGTCGCAGAGCAGAGAAACCCCCCGAACAGAGAAACCCCCCAGAGCAAAGAAACGCCGCACAGCAGAGAAACGCTGCAAAGCAGAGAAACGACACGAGACCTGGTCGTGGCGAGAAACGGAGGGCCGAAGCTCTGGAGGAGCACATGGTGGATGAGAGGGTCATAGAGTCAAATGCCGGTAGGTCCAATATTATTGACTTCGAACAAATTATTAGAGAATCTGATATTGTTCAGCAAAATAGCAATAACAACGTTTTACATTCTGATAGTCTCTCTAAGGGGTGTGGCGACACGATTATAAGTCCGAATTGTAGGGACTCGAACGAGTTGGTTAGTTCTCAATTTAACACACAAGCCAGTAGCTTGGTAGATTTTACTGGTGGCCTTAGTCTCATACCTGCTGTTCGCTTGGCTGATGATGATTTAGCGGCGCACGTGCCCACATCGCTTAAGCAAAAGATTTGTAAGGGCTAGTATGTAAATTTGGCCTTATTATTAAAGGGCGCGGTTGAGTTGTCTGAGTTTTGCAAGGGATCACTATTTAAGCTAAATAGCCAGGGTCACATCGAGACGGCCCAAAAAGAATGCAGAGATCAGATTAACTGCATTGAGAAATGGACTAATGCTTTCATTATATATGCGTCAGTATACCTTTCGAACCACGCCGACAAAGTGTACGAGTTACTGCACTACATGTACAATATTAGGGACTGTGCTGTGCGTCAAGGTGGGCTGGCCTGGAGGGCTTACGACGAACAATTTCGTTTAAGACAGGCCATCACCCCTGCATCATGGTCCAAAATAAACAATGCATGCAGGTCAGGCAAACTCTCCGAAGTCAGTCGAATCCCTACAGGTACACGTGTCATGATTTTAACGCCGGTAAATGCACGTGGCCCAATTGTAGATTTTCACATGCATGTGCCAGGTGTTTTGCCCCCCATCCAGAGTTTAATTGTACTAATAGCAGCTCACAATCCAAAGCTATAACCACTCAAGGGCCATTCCAATCACAGACTACTTTTCGAGGCAGAGGTTCCCGACCTTTCTTCCAAGGGCGGGGCCGATTTAGGGGCCAATTTAGGCAATAAGGCAGATAACTCACCACTACCGACAGAGTCCGCAAAACAAAGGGTTTTTAGCTTAGCAGAGTCTCCCGTTAAAGTTCCAGTTTTGAAATACTATTTAGAGTCGTATGATAATACAGAGGCAGAATATTTACTTGATGGGTTTACCAGTGGCTTTCCAATTCAATATAACGGACCACGTGCCCCTCGGGATTCAAAAAATTTACGCTCTACTGAATTAAACCCAGAATTAATTGCAAGTCAAATTAAAAAAAAAACCGATGCAGGCAGAGTAGCCGGCCCTTTCACCGAACGCCCGATTCCAAATTTAATCGTTTCACCGATAGGCCTAGTACCAAAAAAGGCCCCCGGTGAATACAGAATGATTCATCATTTGTCGTACCCACCGGGTGAGTCGGTAAACGACTTTATCGATCCAGCTATTTGTACGGTTCAGTATACAAGTTTTGACGAAGCAGTTAGTTTAGTCCAAGAATTAGGACACAATTGTCAGTTATTTAAATCAGATATAAAGAGCGGGTACCGTATTATTCCAGTTAAACCCTCTGATTTTGAACTACTTGGTTTTCGCTTCAATAATAAATTTTATTTCGACAAAGCGCTTCCATTTGGAGCTTCTATAAGCTGTATAACTTTCGAAAGGTTCGCCAGATTTCTTGAGTTTTGTGTAAAATCAAGGCGAATAGGGACTAAACTGATACATTACCTGGATGATTTTCTCGGTGGCGACAAAACGTCAGAGTCATGTAAACAAGCACTTCAATTTTTTCAAAATACTATGTCCGAACTGGGCGTTCCCTTATCAGTTGAAAAGACTGAAGGTCCGTCCGAAGTGTTAGTCTTTCTGGGCCTAGAACTAGATTCGAACCAGATGGTCGTTAGAATTCCGAGTTCCAAAATACAGGAGGTGATCGATAAGATCAAAGAAATTCTGGCCCATCCGAAATCAACTCTAAAAAAGATACAGTCATTAATTGGTTCATTAAATTTTTGCTGCCGAGCTATAGTCGTCGGACGCCCTCTCATTCGTCGCCTAATAAACTCTATTTGTGGACTCTCAAAGCCGTATCATCACATCAGAATTAAAAAAGAATTCGGAAGGACTTAACCATGTGGCGAATATTTCTGCAAAATCACAATGGTGTTTCCGTTTTTCATGACCGATTTTGGGTTACCAATGAAGATGTGCAGCTGTTTTCTGATAGTGCTGGGGGCAAAAATTTAGGTTTCGGTATATATTTCCAGGGTCATTGGTGTCAAGCGCAATGGCCGGAATCCTGGCGGAAGCGTGGCCTCACTTCCGACATAACAATGTTAGAATTATTCCCTATCTTAGTGGCGGTATTCGTATGGGGACCGCAGTTGGTTAATAAACAAATAAAATTTAATTGTGATAATATGGCAGTTGTGAGTATCTTAAATAAGCTATCGTCCAAATCTGAATCCGTAATGTGTCTGATACGACGTTTGACCTTACATTGTTTGAAATTTAACATTTTATTTAAAGCGGTACATGTTCCTGGTCGCCACAACGACATTTGCGACTCTTTATCTCGGTTTCAGTTGGCCAGATTCAGAGAGCTAGCTCCGGATGCAGACTTACATCCTCGGTTGGTACCGGAATTCCTTTGGAATGTCTTCGAGTTAGAGCTCGAACATTGTTACAGTCAGGAATAGCGCCTAACTCACAGGCAACATATAATACAGCAATCAATGCATTCGAAAACTTTCGGTCTATCTATCTGTTATCTCCATGTTGGCCAATTCCGAGTAAGCACATTATCCTGTTTATCGCATTTTGTTTTGAAAAGGGCCGGTCAGCTAAGACTATAACTACATACGTCGCAGGGTTAAATTATTTTCTTAAACTACATGGTTTCTATGACATAAACGCGGTTTTCATTATAAACAAACTTTTAGAGGGCTGTCGTCGGAATCGTATTTCATGTGACAAACGGGCTCCATTGACAAAATCTATATTAAAGGTTATATGTAACATACTACCTCAAATTTGTTACAATAATTATGAGGCCAAGTTATTTTTCGCTCTGTTTACTGTGGCATACTTCGGTTTATTTCGGGTCAGTGAACTTGTTGCCTCATCTAAATCTCAAGTGCAAAGAGTGGTTTTGGTGTCTGACTTGTCACTGGTCGAAAATAAGTACGCAGAAATTCGGCTTTATCATTTCAAAACAAATCAAGCCGGAAATCAAGTCACGTTAAAGCTTCCAAGAGACGAAAGTGTCATATGTCCAGTCCGCGCACTAATAGATATTTTAACAGTTAGGCCGGAACTTAGGGGCCCCCTGTTCATTCACCGCGACGGTACTCCAGTGATCAGGTCGCAGTTTGCAGCAGTTTTAACAAAGTGCGTCTATGGAGCCCGATTGCCCATCGAATCATGTTACAAAACACATAGCTTCAGAATTGGGAGAGCTACCGACTCAGCAATTCAAGGTCTTTCGTCAGCGGCTAAAATGAAACTCGGCAGATGGACTTCCGACTGTTTCAAACTGTATATTCGTTAAAATACTAGAACAGATAGATTTACAGTCGCAATCACTGATAGTAAATAGTACGTCACGGATTTTAAATAATATAATCAATCAACAATACAGAATGGATGTACATGTAGTTCTGATGATTTGATAAAAATCAGTCGTAATATGTATTGTAGAGGGGTCTGTATTAATAACGGTTTTTTCGCTTATCTATGTATTTAGATGTTTGGATATTGGGTGATTCGATACCTTATTGGGCGGGAATACGTGCCTTACAGACGGGAAAACCTCACCTGCGTTTGCCAGGCATTACCATAGATTGGCTTGGTGTGAGAGGCTTACGTTGGAGCAGTTTGCGTCGCCAGATTGAGACCAAGGTGCTGTTTTCGCCCGCTCCTTCTCTGATTTGTATAAGTCTAGGTGGAAACGATCTAACATCCACGTCCATCGTTGAAATCAAAATTTTAATTCGCTCAGAACTATCATACTTGCGCGATGCATTTCCCCAGGCGGTTTTGGTATGGATAGACATACTACCGAGGCTCGTCTGGGGTGGTGCATTGAATGGGATTGATACTATTGAGAAAAAACGCCGTCGCGCAAATAGAATAGGCCGGCAAATGGTTAGTTCCGGCGGAAAATCCGATATTATTAAGCCGGATATCGATACCAAATCTGCATTTTTTCGGCAAGATGGTGTGCACCTGAACGAAGTCGGATTAGAGTTCTTTTTAGACTATATCAAAGATTCTATTTTAAGAAATGTTTGTGTCGATCGCTAGAATTTTGGCGGATAAATTTGTCAATTTACTGTGGCGGAAAAATTCTGTCGACCGGGAGGTGAACGGACCTAATGAGTCTATGCTTGTTATAATTTAACTTTCAAAATTTCAACCCGTCTGTGGCTACTGTTTCTGTGCTGGAGAAACCGCTAAGGAATGGGTATCCATGGTCTGGAATCTAACTTTGCCGTGTTTTGTCTATGTATCTATGAAAAGTATCATACGGTTTTCAGTGTTTGCAGTGACTGGACAGCAGTAGGATTTTGCCCTAGTACTTGGCAATTCCTAGCTAGCCTTGCTGTATCTTGCCTTGCTTTGCCTTGCCTTGCTTTCAATCTTATTGCACTGCCTTGCATTGCCTTGCCTTACATTGACGCGGATTGTGGTTTCCATTCACTTCTTGGAGTTACCCAGTTGTGAATGGGAATCGCAGTTTGGTGTTCAATAGTCCGATGTTTTGCAGTTGCATCTTGGGAGTCAATTTGCTCATATTAACAAGTTGCGTGTAGCATGTCTGTTCTCCTTTCGGTCGACGGGATTTTACACTTAAAGACTATTCATGGAGTGACCCTGTTTAGTCTTGAGCGGCCGATTATATCCACTTTTAAATATGGAATATTTTTGTGTATTATTGGCAACAAATAAATTGTTGTTCTAAACATAGTTGAATCTGTTTAATGCTACGCAAATAAAGAATATACTGCACGAGATGTATCTGTGTTTATTTCGAGTAATAAGATAATGGAAATTATTTTCAGAATAAAAATAATTTATTTTATATTTTCAAGAAATTATCGTCTGCGCTATCCTTTCCGATACACACACGTATTTTTGTTTATATTGTTATACCTGAGTTCTCCGGTTGGTTCCCGTTTTACTATCACTGGTTCCGTGTCTATTTATTTTCGACAACCTATATAAACGCCGAAAAATCTCGTGCAGTTCTCTTAGTTGCTTACTATGTACACAGAAAGTACACATCAAGTTATTTACCCGCCCGCCACACCCCTTTGCTGGTTAGTCATGTCATAAGACAATGTTTACATTGGTACACAAGTCATGTACAAGTGTGTTTAAGATGGTAGTGTCATAATGTTACAAGGTTTAATGATACAGTCTGTTAGATGTATTGTTGTGATTTTATAGTGATCAAATGTGTATGAACCTTCAAATAAAGTAGGATTAATGTATACACGTTAACAGCATATTTAATTGTTCAAACGTTTTAGAAGAAATTAAATATACCTTTGTTCTGTTTATTCTGTTGTGAACCTTTATAGTGCTCTCCGTAGTATTTATGTTACAGGACTAAACTGTACCAAATTGATGTGCGGAGGAGAGCAATCAGTCAATACTGGAGACACCACCCATGCGATTCATATGCAGAAAAAACGGGTGATACATCGTATATATACCGACAGAAAAGCTATATACAAACTGTTCAGTGAACTAGACGATAAAACCTACACATGTGACGCCGGCAAAGGAACTCTATGTACAGTGCAAGTTTTATTTTTTCTTTGACAGAAATGTGAAGTACGCATTGACAGACGATAAATAGGTGTTGCAGATGTGTTGCACAATAATTTCATCGGTTTGTGTGAACTTTAGGCCATAGGCCGAATGCGTTGTTATTAAATTGGATGGGACACTTCCGATCGTTACCGGGTACATTTTGTACACATCTCCAGTGTTTTACAGTTTGACTGCTCTCTGATAAACGCACAATATTTATATAAGGGATATAACTTTCAAACAAAGCAGTTTCAGCAGATGTGCTATTGAACAAGCTGTTATTGCAGCTTAAAGAATATACTAGAGTATTTTTGTGATTAACACTAAAACGAACTATGGTTTCGCTTAAAATGTGTGTGAAATTATAGTTGATTGAATTATTTATTCTGTTTAAGATAAAATGTAAAATATCTTCTTTGATACTGTCGCTCTTCTAGGTTGAACGGAAAAATTCTGTCGACCGGGAGGTGAACGGACCTAATGAGTCTATGCTTGTTATAATTTAACTTTCAAAATTTCAACCCGTCTGTGGCTACTGTTTCTGTGCTGGAGAAACCGCTAAGGAATGGGTATCCATGGTCTGGAATCTAACTTTGCCGTGTTTTGTCTATGTATCTATGAAAAGTATCATACGGTTTTCAGTGTTTGCAGTGACTGGACAGCAGTAGGATTTTGCCCTAGTACTTGGCAGTTCCTAGCTAGCATTGCTGTATCTTGCCTTGCTTTGCCTTGCCTTGCTTTCAATCTTATTGCACTGCCTTGCTTTGCCTTGCCTTACATTGACGCGGATTGTGGTTTCCATTCACTTCTTGGAGTTACCCAGTTGTGAATGGGAATCGCAATTTGATGTTCAATAGTCCGATGTTTTGCAGTTGCATCTTGGGAGTCAATTTGCTCATGTTAACAAGTTGCGTGTAGCATGTCTGTTCTCCTTTCGGTCGACGGGATTTTACACTTAAAGACTATTCATGAAGTGACCCTGTTTAGTCTTGAGCGGCCGATTATATCCACTTTTAAATATGGAATATTTTTGTGTATTATTGGCAACAAATAAATTGTTGTTCTAAACATAGTTGAATCTGTTTAATGCTACGCAAATAAAGAATATACTGCACGAGATGTATCTGTGTTTATTTCGAGTAATAAGATAATTGAAGTTTAATGTAAAATCTACATTTAATGCATTTCATACATACCTTTGCATGTTTGGTCGTCTATAATTGTTTTTTTATTTCGTCAAAGGCAAATCGTCTGCATTTTCTGTAATGGCATATTTATTGCAAAAGGGAGGAACTTTATTAATTAGAAAATATAAGTTCTTAACGAAAAGTCTTTTATGGCTTAACTTCAATATTTTGTCTACAAGAGTTGCTAACATTTACCTCAAAATATTTGAAATCTTTAGGATGCTAGGGTGTTAATAATGTTCTAGTATACTAGTAAAGGTTTTGATCCTTACACTTACTGCATTCATATTAAAGTTGATTATTTTTTTTTTGTTATCCGATGAAAATTATTGTCTAGATATAAACGTCTTAATTCAACACAAAACTAAAAGAGAAACTAAAAAAGAATACGTACCGGAAATCGCTGAATTTTCACTTTAAAAAAAATCATGATTTACTGATAAATTGAAAATTTCATGTCAAATTACCCCACCCACTTTTTGCCTTAAATGTCTTATTTAAGCACAGATAGAAAATTTAAAGTGACCATATTTGATTAAACCATTTCATTTATCACGTAAGCAACAATAAACATTATTTCAGCATATAGTTTTCAGATATAAGTACGTTAAAGCGCCATCTATACAATTTAGCGGCATATTTAGGGATGAGAATGGTAAAAAATAATAATAAAAAGACGTCTTTAATTGCGAATAAATAGTTATCTTCATTTACAATCAAGAAGAAAAATGAAAATTAAACCCAACCTATACAGAAATTGAGATTAAAAAATGGTGAAATATTGCTAATGTTTATTATTCAAAATTTGTCAGTCGTCTTGGTGGACATCTTCGATTTCTCGCTTATGACCATGATGCAACACGATCACCCTCATTTTTCATGTCCCTGATATACTTGTCTAACTGTTTCTGATAAAATTCGAGGGGACCTTTTATGCACACAGCCATCCCCTCAGGGACTTTATTATCAGGTATTTGCTGTGAAGTTTCTTTCACATGTGCAACCATTTCAGTTTACAAGGAACAAAGCACTTCATTGACTGATTCCGATTACTCTTGTACAACACTCTCATTCAATCCTGTGTCTATTCATCTCCCGATAAGTCTGCAGCGCTCAAGTCTGATTGTTTATTGGTTTGTTTTACATTGATGATCTATGACTGTGTATCTTTTCAATTCGAAATTTGGTTAGAATTACAACATTCAGATAGCGGAATTAAGTCATCTTGAAAACATTACTAGACCAGTAGATCGCATTTCGTAAAAGTTCAAAGTATAATGTGATGATTTATCAGTGAAAGGTTTTTTCTCATAATATGAATTTGAATTTGTCAATAAATATTATTCCACTATATTAAACAAGGGTAGTAGAATTGCTCAGCCTGAGCATCACCAGGCTAGCTTAAATCTCAGCATGAAAGCTATTGTCAGTTGCCCTTGTAATTGATAGTAATATATCACAATACTACCACAACATCTTATCTTCACTACTAGAAAATTGAAACAGATACTCTTCATCATCACTTATTTGCAATGCTTGCGATGTTGATCTTTACATGTTAAAAAGGAAAATTTATTAATACATGTATATTTCTTACTTCTACTACTGTCAAAAGTGAAACTTGTATTCTGGTGCAATCATTTAAAGTCCTATGATCACATTGTTTTTACTGATGTCGAAACATAATTTACTGATATAATATTAAACTCTAAAACAAGGGTATTAAACTTTAAAACAATGTTAACAAATGTTTGACTTTCTTATTAAAGTCATTTTTTCATGAGAAAAGAGTTACCAGAAAGCCTTTCATATTTTTTGCAATATCGTTGAATAAAAAATACTGCACAATATTTCTAATATGTACATCGATTTAAAAAGCAAAGTTAGGGATATTTCTGGTACATGGTACAAATAAAAGTCATTTCCACAGGTAAGACATCTTTCTTCAAAAAATAAGAGCTACTTGTTATTGTGATCCTTGGACTTTAAGATAAATGATTTAACATAACAAGTTCATTTTAATATCTCTTAGTTAATGAGAAAAAAAATGTATCAAGTTAATGTATTCATGTCATTGAACTACTGGTACTGAGAAGAAAAAAGAAAGGAAATGAAATTTTGAATATGTACATTGGCTCGCAAAGTTTCCG
Organism: Saxidomus purpurata; assembly: GCA_022818135.1. Classification (NCBI taxonomy): domain Eukaryota; kingdom Metazoa; phylum Mollusca; class Bivalvia; order Venerida; family Veneridae; genus Saxidomus; species Saxidomus purpurata. The sequence goes on from JAFMSR010000012.1 coordinate 50,296,628, forward strand.
CATGGTAAGTCAATATTTGCGCTAAAAATGCCTACTGTACATGTAAAATTCACAGCCCTGGAATATACTAAGTATACCATTTATCTAAGAGAATGTTATTATGCATGTTTATTTGCTGATTGGCTGAATATAAATACATTGATAAACAGTAACAGATAACAAAAATCTGATATAATCATGCATTTAAAAATACAAAATTGAATATGATCATAAAATACCGGGTATGCTTCTCTTCACAGACTTTGAAAAGGCTTTTGACAGCTTAAATCATGAATTCATACATAAATTGCTTCAATTTTTTTAATTTTGGAAAAGATCTTAGGAAATGGGTAGAACTGTTCTACAAGTCCCCTAGTTGTTCCGTTACTAATAATGGTTTCAACACAAACTTCTTTAAAATAGAAAAAGATGGGTCAGACAAGGATGCCCTTTAAGTTCTTACATTTTTATAATAAGCATAAGTGCTGTGGGGTTCGTTTTGGGGAGGCTGCGTTTTTGGTACGTGGCATTCCCTGTTTGATATTATTTTTGATTTTGAGCTATTATCCTTTGCTCTGAGAAAAAGTGAAAATATAAAAGGAATAACAATTAATGGTAAAGAAATAAAAAACGCAATGTTTGCAGATGATACTACAGTATTATTAGTTGGTTCTGAAAACAGCTTTGAAGACGCATTAAAATCATTTGAGATATTTGGAGAAATTTCAGGTTTAAAATTAAATTATTCAAAATGCATTGTTTTAAAAATAGGATACAACAATGTAATTACGAAACGAACACGACTTGATATACTCACGGAAAGACATTAAATGGAATAGCACAGAAGCGAAATCTCTTGGAGTTATATTTCATGCAAACCCAACCAGAATGACAGAATTAAATTATGAAAACAAAATAAAGAACTTTTACTGCAGTTTGAATAGATGGAAAAGTAGGAAACTATCAACAATAGGTAACATCAGTGTTTTAAAATCCTTAATTCTACCGAAACTTACATACTTGTTCTCGGTCCTCCAAACCCGTCACCAGAAACTATAAAAACAAAAATAATATCAAACAGGGAATGCCACGTACCAAAAACGCAGCCTCCCCAAAACGAGCCCCACATCACCCAGAAGTGCACACCACCAACACACTTAAAAACACTTAAACAAGAAACTTTTGAATTCATATGGGGATGTAAAACAGATAAAGTCAAAAGAAGCACTATAATTCAAGGATATAAAAACGGAGGGTAAAAATGGTTGACATAAATTCTGTAAAATGGTTAACATAAATTCTGTAAAAGCAGCATGGGTACATAAACTGATAGACACGAATTATCAAGGAGAATGGAAAAACATATACATGGAACAGGTAGATACATTAGGATGTATAACAATACTCAGATCGCAACTAAATGAAAAAGATAAAGAAAAGATTCACATAAATAGTACATTTCTTAAAGATGTTTTAAAATCATGGTGCAGGATAAACTACAAAAAAGAAAAGACATTGTACTCAAACACTGTTATTTGGAACAACAGCAATTTAAAATATAAACACGAACTTCTATGTAATATGGCATGGATTAATAAAGGTATTTTTACACTTTCTGATATATACGATATAGAAAGTAAGAAATTTATAATGTTCACAGCATTGAAAGCGCAACATAATCTTAAAACAAAAGAATATCTCTATTATCAAAAGGTAAAATCTTGTATGAAAACAATAATTATGCTACAGTAACTGCAGACCAATATTCACTTTATCAGAAATATAACAAAATAAACCGAATAAACTTAACTAAAACTCTTTCCGACATTCAGCTTAAACAAATTCCGTGTCATAAAGAGAAATATCAAATAAAATGGGAAGACAATCTAAATTTTCAAAATAACTTTATTTGGGAACACATAAATATAACTCCATTTAGATTAACAAAAGACACTAAACTACAAAACTTTCAATATAATTTTATTCACAGAAACATCGCTACAAATGCATACCTATTCAAATGTAAAATAATCGAATCTAGTCTGTGCAACTTTTGCAATGAGGCAATAGAAACAATGGATCATCTATTCTGGGAATGTTACCATACACAACACTTCTGGAACCAAATTACACATTACTTTGTCGCAAAACATGTAAATGGAGCGATAGATAAAATTACAGCCTTCATGTGTACTTCTAATAACCCTGTAGTATCACATATCTTACTTTATGCAAAACAACACATCTATAAAAGTAAATGCAAAAATGTACTACCTTCTTTCACCGTATTCAAAATTAAATTTGAAAGAAGACTAAAACTGGAACAACAGCTAGCCCTACAACAAGAAAATCTCTACAGTTTTAACAAAATATGGGAAGAATTTTTAAGCATTTGACGACATCTGTGACACACAAAAACACGCGCGCGCACGCACATACCATCACATCAATACACACACGCACGCAGACACACATACGCACAACTCTCGATTAGCGTTCACTTAACAGACTTAACTTTTTTCTACTTTTATCTCTCTTTTCTCCTATAGAAGGTCCCAACCTAATATTATCCCCATTTTTACGACTTGTTCTGGTAAATATATAACGACTAAATTTTTGTTCTATGTAATACACGTATTATGATTATGAAACAAATAACTTAATATTAAATGTGATGTATATATTGTAAGGTTGGTGGGGGATGGCTCTCTGAACCCCATGAAACCAGTGGACGGGGATAATAAATGGGGTTACCCTTTGGGGGCCCGAAAATTAAAACAAAAATGAATACATACTACTCCCAAATTATCACATTTTTCTTTGTTCTTTCTGTAATTGATAACTTCTCCATTTTCAGGGCATGAGACTGGGAAAATCACATCATCAATATAAGCATAATTTATTGCTATCAATTTCACAGGGTCAATAATTAATTGGCCCCACGCTGTGACGGTCGAGGCTTACCAGATAGTGATTTTTTCAGCAGAAAGTACCCTTGTATAACATAGTGTATTCAGCAGATTGCTTTATAAGTTCAAAAGTACCTATATTTAGAGTGATTTCGATTCCTCCATCTGTTTCTGTTAGCTCAAAGAAAGAATTATCTGCAGCTCTGAGTTTCTTTTTCATAGATTTAATTTTATTCAATTCATGTGGGCGACTTTCTGTTTTAGAAAAACAGTTTTCACTGCGACATTGTCCAACGTTTAACAATTTTGCTGTTTTCACTACTCATCCTTCCATAACGAATCACAGTATTTGCCTAGGATAAATTGTTTTTAGAAGATATGTTATTTACTCACATTCTCTATGTACATTTTTCTCAAAAAACAGTGTACAGTAATTCCGGTGCGAACGCATTCAATCAAGTAACTTTGTTCATAGTTTTTACTTCTATCCCGATTACACTTACTAATATAATTAGCTTTAAATTTTTCTCTATCGCATGCAATTTTTACCGACATTGAAATAAGCAAAACGTTATATATCATTTTTCTTTTAAGTAACGTCATCTTAAAATCTTGTTTTAATTGGTGTGACTTCATAACCCGTGTTATTTAATAAAGGGTATCAAAGTAAATAAGGTTAAAATAAAGCAAACTTTGTGTTTGCTGACTATGAAACTTATGTGAATAACGGAAAAAATAATTTGAGAAATTGATGTAACTTTTAGTTTGCTTTAACAATGCCTCTGGACTAAAATTTAAAACGAACAAATCAACATTTCTTAGAGTCGCATCTTTAAAACGATTTAAAAATGATTGATTTAATTGAATTTCTCAACTCTTTTAAAGCTAGCTGGGTTAAACGAATCACAAATGGAAATAATCAAGGATTATGGAATGTCTTTTATATTTACATGATGAAAAATTATGAAGAAACATTAATATTTGATAGTAATACAGGAAAAAATAACTTTAAAAAAGAAAAGAAACAAATAATTTAAAGATGTTTTTAATTCATGGAAAAAATATATCTCAAGCCAATGAAAACCGAACAAAAAAGGAAACAAATAATTTTGAATACCACTTAAATAAAATCACAAATGGTATATTTGATTATAAAGACAGGCTTGAAAAAGGTAATCAATATTTAAAATATTTTTTTTATTATAGAAGTAATGACCTCTACACGTTTGAAGACTCAAATTGGTGTAAGAGATGGAGATGTGATAAAATACAGGCCAAGTACCTCGTATTATAGTGGACATAGAGCAAATACATAGTCGGGATCTCAATTTCTATGACGTCAATGTACAAAAGAAAGTTTTGGTAGATAGAGCAAAGTTAGATTAAGTCATATAAGTAATTATCTCATTTTTTACAAAATGGTAGATTGGACATTTTTAGACTAAGGCGACGAATTATTTATGAATAATAAATGATAAGGAATAGTTTTTCAACTGCCAAAGTAATGTTTGCTTTTTCCAATGTCAAGTTATCCATTCAAAATGATATTATAGCTATAATAATGAATGCAATGTTCGTTGTAGCCTTAGGAAATACAATTTACTATACTTATCATTATCAGAAATCAAATTTAACAGTGTGTTACTGTCTTCAGTATGAGGGCATTCATGAAATTTCATATCAAAATGAACACAAGTTGTTAAGCTAGAACGAAAAAATATATCTGTACAGGTATGCTGTAATTTTTGTTTAGAAGAAAGCCAAAAACGTGGTGCTTTAATTGTTGAAACAAATCTTTTAAATCGACGTTTGTCTTCTTAAAAAAAAGAACACAAAAGCTATACTCACCCATCCCGACCGGGCCCATCAATCAAACAATAATACACAGAAATGGTTTTATAAACAACTTGTCATGTTATACCCTGTTATACCCTGTTGTTAAGACAGTCAACAGTATTCCTTAAACCTACACAGATCTTTGTACCCATACTCCAAAGAATAACAACTCATTTGCATTATATAATTATATAGTATATATTGTAGTGAGCACTTGGGCAATCTGAATTAAAAGAACGGGAAAACTATTGATTCTAAATAATAATATGAACATGAAATGTTGTTTCAAGTTTATAACCCCAAATTCTGTGAAACACTAAGTCTTTCAGACAAGCAGTCTTTAATATAACCATCTTTCGCATTTTCACTGCGCCACCTACCATGTCTCTTAAAAAGCCTGTCTTTTATACCATTATTAGCAACTGCAGTTGCGCCCCCTGACCGAACTTTGAAATATCTAATACATGATCTTAAAAGCTTCATTGAATAATTCTCTCAAAGTTGTATATGAAATAGGTTTATTCATGTCCCTTAACTTGTATCCATTTTTACATTTGGAGATTCCACAAAATATATAATTATCTAAATCAGAATCAATATTCGCCCATGTTAAGTAACGCTGTAAATTCAATACAGGGCACAAAGTAGTACCAGTACTGGAAATTGTTACCCATTGTCAATCTCTATAAACATCGGTTTTACTTGATTCAATAAATATATTGATGTATGCAGACTGATACACTATATCTGAGCGTCTAATCTTAAGTAATTCCTCACTTCTCAAAAACCCTGTATATACTAACAAACATGCACAAATAATTCTCTGATTTTTATGCTGTTTTCCTGATAAAGACTGTTAAACATTCTAAGCAACAAATCAGGCGTCATTGGCTCTTTCTTCACAGTTTTCTTAGAAAGCTTACATTTTGAAGCTTCTAATAAACTTTTTACTAACATTGAGTCCGTTGGCGATGGCACACCATATAAATCGTGCATCCATTTAACACTATAATATGATTATAACACAGCACTGAATGAATTTGAAGATTGAACAACAGGGCACAGGTAAATACCGAAAATGAATGGCTTGGCCGGAAAGATGTCATTTTCTCCCATAGAATTACTCAAAGCCCAATTTCTCCACCGAGTAAAACCTCCTTTATAGCATTTGGTAGTACTGTCTGCTCGAGCATCCCTCAATAGTTCTGGGGTCCAGGTCACCTTATCGACCAAAATATCAGGTAATGCATCTATATCGTCTGAAAAACACTGAAACAAACATATGTAAATAAAAAATACAATCGTTAGTATCATTTATAATAATAATCATGTTTATAATTGTTTTTTTCTTCTCTTATATTATCATAGATTAACAGCCTCCATACATGGAATATTCAACTGATCAAAGCAATTATAGAGGCAACCATGCCAATATTTAACACACGAAAGCTATATAGCCCGCATTTATTAAACTTAGTATACTTGAATTAAATTGTTCACAAAATAACTATTTACATTAAGAATGCTATGTATGTATCACATATTATCAAGGCGTGTCAGCCTATACATATAAATATTCATGTATAGCAATTATAAAAGCAGCCACGCTTTAACCAAATTGTGGAACGGGCCGTTCACTGAGTTGGCATAACTCGTGGCGCAATCCATTTGTAAATGTTACACCTGCATGTATTAATTGTCTTTATGTTTATGTATATGTAAAACAATTTACAATAAAACATGATTAAACAGTAACAAAATTGTTTTTAAGATGCATATTTTTGTATAAAAAATATATGCACTGAAAGCAGATTCAACAATCAAAATATCACTCTTAATGCTAGCATCCTGAACTTGAGATCTTCGTTTCCGAAAATACCTACACCAGTTTTACATAGTGTGTAGTTTTGTTTATTTGTTGGCAAATCGATCCAATCTACAACATTGGGGATAAATCTATCACCCACGTACAATAACGGCCAAAATGTTGCCGAAAACCATAACGGTACAATCAAGACACCGTTTGCATTGTCTTATTGCAATTTAAGTATAACTCTCGGAATTGTAACAATTGGCGGAATAAACAGACCCAATTTGTTACCCCAAAGTTCCCAAAATGCAAATTCCACACATGAACACGATTCATTCCAAAACTGAGAATGAAATACAGATGATTGTTTTTATGAGTAGAGGCGAACCAATCTACCTCTAAATTACCCCACTTACTTTCAATCAAGTGTGAAATATGAAAATATATACCCCAATCATCTTTGTCAATAAGCTTTGACAAATAATCAGCTCTTTCATTTTCCTCCCTCGGAATCCACTCAACATCCAAAACAATACTATTCCTTAAACATTATCCAAAGAAGTTAAATGCAATATGTTGCAAATCAGGATTCATAGAACCTTTTCTAACAATACTGCTGACTGCCTAATTGTCCGTAAACCACTTGACCTTGTGGCCTCGTAAAACGTGTACGAGAGACTGCATAACTCTGAAAACCGCAGTAAGTTCTCTCCAAGTCGAGGATTGGACTTTTTCGTAATTTGTTCACAAACCTTGAGCAACACCATTCACAGTTTCAACTTCATAGCCTGCAAACCCTGTTCCAGAAGCATCACTAAACACAATTTTTGTGAAAAAATCAGCAACATTGATTTTGTTAATGTTCAAAAATCGTAAATGTTATCCCCAAAATTTGAGCTGAAGTATGCTTTCACAACTTAACTGTATATATGATGTCCATGAATGGGCCGAAGTTATATCTATACTCAAATACCTGGTCTTAATTTGGGATATGTGACCTAACACTACCGACATGGAAATAATTTGACCGGCAAAACTGGCTACTTTTTTCACATGCACCCGTCTGTGCTTCTTTATAGAGTATTCAGCCTGTAAAATAGTATTCAATGTTTTTGGACACATATTTTGTACTGGAACATCGAAACTGCAACATCTGTACAGCTCGAAAAATCTTTATCACATCCGAATTCGTCATCTAAATACATAACTATCATCTTTCCTTCTCCCCTCCATTTAGCAATTAATGGTCTTGTTAATTTGGTAAATATGTACGGAGCGGTACTTATTCCGAACGGTAACACCAAAAGTTTGTAAATAAATTTATTTCCCATTTCATCAGTCGATGAAAATCCCAAACAATCAGTATGAGGAGGAAAATTAGATACAAAATGGTATGCAGAATGAATATCAAACTTGAACATGAAACAATTAGGTTGAACATAATTGAGTACAATTCTAATGTCCTCGTATTTTACAGATTGTTTCCACAAATGCTTATTAACGTGTCTTAAATCAAGTATCAAACGCTTCTTTCCAGAAGACTGTACTGAAACAGTTAACGGATTAACAACAGTGGGAATGTTATCACACTTTTCGATCAAACCCCTCAACAATAAATCATTTATTGCTTCATGTACAAAACTGCATTCTTACAAATAGTCTAGTAATTCTAGGCCTAAAAACAGCCAAAGGTAGAAAAAATTGCAAAAGAAACGAAAGACACATTTTTATATACTAGAACATATGTACGTTTTGCTGCAAAAAAATTGCTGCAAAAAAAATATAATCTTTTGCAAGGGTGGAACATCGCGAAATTTGATGTTACAAAATGTGACTAGAAAATCCTGGTTTAACTGCTGAGAATATACATATTTTATGTTACATTACGAGAGCGCTACTATTTATGTATTTTTGTTAAGAAACTAAAATAGAAGTTGATATAGAACGACTTCAGTGCAACAAAGTAGTTGTTGTGTGGCACTAAATATACAAATTATAAAGCAAAACCTCATAATTACGTATTCAAATTACCCCACCCCCTTTCTATAATGTTAACTTTTGAAAGTATATATATTTTAAACACTGTTGTAGGTTTATTTGTCACATTGTAACTTTAAATGACCGTTCATATACCTTAGAGAATCAATTGATACCAATAACGACGCCAATCTCGGGATTATGTAGTATTTTTCGTTTAGATAAGGGTGAATGATAATAAGGCATTACCCCACCCACCTTTTCTACAATAAGAAGACTTGGTATTCTTTCATTTATTTATTTTCAGTCATGTTGATACATGTAACGTGCAATATTTTTCTAAAATACATAGTAATATTAACAAAACAGACTATTTTTAATGATATTGGTGTAAGAGATCTCTTATTAATAAACTGATGTTTAAAATCTACATACTTACAATATTTTTTACCCAATACATGTATATGAGAGATATATACGATCATATATAACTTTCAGGACCTTCATCATGTACTGCATAGTTCAAACAGGATAATGTGACACATCAGAAGATTCAAATACATGTACTATTAAATGTAAACTAATTTGGATAAAGAAAGAGTTTAATCTTTTCTTGCATATATGATCTAGCTTTTTATGCAATGTTTGTTAACGTATGTGCAGGCATATTTTCTAACGTAACTGTCACCTTATCCTGAATAATCTTGTAACACCAGTGAGACTAATAATGTTAGCAACGCCACTATAAATAACAGAACAACGTGGCACAGACGACGTCAATGATCAACTAATAACTGTTACGGATTCTATTCAGATAGCGACATATTATGACGACAGTATGATACATTTTATCAACCTATGTGTCAATTCTGAATTAACATATATTAAATCAACATATTCGACCATTATATTTGTATTATGATATAAACATATTTAAAGTTAATCACATACTATGATACTCTAATCAACATATATAATGTATTCCATAATTAGTGTAAAATACCCTTAATATGATATGTTACTGCAGCTCTAAATAGACAACATAAACATCTTTATTATTATTGTTTCAAGGTTTTAATGCAGATGATATTTGAAAAGAATTTAAAAGCAAACAGTTTTTCTAAATGCTTAACATATAGTCAAGTCATTAGGACTTGATAAAATACAACAATTGACTTATCATGATATAAAATGACTAAATTAATAACTTTCCTAGTAATTCTTCTAAAACTCATAACATTTGCCTGTTAATTATGATGAACTATAGATAGACACGAAAAAGACCTAAAGAATACAAGTATTATTTTTCATGAAAAAGCTATCTTTTCCAACTAGTATGGTTTTCATTACTTCGCTTTAAGGTTAACAAACGACATTTCAAATAACATATATATACATGTATACATTTAATCTCATGTACGTATTTGTGTAATTTGATCATAGTTATATAGAACAAATCAATGCAAGTGCATCGACCAAACCTACCGCATGTACCAAAGCTTCTTATCAATCATTACTTTCAAAGACTAAACCAAACACAGACTAAAATAATGCTACATTGTATAAGTAAACAAATGCAGCACAGACGTCGCAAATTTAAGGAAACAAATGCAGGGCAGACGTCACATATATCTTCTTAAGGAAACGAATGTAGGTCAGACGTCACAGATATCTTCTTCCTCAAGATAAACTGAATTTGAGCAAGTTCCATGACATGCACCACACCCAGGTGAACATTCCATTCCATGCTTGCGGCAAGTGCACCGCTTCGTGTCACAGTTCTGCTGACAACAACTTCTCGGGAGCAGGTGGTAAATCAGTCTTGACTGGATAGAATTGGCTATCACTTATCTCCCAACCCCAATCTTGTGGATTAAGTGTATTTTTGCCTGACCATATTTGTGTCTGAAGATACACACGCAATGAGTGATAAAGAACAGCTGCAGATGTGGGTGGCAATGACTGTACTTGGATGCAAGAATTACTAAAGAAGCGCATTTCTGTTTGTTCCTCAGGTACCTTGTAGTATTTAATGTCTACTCTACCAATTTCAGCCAGTTCACCTGGTGTTACATCAGCCCTTGGCATAACTACATGTACCTTCGATCCAGGTGTGGTGCATGCAATGATTCCCATTCTATGAAAAGTATTGTGACCATCTAAAGTCTTTGTGTTGTGGTCAGCATGGTCTGCAACAAATTGTACAAATTTCCCTGGAAAGTAGTCAAGAATGCAGGTATTATTTGCCGCTGCCGCATTTAATTCAAACTTCTGGACTTCTCTATAGGACGCGCAAAATCCTAGACTATTCAATGTATCAATCAAAAACCTAGAACCAAATTGATGATGCATTTGAACACGAAGTCCTAACTGTAATGGAGAAATAACATATCTTGGGCGACACGATTGAATGATTGCTTGACCAATTGCAGCAATTTTTACATCACTATCTTTCTCACTGAAAATATGTCTCAGGAAGTTTCATCCTGTTGACATTTCATTTGAACATTTTTATGAAAATCATGAATAATAGATTAGGCAGTTACTTTCAAAGTTACAGTATCATTTTTACCATAAAGCTCACCTATTACTATACTGGGGCCAAAATGAGTAATAAGTTTACTCTTCATAATATTATGTTTAGGCCCGTAAGCTTTACATCCGCAAATGTTTGTCATTCTAGAAACAAGATCACGTATAGTAACAACGTTACCTTTAAAGTTCTCAACAAAAGTTACAATATCATTAAAAGCATCAATTTGAATTACATCAACTGGTCTTCCTGGACTTTTGATATTTCCACCTAACATTTTATTTTGTTTTGTTAAAAAGCATTTCGGTAATTGTCTACCTGTTCTAAAATTAACATTGCAAGACTGATGATATACAGCATCAGCTGCTGGCAGGTCAAAAACATTCTCGATTCTTCCTAGTACAAAAAGTGCCCAATCATTCCTTTCCTTGCATTTACTTACAATACTTTTTTGAAAGTCAAGTGTCCTGACAGGAAATACATCAAAACCTCTTTTATTCTGTACCAGTTTTTCTTCTGTATTGCAATATAAACATTTAGTTTTAAAGTCACAAGAATTACTGGATCTTAGTGTCATGTTCTTGTCTGTTGTCTTTTCTTCATTTAAGTCGTACTTGCATAATGTTCTATTGTTTAGATTTATAACTGGATTGATGATATCTGAGCTGTCTTCCGTCTTGTTTCACAGTAATGACACAAAAGAAGGTCTAAAATAAAAGATGGATCCTTTGTAATAAAGAGTATTACCTGATAGTCATCTACAAGAAAACAGAAGGGTTAGACTAATTCAAAACTGTAATTGTTTAAAAAATATTATCCAAGAATGTTCATTTAATACTGACAGAATTTACTTATCGCCCAAATTCCCACTATGAATTATCATTAAAAAATTTCTTATATTTAAATTCTTACAATCATAACAGTATTTTACAACTCAATTTTAAAATTAACTACATACCTGGTAATTAAACTCGTATACTTTCCAGGATTATTGTTCAACTTGGACTACTTTGCTTGCTTCACTTCACCTATGCATATTCACAAAAATAGAAATCATAGTCAACATGGTACTCACTGGCATTTTTATTGACTCATTCAAAGCGAATTGTCATTGCAATATTATTCAAATTTAATACGTATAAGCAAAAAATTTGGCACATATCTTATCTATAATTCAAGAATTAAAGGTATATAAAAACAATAGAAACATACATCGATCTATGACTTGCTAACCGCATGAACATGTACTGTATTTATTTCAACCATTACATCACTAATTTATAATTATATTTCTTTTTTAACTATAACAAGTACATAATACTTACAAGAGTAGGACTTCTCATTCAGACGAAACAAACCATCATAATGCGCCATGCCAACAACCCGAATGAGGACGTGTGCGTTATTCTGAAAGACAGAAGTGCTGCATCAAAAAACATTTTCCAGTGTCGAATGCGAAGTAATATGATTTGTAAGTTTATGCATCTGCAAAGATTGAACACGATTTCAATACAATTTTTTAAGTCAAAATATGTCTGTGACAACAAATTTAAGAAAGCAAACATAATTTAAAGCAATCTACCGATAAGAAATTAGAATTTAATGTTCTGGCAGTGGTCTTTCTACTCTATTTCTAAGTTTCATTTTTTTTCTACGATGACCATCTTTAATGTTTATTTTTCTTACCCATGCTGACTAATTAATTATATTTGTACTCTCGTAATAATCTTGTCTCTGACGTTTCTCTTTCGAATTCTTTTGAAATTCTGCAAAAGAAAACATACGATTTAAAAGCACACTCAAAGGGCACAAAATGAAACCAATAAATTATGTATTAAACATATTTTGGTTTAAAAAAATCATAGCAATAAATCATTTCCAAATTAGAATTATGACCTTTTTACGCTTCCGTAGGGAAACAATTTAACATTCTGCCCCCAGATTTTTTCGATTTTTGTATTTTTTTCCACTCGAATAGCCTCCCACTTATCAAATTTCTCTTTATTTTCCTGATATATGTTTGGCCGAAGTTGAAAATTCAAAAAAATAAAATGAAAATAACATTTTGCTTTTCTCTCTTCCTTACGTGCTAATATTGTTCTACAATGATATTCATACGTTAATTAAGATCAATCATTATTGTAACTACACTTAATTATCTAAATATGCACAAAATGTACGAAAATATTAACTTACATCAAGACAATCCATAATGATTTCTTTTCAAAATATTCCCGGGTGAAAAGTTAAACACCATTCCGCCATGTTTTTATGACGTCACGCTACATGATGTCCTTCAAAATGCCGGTATGGTGTACAATAAAGGACATATCAATAAAAACGATTTTTGTAGATTTTCAACTGCTTTTTTCTTTAACTTCGCAAGCTAACGGACGCTTATAATTATGTCAGCTTTAGAGGAACACCTGTCTGTTGTGTTAGTACACAAAACAATTCTTTTGCAATTTTTTCAACGTAAAAACTTAGAATTACTAGACTAAAAGCCGACCTGTTATTTTTTAAAATGCAAGCAGGCGGCAAACAATAGAAAGGACTTTTATACCCACTTTTAATTGTATCCAATATAAAATCGTTAGCTCCATTTTTTTGCCAAAAGTTATAACACTGTTTTAATCTGTCTTTAACAATTATGGATTTTTGACCTTGTTCATACTCAAAATATTCATGTGTAAAACTGCCACCGTGTAATCAAAACAATCACAGCTAAAAATAGAATACTCATCTGTCAATGACTCATTTTCTGATCGGGATGACATCGACTTGAGATTGCCTCTGCTTATTGATGGAACCTGTAAGGACAGTCTTTCCTGTAATGCGTAAATTCTCCGCATGCGAAACAACTTGTTTGATATTATTTTTGTTTTCCGGACAGCTTTCTTGTTAAGGAACGAAAAGTGGACGCCCCTGGTGGAACGTAGGGTCCTTGAAAAGGAACTGATGTTGACGGCTGTGTACCCAATTGAGGAAATGGGATATTCCCAACAGTAGACTGGGGCACCGGTTTCTACCAACACATCTAAAGCGTACTCAGGTTTATTGTTCTTGGTAGCCCACAAGGTTTGATCAACTGAATCTTGAATTTCTGAATTAAAGTTAAATTGAATTTTGTTACCCTCCTTTCTCCACGACAAGTTTTTGTCTTTCAGTTTTTTCACTTCTGACGAAACAGAAAAGTTACCACCTTTCACGTCTTCTCTCAAATACGACAGATTTTTTTGGCTCTTCAGTTGGTCCACAACTAAATTTAGCGTTTGGTTAATATCCGATTGTGTACTATTCCGACGTGGAGAAGTTCGAGGTGAATTTTCATCCATGACTAGCGAAAACTAATGTCTATAAGCCTTGGTGCCCAACGCTGAAAGACCATTCAATTCATATCGGTCAGCACATAGACTTGCATAACTCGCGTAACTACGTTACCAACAAAGGAGGAATATATGCGCATACGTAGCTTAGTGAGTCAACGATATTTTTTAAGTTTTGATATTGGCCTACTTATTGTAACAAAGTTGAAGTCAAATAAATATGACACATATAGAAATGAATTATTAACTTAAATTTACAACGCTATATATTCTTCAAATTTAAGCACTGTTTGGCTTAGATATTTTGTTGGCATAGTTATCCAAGATCGCGTCCAAAAGGTCGCCAAAATTGTGAAAACTTCCAAATATACTTTTTATCTGCCACTACTTTTTCTGGTATGTACAGATTTACATCAAATTTATTTTATCTTCAATTACATTAGTTCTTTTTAAAATATTTACTCATGACCACTTTAAATTGTAATGGTCGCCTAATCTTACCTAAATGACATAATCATGAAATATGCTAAAACGAAGAGAAATTACATGTACTTCTTTGATAGACGATTGCCTCAACTAAGTTACGGTGATCAAGTATAACGATCAAGAGCTGTCAGTTGGACAGCGCGCTCGACTTTTTTCAGTGCTGGTCAATAAAACAAAATTTTCTCAGTAAAAAACACAAGGATCTGTATAAAAGTAGCAAAATATTTAGTCAAGAGTTACCAAACTTAATTGTTTCATATCCCTGAATACTACAGCAAAATTTTGAATTAATACTTCAAGTGGTGATTGTTATATATGCACGCCAGTGCAATTTGCACACAAGACTTAAACTAGGAATTTCTAAGTACAAATCAAGAAACATTTTCACAGAGTTATCTTCTCTTGCTTACAGATAAGTGTCATAATGGTACATAGGTATTCTACTTTTCAAAGTAATATCTAAAATGGAAAAGTAAATAAGTTGACAAGAATGAACATTTTAAAAGTTGAATGAAAAGTCGAAAAGGGCCATAATTCAAATGACATCCTTGGCAGAGTTACCTTGTCCTGCCTGTGTTTGGGAATCATACTGGCTAACATGTATTCTAACTTTCAAAGTAATATCTCAAACAGTTTAGTCAAAACGAGGACTGGTACTGAAAACTTAACAATGATTCTAAGTTACATTCTCTTGCCTACAGATGGGGAAACGATGTAATAATACAAACAAGCGTGGATTTTACCCATATTTAATGTATTTTCTAAGTAAAAATGGGGCATAATTCTGAAAAAAAACTTGACAGAGTTATGTTCTCTTGTCTGTTGATGGGGGTTATGATGGTAAACAAATATGGTAAGTTTCAAAGCCATACCTCTAATTGTTTTTTAAATAAAGTTGGGTAGTACAAAAAACTTAACCAGGCCCAATACACTTTCTAAGTAAAAAAGGGCCATAATTTTGACAAAAAACTATGTTCTCTTGTCTGGCGATGGAGGTTATGTGGGTGAAAAAGTATGGTAAGTGTCAAAGCCATACTTCTAATGGTTTTGAAATAAAATGGGGTGGTACGAAAAACTTTACCAAGGTTTGACGCCAACTCCGACGCCGACGCCGACGCCGACGCCGACGCCGAGGCGAGTAGAATAACTCCCATTTTCTTCGAAAAGCTGAGCCGAAAATGATCAAGATAAATACTTGAACAAGAAAAGGACAGATAATTGTACGGATATTAACAGAAGGAAATATAATTTTGAAACATTAGATGGAATTTATCAAATAAATTGAAGACATATGCAAATTCCTTGTACTGAAAATAATCTCTTAAAGAAAAATATGATGCTTCATCATCACAGTGTCAGTGACAGAAGCAGTGAAACTCACATATATACTGGTGATGAAACAAGCAAATAAAGTAATAAGTTAAGATGCTTGGATTGTAGTTTTATCTAGTGACCCTCTATCAAGGCCATTTCAATTGTATCTCTGGGTTCAAAAGAAGCCCCACACGGGGGTCATTTGTTTTACATCCAAAAACCTTCCTGTTGGAAATCGCGATGCCTATTAATTAGATATTTAATATGTAGCATTGTGTATTGGTCATTTACCAAGTTTATATTATGAATTGATAAAGAAAAACGCCTTGCCGATTGTCAACTTTTCAAAAAATTTGATCTTTGATCTTGAGTTTGACCTCGACCCATACCTTTTAAAATGGCCAAGAGTAAATGTTTGAAGAGATAGCTGTAAAGTAAAAATTAGATATATTTGTTGTAAATATGTACATACACGCAAAAGGAATTGCAGATAAAATGTAAATTTGGTAGTTTTCCCAATTTTGTCGACCGAATGTCCAAATTTTACAAAATTTTACCTTTGACCTTGAATTTGACCTTGACCTTTATAATTTAAAATGACCATGATTAGACTTTCTAAAAGAGAACCAATACGATGGGGAGAAACAGATATAGTGTAAATCTGGTACACACATGACAAAGTAGTAGCAGACAACGGATATATTTGGTAGTTTTGTCAATTTTGGGCGACATGGCAACAAAATATCTGAAGTACACAGTGCTAATAATTTGAAGAATATACATTGCTGTAAATTTTGATTAATAATTAATGTTGATATGTTTCATATTAAGAATGTAATAATGAATAATATGCATCGGAATATCCAATTTTAACAAAATCTGATCTTTGACCTAGAATTTAACCTTAGGCTTTATAACTCAAAATAGCCATGATAACAGATTTCTTAAGAAAACTTATGTGAAGTGAAAATAAAACAAAGTTGGTGTTAATCTGTACATTCACGACAAGTTAGTGACATAAAAAGATAGATCTGCTTGTTTTCTACATTACGGCTGCATATCGGACGCCATCTTGGATTTCGGTTTACTCCAACCATTTTGGTAAAAATGAATTGCCGTGTCGTATTGTTCAGAACCTGCCAAACATTTTGATATACAACACTCCTTGTTAGATTTTTGTAGACCGGTTGAACCCCTAAATATGCAAGATAAGTAGAACAGTTTTTTACACTATTGATTTTAAGATAAGCTTTTGAAGGACACTAGAAACAAGCAGAGACATGTAGGACGCAAAGAAAAATAAAATATAATGGTTATTAGTGTGGTGAGCTGATATCTGTATTCATAGTCGATTTCTTTTCTGTTCGTTCATAATAATTTCGTCACAACTTTTCAGTAACAAAGGTGATTTTCAAGTTTTTGATTGAACCGTACCATAGCCAAAATATTGTATTATCTTAAAGTAATTGTGTTTATTCAAAGTCTAAAAATGATATCGTCCGCTTTTGCTCAAACCTAATACTTAGTACGATAAGTACTATTCAAACAAACTTTATATATTACATGTCCCATCAACTATACACAGTCCGAATTAGTTTCTATCTATTTTACTATGGAGTTGAAAAATGAGCCATAATGTTGACATTTGGAAACATATCATTGAAATCCAAATACTACTTGTATATATTCGTCAAACAGTTTTATCGGTCATGCAGGATAATATCAACGTCAAAATCAACCGGACATATAATTTTTAACTATAGAACAAAGTATGTTTTTATCCTACAGTAAATGTACAGGTAAGAAACGGAAATGTTATATATAAGAATGTGTATGTACAACAACCAAAAATGTATATTGTCATTTATTATTTCAGTCATCACAAGTCATCATAAAGATTTAGTAATAGACATTTTCGAAAAGCGTATACCTAGTCATTTCAATATGAAATAATGTTTATTGCATAGTAACATAGTTACGCTGGATTGTATTAAATAATAGCATCGCAAGAGCTGACAGTTGATAATAATTGAATTTTATGGATAAAAGCATTTAATCTAAGTATCAACATACAAAACTTAACTGTTACCTATTTGTATGCAATACAACATTAATTAAACACCATTTAACATGGAAAAACTAATGATTTCATGGTTAAAAAAACTGAACAGGATTGTTTTATCTCTCATCATTATGGTGTTGGTTTTTGTGACTTTATGGTCAGGTAATTATAGCTGCATTGTTTTTTTTACATTTTACATCTATTGTTTGTGCATATAAAAACAACAGAACACGTTGATATTTGTTCAGACAAAATAACATCCACATCTACTCAGTAAAGAGCTTTGTCTTCAGATGGAGATGTTTGTGTTGAGGTTTGTTCAGATAAAACACCATTAACAGTGAATCAAACATAAAAGGGGAACATAATGAGTTTATATTTGTTCAGTTGAACCAATGTTAACAACTACTTAGGCAAGTGTTTCTACCGTAAAAAGGGATCTAGCCGAGATTACAGTGTGCGGAGAGATTGGAATGCGTATATGTGTGTATGTCATTTTACAGCTTATCTTGATATGCATGCTTTCAGAGGTTTATAATGTACTAGTATTTGAATGCCATCGAAAGGGGGGATGCCTAAACTCTATTCAAGGGACTGACTTCAATCTTAATAAAAAGATACGTTATTTGTTTTGTTCCCTCTTCCATATGTTTGCCTTGAGAAAAATCAACAAATAGTCTCGGGGGTGACAGTAAATATGAGCGACATTACAAGTGCGTGTGCAAAAAAACTGTTTCATGAGTCATGTACTTGTTTGAAATAGCCAACTCAGTACGTAGCATAGTTTCACAGATTCTCAAAATACAGCAATGAAGATGACATTTCTTCGAATACAAACTGAAAATGTCGCATAAACGAAGATTATATTATTACAACTTATTATTTGCTAGCATCACCCGGTTAATATAACTAGTTTGGATTTTTGCACGTACGAGGTGTAATTACAAAATCATTGTTTAATCATTATACATTAATGGGTTTGAAAACATTTATTTAATTTTTTGAAATAAGTCTTTCTAACATTCTCAAATTATGTCCAGTGATGAACAAACTAATTTTGAATACTTCAAATATTTGACATTATTAACAATCATATCGTGGTTGAAGTTTGACATAAGATACTATCGGAACAATTCTAACATTTAAGGCTTCGTTTACATACAACAAGTTTCTTGTACAAGACATTAAAAATAAGCCAAAGTTATGACTTGTACAAGACAGTTTTCTACACAAGATCTAGCAAGAATTGCTTTGAAAATTAATCACAAAATAGCGGGAAGATGTACTCAGCACATAATATTGTCTAGCATGCAGACGAGTTTCTGAATTTTTCAAGAAAATATGAAATGGATTATGTTTTAAAAGAAATGCATTAAGTGTTCTTATCGAGAAAAATCTTTAATTGAATGACCATTGAATACATATTAAAATGGCTTTTAAATTTCATCTTAAAGACTCTCTTTTTTGTTCATAGCACTTTGCACTTGTATCATAAATATGTTCCCTTTTTTTGGTACAAATAGATCAGTTGGTCAACTTTGTCCTTTGACCAAGCCATTGTGTACAAAATTTTTAAAAAATGTACATGAATTACCTCTCCCACACCTGTTTTTCCCATTAAACACTTCTTATCAGTAATTCGACAGCCAAGAAATTGCGAAAAAATAGAACAGGCTCTATTCTCATGCAAGAAAATTATCGCATATTATGTCACATAAATTCTGACAAAAGTTGCTCAAATGTGGGTGTTTACATATGAAAAATTATTGTACAAAAAAACAAAAATAATATCAAACAGGGAATGCCACGTACCAAAAACGCAGCCTCCCCAAAACGAGCCCCACAGCACCCAGAAGTGCACACCACCAACACACACACACACGCACACACACACACACACACAACACACACACAAGACATAAATAGTACTTATCTTAATGTCTTGTACAAGAAACTTGGAAGGTGTAAACCCCCACAAATGGTTGAAAACAAGATATGTTTTATGACAGCTACTGTGTGTTATACCATATGAAGCGTTCTTAATAGAAGTAATTTTTGGAGGGATAGAGCGATACAACAGTGTAAATCACAGCCCATACTTAGCTATTACAGTACAATTTATCGCTTCTGATTGATTACTGTTACGTATTAGTTGAATTCGTCTTTAAGTGTTGAGTGGGAGAAACAGGTTATAAAAAGCTCATACAATCATTATTTTGCTTTTCCAGATAAATTAAAGGTTAAACAATATGGATCGAGTTTTAAAGTTGCACCAAAAAGAACCATATCAACAAGCGTTCCATCAACTGTAATTGAAGACTTGGTAATTATCATTTGACTAGTCTTACAAAATCGATTTCAACATTTAATGGGTGGTCACTCGAAATGTATTGAGTATATAACAGTACAGATCATGATCGAATGCACGGATGTGCATTTAGGAACTGGCAGATTAAGAATTACACTGACCTTAACAGTTATGAATAAAGATATAGAGGAATATTGTTTTTTTAGGTTTAAGATGACGTTGTAATTTCACCGAGTGAGCACCAAAGGTGATATTTTCATGAGTGGCGCAGCCACGAGTGAAAATAACAAATGTTGGTGTTCACGAGTGAAATTTACGTTAAATTGCACCGATACCAACATTTTCCTGTTTCTTTTATGGTTAAAACTCTACATTTATTGAGTTTGTTTCTTTAAAATATCGAAAATCGCGGGAAACGTCATCAGAAAATATAGCGCAAATGACGTCACTTTAACGATGTCATCGTCGCATGGTTTCCAGCAATAATTACGCTCGGTATACTTTTTGACGTTAATCCGGGTTAAATATTGCAAAAACAGTGGTAATAAAAATGGTAATCCACTGTTTCAAAACTGTGGATCATTACTTTTATTTCACTGAGAAAACTCTATAATTCACTGGAATAAGTGATAAATACCGTTTAACGTTTCTGTTGATTTTATAACGTTTTTTGCTACATCGGCCGTTTTATCATAAAATGATAGCAATTTCTTCTAATCTAACTGAATATTAAACAACAAATGCTGTGTTCGAGATGTATTCACACGCAGGATATGACACTATTGAATGATAGAGACATTTATTTGAAGCATTTATACATTAAGGACAAACGATACTAAGCCCGATTGCATCGAAGCACTGTTAGTAGAACATCTTCACGATTAATGATTAATAGTACTTGTGTAAAACTTGTTCCACTGGATAGTAACATTTGGCTATCACTTACTACTACTAACATTAGCTTCAAACTTCTTATTTTTTCCAGATTTCTACATTCTTGTTTGAATTTTTTTCAGGCGTCATATGTAGTCGGCACTGAGAGAACAAAAACAACTAAACAAATATGCAACACATACATATTTCCAAATGATTCTAATTTTATGCCATTGAGAGGAATTTTACTAAATAATCGTTCCATATATTATTGTAATATTCCAAAATGTGGTTCTACATTTATGAAGATATTTTTACCTGCAGTTTTAAAATGCACAGAAAGATGTGGCGAATTGGTTGAAAGACACATCAATAAAAAACAACAGGAACAACTTAATAACGCTTATTCGTTTATGTTCGTTCGAGAACCAGGTGTGGTGCATGCAATGATTCCCATTCTATGAAAAGTATTGTGACCATCTAAAGTCTTTGTGTTGTGGTCAGCATGGTCTGCAACAAATTGTACAAATTTCCCTGGAAAGTAGTCAAGAATGCAGGTATTATTTGCCGCTGCCGCATTTAATTCAAACTTCTGGACTTCTCTATAGGACGCGCAAAATCCTAGACTATTCAATGTATCAATCAAAAACCTAGAACCAAATTGATGATGCATTTGAACACGAAGTCCTAACTGTAATGGAGAAATAACATATCTTGGGCGACACGATTGAATGATTGCTTGACCAATTGCAGCAATTTTTACATCACTATCTTTCTCACTGAAAATATGTCTCAGGAAGTTTCATCCTGTTGACATTTCATTTGAACATTTTTATGAAAATCATGAATAATAGATTAGGCAGTTACTTTCAAAGTTACAGTATCATTTTTACCATAAAGCTCACCTATTACTATACTGGGGCCAAAATGAGTAATAAGTTTACTCTTCATAATATTATGTTTAGGCCCGTAAGCTTTACATCCGCAAATGTTTGTCATTCTAGAAACAAGATCACGTATAGTAACAACGTTACCTTTAAAGTTCTCAACAAAAGTTACAATATCATTAAAAGCATCAATTTGAATTACATCAACTGGTCTTCCTGGACTTTTGATATTTCCACCTAACATTTTATTTTGTTTTGTTAAAAAGCATTTCGGTAATTGTCTACCTGTTCTAAAATTAACATTGCAAGACTGATGATATACAGCATCAGCTGCTGGCAGGTCAAAAACATTCTCGATTCTTCCTAGTACAAAAAGTGCCCAATCATTCCTTTCCTTGCATTTACTTACAATACTTTTTTGAAAGTCAAGTGTCCTGACAGGAAATACATCAAAACCTCTTTTATTCTGTACCAGTTTTTCTTCTGTATTGCAATATAAACATTTAGTTTTAAAGTCACAAGAATTACTGGATCTTAGTGTCATGTTCTTGTCTGTTGTCTTTTCTTCATTTAAGTCGTACTTGCATAATGTTCTATTGTTTAGATTTATAACTGGATTGATGATATCTGAGCTGTCTTCCGTCTTGTTTCACAGTAATGACACAAAAGAAGGTCTAAAATAAAAGATGGATCCTTTGTAATAAAGAGTATTACCTGATAGTCATCTACAAGAAAACAGAAGGGTTAGACTAATTCAAAACTGTAATTGTTTAAAAAATATTATCCAAGAATGTTCATTTAATACTGACAGAATTTACTTATCGCCCAAATTCCCACTATGAATTATCATTAAAAAATTTCTTATATTTAAATTCTTACAATCATAACAGTATTTTACAACTCAATTTTAAAATTAACTACATACCTGGTAATTAAACTCGTATACTTTCCAGGATTATTGTTCAACTTGGACTACTTTGCTTGCTTCACTTCACCTATGCATATTCACAAAAATAGAAATCATAGTCAACATGGTACTCACTGGCATTTTTATTGACTCATTCAAAGCGAATTGTCATTGCAATATTATTCAAATTTAATACGTATAAGCAAAAAATTTGGCACATATCTTATCTATAATTCAAGAATTAAAGGTATATAAAAACAATAGAAACATACATCGATCTATGACTTGCTAACCGCATGAACATGTACTGTATTTATTTCAACCATTACATCACTAATTTATAATTATATTTCTTTTTTAACTATAACAAGTACATAATACTTACAAGAGTAGGACTTCTCATTCAGACGAAACAAACCATCATAATGCGCCATGCCAACAACCCGAATGAGGACGTGTGCGTTATTCTGAAAGACAGAAGTGCTGCATCAAAAAACATTTTCCAGTGTCGAATGCGAAGTAATATGATTTGTAAGTTTATGCATCTGCAAAGATTGAACACGATTTCAATACAATTTTTTAAGTCAAAATATGTCTGTGACAACAAATTTAAGAAAGCAAACATAATTTAAAGCAATCTACCGATAAGAAATTAGAATTTAATGTTCTGGCAGTGGTCTTTCTACTCTATTTCTAAGTTTCATTTTTTTTCTACGATGACCATCTTTAATGTTTATTTTTCTTACCCATGCTGACTAATTAATTATATTTGTACTCTCGTAATAATCTTGTCTCTGACGTTTCTCTTTCGAATTCTTTTGAAATTCTGCAAAAGAAAACATACGATTTAAAAGCACACTCAAAGGGCACAAAATGAAACCAATAAATTATGTATTAAACATATTTTGGTTTAAAAAAATCATAGCAATAAATCATTTCCAAATTAGAATTATGACCTTTTTACGCTTCCGTAGGGAAACAATTTAACATTCTGCCCCCAGATTTTTTCGATTTTTGTATTTTTTTCCACTCGAATAGCCTCCCACTTATCAAATTTCTCTTTATTTTCCTGATATATGTTTGGCCGAAGTTGAAAATTCAAAAAAATAAAATGAAAATAACATTTTGCTTTTCTCTCTTCCTTACGTGCTAATATTGTTCTACAATGATATTCATACGTTAATTAAGATCAATCATTATTGTAACTACACTTAATTATCTAAATATGCACAAAATGTACGAAAATATTAACTTACATCAAGACAATCCATAATGATTTCTTTTCAAAATATTCCCGGGTGAAAAGTTAAACACCATTCCGCCATGTTTTTATGACGTCACGCTACATGATGTCCTTCAAAATGCCGGTATGGTGTACAATAAAGGACATATCAATAAAAACGATTTTTGTAGATTTTCAACTGCTTTTTTCTTTAACTTCGCAAGCTAACGGACGCTTATAATTATGTCAGCTTTAGAGGAACACCTGTCTGTTGTGTTAGTACACAAAACAATTCTTTTGCAATTTTTTCAACGTAAAAACTTAGAATTACTAGACTAAAAGCCGACCTGTTATTTTTTAAAATGCAAGCAGGCGGCAAACAATAGAAAGGACTTTTATACCCACTTTTAATTGTATCCAATATAAAATCGTTAGCTCCATTTTTTTGCCAAAAGTTATAACACTGTTTTAATCTGTCTTTAACAATTATGGATTTTTGACCTTGTTCATACTCAAAATATTCATGTGTAAAACTGCCACCGTGTAATCAAAACAATCACAGCTAAAAATAGAATACTCATCTGTCAATGACTCATTTTCTGATCGGGATGACATCGACTTGAGATTGCCTCTGCTTATTGATGGAACCTGTAAGGACAGTCTTTCCTGTAATGCGTAAATTCTCCGCATGCGAAACAACTTGTTTGATATTATTTTTGTTTTCCGGACAGCTTTCTTGTTAAGGAACGAAAAGTGGACGCCCCTGGTGGAACGTAGGGTCCTTGAAAAGGAACTGATGTTGACGGCTGTGTACCCAATTGAGGAAATGGGATATTCCCAACAGTAGACTGGGGCACCGGTTTCTACCAACACATCTAAAGCGTACTCAGGTTTATTGTTCTTGGTAGCCCACAAGGTTTGATCAACTGAATCTTGAATTTCTGAATTAAAGTTAAATTGAATTTTGTTACCCTCCTTTCTCCACGACAAGTTTTTGTCTTTCAGTTTTTTCACTTCTGACGAAACAGAAAAGTTACCACCTTTCACGTCTTCTCTCAAATACGACAGATTTTTTTGGCTCTTCAGTTGGTCCACAACTAAATTTAGCGTTTGGTTAATATCCGATTGTGTACTATTCCGACGTGGAGAAGTTCGAGGTGAATTTTCATCCATGACTAGCGAAAACTAATGTCTATAAGCCTTGGTGCCCAACGCTGAAAGACCATTCAATTCATATCGGTCAGCACATAGACTTGCATAACTCGCGTAACTACGTTACCAACAAAGGAGGAATATATGCGCATACGTAGCTTAGTGAGTCAACGATATTTTTTAAGTTTTGATATTGGCCTACTTATTGTAACAAAGTTGAAGTCAAATAAATATGACACATATAGAAATGAATTATTAACTTAAATTTACAACGCTATATATTCTTCAAATTTAAGCACTGTTTGGCTTAGATATTTTGTTGGCATAGTTATCCAAGATCGCGTCCAAAAGGTCGCCAAAATTGTGAAAACTTCCAAATATACTTTTTATCTGCCACTACTTTTTCTGGTATGTACAGATTTACATCAAATTTATTTTATCTTCAATTACATTAGTTCTTTTTAAAATATTTACTCATGACCACTTTAAATTGTAATGGTCGCCTAATCTTACCTAAATGACATAATCATGAAATATGCTAAAACGAAGAGAAATTACATGTACTTCTTTGATAGACGATTGCCTCAACTAAGTTACGGTGATCAAGTATAACGATCAAGAGCTGTCAGTTGGACAGCGCGCTCGACTTTTTCAGTGCTGGTCAATAAAACAAAATTTTCTCAGTAAAAAACACAAGGATCTGTATAAAAGTAGCAAAATATTTAGTCAAGAGTTACCAAACTTAATTGTTTCATATCCCTGAATACTACAGCAAAATTTTGAATTAATACTTCAAGTGGTGATTGTTATATATGCACGCCAGTGCAATTTGCACACAAGACTTAAACTAGGAATTTCTAAGTACAAATCAAGAAACATTTTCAGAGCGTTATCTTCTCTTGCTTACAGATAAGTGTCATAATGGTACATAGGTATTCTACTTTTCAAAGTAATATCTAAAATGGAAAAGTAAATAAGTTGACAAGAATGAACATTTTAAAAGTTGAATGAAAAGTCGAAAAGGGCCATAATTCAAATGACATCCTTGGCAGAGTTACCTTGTCCTGCCTGTGTTTGGGAATCATACTGGCTAACATGTATTCTAACTTTCAAAGTAATATCTCAAACAGTTTAGTCAAAACGAGGACTGGTACTGAAAACTTAACAATGATTCTAAGTTACATTCTCTTGCCTACAGATGGGGAAACGATGTAATAATACAAACAAGCGTGGATTTTACCCATATTTAATGTATTTTCTAAGTAAAAATGGGGCATAATTCTGAAAAAAAACTTGACAGAGTTATGTTCTCTTGTCTGTTGATGGGGGTTATGATGGTAAACAAATATGGTAAGTTTCAAAGCCATACCTCTAATTGTTTTTTAAATAAAGTTGGGTAGTACAAAAAACTTAACCAGGCCCAATACACTTTCTAAGTAAAAAAGGGCCATAATTTTGACAAAAAACTATGTTCTCTTGTCTGGCGATGGAGGTTATGTGGGTGAAAAAGTATGGTAAGTGTCAAAGCCATACTTCTAATGGTTTTGAAATAAAATGGGGTGGTACGAAAAACTTTACCAAGGTTTGACGCCAACTCCGACGCCGACGCCGACGCCGACGCCGACGCCGAGGCGAGTAGAATAACTCCCATTTTCTTCGAAAAGCTGAGCCGAAAATGATCAAGATAAATACTTGAACAAGAAAAGGACAGATAATTGTACGGATATTAACAGAAGGAAATATAATTTTGAAACATTAGATGGAATTTATCAAATAAATTGAAGACATATGCAAATTCCTTGTACTGAAAATAATCTCTTAAAGAAAAATATGATGCTTCATCATCACAGTGTCAGTGACAGAAGCAGTGAAACTCACATATATACTGGTGATGAAACAAGCAAATAAAGTAATAAGTTAAGATGCTTGGATTGTAGTTTTATCTAGTGACCCTCTATCAAGGCCATTTCAATTGTATCTCTGGGTTCAAAAGAAGCCCCACACGGGGGTCATTTGTTTTACATCCAAAAACCTTCCTGTTGGAAATCGCGATGCCTATTAATTAGATATTTAATATGTAGCATTGTGTATTGGTCATTTACCAAGTTTATATTATGAATTGATAAAGAAAAACGCCTTGCCGATTGTCAACTTTTCAAAAAATTTGATCTTTGATCTTGAGTTTGACCTCGACCCATACCTTTTAAAATGGCCAAGAGTAAATGTTTGAAGAGATAGCTGTAAAGTAAAAATTAGATATATTTGTTGTAAATATGTACATACACGCAAAAGGAATTGCAGATAAAATGTAAATTTGGTAGTTTTCCCAATTTTGTCGACCGAATGTCCAAATTTTACAAAATTTTACCTTTGACCTTGAATTTGACCTTGACCTTTATAATTTAAAATGACCATGATTAGACTTTCTAAAAGAGAACCAATACGATGGGGAGAAACAGATATAGTGTAAATCTGGTACACACATGACAAAGTAGTAGCAGACAACGGATATATTTGGTAGTTTTGTCAATTTTGGGCGACATGGCAACAAAATATCTGAAGTACACAGTGCTAATAATTTGAAGAATATACATTGCTGTAAATTTTGATTAATAATTAATGTTGATATGTTTCATATTAAGAATGTAATAATGAATAATATGCATCGGAATATCCAATTTTAACAAAATCTGATCTTTGACCTAGAATTTAACCTTAGGCTTTATAACTCAAAATAGCCATGATAACAGATTTCTTAAGAAAACTTATGTGAAGTGAAAATAAAACAAAGTTGGTGTTAATCTGTACATTCACGACAAGTTAGTGACATAAAAAGATAGATCTGCTTGTTTTCTACATTACGGCTGCATATCGGACGCCATCTTGGATTTCGGTTTACTCCAACCATTTTGGTAAAAATGAATTGCCGTGTCGTATTGTTCAGAACCTGCCAAACATTTTGATATACAACACTCCTTGTTAGATTTTTGTAGACCGGTTGAACCCCTAAATATGCAAGATAAGTAGAACAGTTTTTTACACTATTGATTTTAAGATAAGCTTTTGAAGGACACTAGAAACAAGCAGAGACATGTAGGACGCAAAGAAAAATAAAATATAATGGTTATTAGTGTGGTGAGCTGATATCTGTATTCATAGTCGATTTCTTTTCTGTTCGTTCATAATAATTTCGTCACAACTTTTCAGTAACAAAGGTGATTTTCAAGTTTTTGATTGAACCGTACCATAGCCAAAATATTGTATTATCTTAAAGTAATTGTGTTTATTCAAAGTCTAAAAATGATATCGTCCGCTTTTGCTCAAACCTAATACTTAGTACGATAAGTACTATTCAAACAAACTTTATATATTACATGTCCCATCAACTATACACAGTCCGAATTAGTTTCTATCTATTTTACTATGGAGTTGAAAAATGAGCCATAATGTTGACATTTGGAAACATATCATTGAAATCCAAATACTACTTGTATATATTCGTCAAACAGTTTTATCGGTCATGCAGGATAATATCAACGTCAAAATCAACCGGACATATAATTTTTAACTATAGAACAAAGTATGTTTTTATCCTACAGTAAATGTACAGGTAAGAAACGGAAATGTTATATATAAGAATGTGTATGTACAACAACCAAAAATGTATATTGTCATTTATTATTTCAGTCATCACAAGTCATCATAAAGATTTAGTAATAGACATTTTCGAAAAGCGTATACCTAGTCATTTCAATATGAAATAATGTTTATTGCATAGTAACATAGTTACGCTGGATTGTATTAAATAATAGCATCGCAAGAGCTGACAGTTGATAATAATTGAATTTTATGGATAAAAGCATTTAATCTAAGTATCAACATACAAAACTTAACTGTTACCTATTTGTATGCAATACAACATTAATTAAACACCATTTAACATGGAAAAACTAATGATTTCATGGTTAAAAAAACTGAACAGGATTGTTTTATCTCTCATCATTATGGTGTTGGTTTTTGTGACTTTATGGTCAGGTAATTATAGCTGCATTGTTTTTTTTACATTTTACATCTATTGTTTGTGCATATAAAAACAACAGAACACGTTGATATTTGTTCAGACAAAATAACATCCACATCTACTCAGTAAAGAGCTTTGTCTTCAGATGGAGATGTTTGTGTTGAGGTTTGTTCAGATAAAACACCATTAACAGTGAATCAAACATAAAAGGGGAACATAATGAGTTTATATTTGTTCAGTTGAACCAATGTTAACAACTACTTAGGCAAGTGTTTCTACCGTAAAAAGGGATCTAGCCGAGATTACAGTGTGCGGAGAGATTGGAATGCGTATATGTGTGTATGTCATTTTACAGCTTATCTTGATATGCATGCTTTCAGAGGTTTATAATGTACTAGTATTTGAATGCCATCGAAAGGGGGGATGCCTAAACTCTATTCAAGGGACTGACTTCAATCTTAATAAAAAGATACGTTATTTGTTTTGTTCCCTCTTCCATATGTTTGCCTTGAGAAAAATCAACAAATAGTCTCGGGGGTGACAGTAAATATGAGCGACATTACAAGTGCGTGTGCAAAAAAACTGTTTCATGAGTCATGTACTTGTTTGAAATAGCCAACTCAGTACGTAGCATAGTTTCACAGATTCTCAAAATACAGCAATGAAGATGACATTTCTTCGAATACAAACTGAAAATGTCGCATAAACGAAGATTATATTATTACAACTTATTATTTGCTAGCATCACCCGGTTAATATAACTAGTTTGGATTTTTGCACGTACGAGGTGTAATTACAAAATCATTGTTTAATCATTATACATTAATGGGTTTGAAAACATTTATTTAATTTTTTGAAATAAGTCTTTCTAACATTCTCAAATTATGTCCAGTGATGAACAAACTAATTTTGAATACTTCAAATATTTGACATTATTAACAATCATATCGTGGTTGAAGTTTGACATAAGATACTATCGGAACAATTCTAACATTTAAGGCTTCGTTTACATACAACAAGTTTCTTGTACAAGACATTAAAAATAAGCCAAAGTTATGACTTGTACAAGACAGTTTTCTACACAAGATCTAGCAAGAATTGCTTTGAAAATTAATCACAAAATAGCGGGAAGATGTACTCAGCACATAATATTGTCTAGCATGCAGACGAGTTTCTGAATTTTTCAAGAAAATATGAAATGGATTATGTTTTAAAAGAAATGCATTAAGTGTTCTTATCGAGAAAAATCTTTAATTGAATGACCATTGAATACATATTAAAATGGCTTTTAAATTTCATCTTAAAGACTCTCTTTTTTGTTCATAGCACTTTGCACTTGTATCATAAATATGTTCCCTTTTTTTGGTACAAATAGATCAGTTGGTCAACTTTGTCCTTTGACCAAGCCATTGTGTACAAAATTTTTAAAAAATGTACATGAATTACTTCTCCCACACCTGTTTTTCCCATTAAACACTTCTTATCAGTAATTCGACAGCCAAGAAATTGCGAAAAAATAGAACAGGCTCTATTCTCATGCAAGAAAATTATCGCATATTATGTCACATAAATTCTGACAAAAGTTGCTCAAATGTGGGTGTTTACATATGAAAAATTATTGTACAAAAAAACAAAAATAATATCAAACAGGGAATGCCACGTACCAAAAACGCAGCCTCCCCAAAACGAGCCCCACAGCACCCAGAAGTGCACACCACCAACACACACACACACGCACAC
Source organism: Saxidomus purpurata (assembly GCA_022818135.1). NCBI lineage: Eukaryota > Metazoa > Mollusca > Bivalvia > Venerida > Veneridae > Saxidomus > Saxidomus purpurata. The sequence goes on from JAFMSR010000012.1 coordinate 50,327,970, forward strand.
ACACACACACACAACACACACACAAGACATAAATAGTACTTATCTTAATGTCTTGTACAAGAAACTTGGAAGGTGTAAACCCCCACAAATGGTTGAAAACAAGATATGTTTTATGACAGCTACTGTGTGTTATACCATATGAAGCGTTCTTAATAGAAGTAATTTTTGGAGGGATAGAGCGATACAACAGTGTAAATCACAGCCCATACTTAGCTATTACAGTACAATTTATCGCTTCTGATTGATTACTGTTACGTATTAGTTGAATTCGTCTTTAAGTGTTGAGTGGGAGAAACAGGTTATAAAAAGCTCATACAATCATTATTTTGCTTTTCCAGATAAATTAAAGGTTAAACAATATGGATCGAGTTTTAAAGTTGCACCAAAAAGAACCATATCAACAAGCGTTCCATCAACTGTAATTGAAGACTTGGTAATTATCATTTGACTAGTCTTACAAAATCGATTTCAACATTTAATGGGTGGTCACTCGAAATGTATTGAGTATATAACAGTACAGATCATGATCGAATGCACGGATGTGCATTTAGGAACTGGCAGATTAAGAATTACACTGACCTTAACAGTTATGAATAAAGATATAGAGGAATATTGTTTTTTTAGGTTTAAGATGACGTTGTAATTTCACCGAGTGAGCACCAAAGGTGATATTTTCATGAGTGGCGCAGCCACGAGTGAAAATAACAAATGTTGGTGTTCACGAGTGAAATTTACGTTAAATTGCACCGATACCAACATTTTCCTGTTTCTTTTATGGTTAAAACTCTACATTTATTGAGTTTGTTTCTTTAAAATATCGAAAATCGCGGGAAACGTCATCAGAAAATATAGCGCAAATGACGTCACTTTAACGATGTCATCGTCGCATGGTTTCCAGCAATAATTACGCTCGGTATACTTTTTGACGTTAATCCGGGTTAAATATTGCAAAAACAGTGGTAATAAAAATGGTAATCCACTGTTTCAAAACTGTGGATCATTACTTTTATTTCACTGAGAAAACTCTATAATTCACTGGAATAAGTGATAAATACCGTTTAACGTTTCTGTTGATTTTATAACGTTTTTTGCTACATCGGCCGTTTTATCATAAAATGATAGCAATTTCTTCTAATCTAACTGAATATTAAACAACAAATGCTGTGTTCGAGATGTATTCACACGCAGGATATGACACTATTGAATGATAGAGACATTTATTTGAAGCATTTATACATTAAGGACAAACGATACTAAGCCCGATTGCATCGAAGCACTGTTAGTAGAACATCTTCACGATTAATGATTAATAGTACTTGTGTAAAACTTGTTCCACTGGATAGTAACATTTGGCTATCACTTACTACTACTAACATTAGCTTCAAACTTCTTATTTTTTCCAGATTTCTACATTCTTGTTTGAATTTTTTTCAGGCGTCATATGTAGTCGGCACTGAGAGAACAAAAACAACTAAACAAATATGCAACACATACATATTTCCAAATGATTCTAATTTTATGCCATTGAGAGGAATTTTACTAAATAATCGTTCCATATATTATTGTAATATTCCAAAATGTGGTTCTACATTTATGAAGATATTTTTACCTGCAGTTTTAAAATGCACAGAAAGATGTGGCGAATTGGTTGAAAGACACATCAATAAAAAACAACAGGAACAACTTAATAACGCTTATTCGTTTATGTTCGTTCGAGAACCATATGCGCGGTTGCTTTCTGCATATACAGATAAATTGTACCTTCCGAGTAATTTATGGAAAACCTTTGGCGTTCAGGTTATAAGATCTGTAAGAACTGAAGCGTCAAGTGAAAATCTGACGATAGCTCATGACGTAACATTTAGAGAAGTAGTTGAACATGTGCTTCGGTTTCATGAACAAAGCCTTGAATTAAATATACATTTTGCACCTATGCTCGATTTATGCAGTCCGTGTAGCTTAAAATTTCATTTCATAGGAAAATTAGAGACAATGTCGAAAGATCTTGTAGATTTGGTAGACGACTGGAATGGAAAAGATATTATTGCTGAAAATAAAACAACGGTAACTAAACTAGAAGCTTACTCTGTGTACAGGCGTGCGTTTGCGCCATATAAACTTTTGTTTAGGATGATAGAAAGGTTTGGAAAAAACTGTTCAAGGTTTAAACTCTTTCAACGGACATGGTCTAGTTATCATATTAGAGGGATTATTCTTAAACAATATGAAATGCCTTTCAAAGAAAGCGAAGTTGCTAGCATCAATGAATGGCAATATAGGACGGAATTAAAAAACGCAATTGATGCAAGCAGTTGTCATAAAAGCGCTCTAAAAGATCAGCGAGAGGAAGCACTGATTCAAGCATACAGATCTGTTCCCATGGATATGTTGATGAAACTAAGGATTTTTATGAAACCTGATTGCTTACTCTTCGGTTATGACAATATGCCACCGAAACTTCTTAACAGAAATAGTGTGTGTACTTCATTTAAATATTTTAAAGGTCTGTAAACGACGTTTGTAAGGTTAATATAAAACTAATTAATATATGATAATCACATCTCTTTATTGTATGTTTTCCAGTGCATTATGGAGTTTTCTCAGTGAAATAAAAGTGATATCTTACAGCTTTGAAACAGTGGATTACCGTTTTTATTGGCTTGGGACTGAAAGTCCCCTAGGCCTAAGTTAGCATACCACATTTCAAACACTGCAAGAAATTTAACTGTGCTATGTGCGAATAACGGCTGTAAACATGCGCTATGCAAACGTAGTGCAAGACAAATCAGTTCAATCTTCTATTGGAATGTCGCATATGATAAGAATATATTACAAATAAAAAGAGTACATACAACTTCAGACGATTGCAGGAAGGAATATAGCTTACGGGCTGCATTACACATTTTTTTCTGTTTTAGAAATTAATGCGCTGTTAGCTGATTACGGAAGATAATCATATGCATATCACAGAAAAGTACGGATATTTACGGAAATGTACGGAAACGTACGGAGCTTGATATAAGAGTTTGTAGTTTGATTTTCAAATTGCCGATGTTATTTCATTGACAACTTTGTTATTTACGAACGATTACATGTATATTTACCTAAAAATAAATTTCTCTAAAAAAAAGGATATAATTTACGTACATTCCCGAGAAGAAACTCACGCAATCAAAATCACCCGCCATTTATCGAGGACGCTGCATGTCAAGGCCCAGTGAACTGTTTCACCGATTACAACTACTAGGTAACCCAGAAGCATTTTTGGTTTTCTCTGTTATACACATTGTACAGTACTGTATTTATATTTCATTGCTGGTATTGCTTTGTTTATTTCTGTTTCAAGGTCTTGTCCTTGGTACACAATAATTTTCGATCCATATCATCATATCATATCGCTTGAAGTTGTACAAAGCGCAAATCGAATTATTTTTATTGGCTTAAACAATTTATAATGTTGACTATGTGATTATTTTTCATTTAACGTACGTTTTGTCATAAAACAAACTTCCCTGCCACCCATATATTTGTGAATCATTCATTCTGTGTCATATATTGAATATTTCGACCCGCGCTTTAGGTAAGGTTCAGCGCAAAACACGTAGGTCAAAAGTTGTTTTTCGAGTTAACCTATAGCCCCCAGGCCTTCAGCGCTCACAGCGCTTTGATTTTCACTGTTTTTGCTGATTGAGTATTATTCTGCGACTCATGGTGTAACAAGTGCAGACTTGTTTTTTTAACAATTGTTTCAATTTATATGTTATAACTTGATGTTACAGTTTCATTGGATAATAGATATAAATATGCCATTTTAAAGACTTTTATCTGAAATACGCTCTAGATATACTTTTGTTGCCTTATCGGTAATGAAAGTAGTAATGCAGTTATTATTATGAGGTTGTCAATGGGGAATAAGATACTTTAATTTTTATATTATTACTATTTTAATATTAAACATTCAGATTAGACCACAAATTATAAAGTTCAGAATAAAAATATCTACCTTATCAACATTAAAGAGAAGGCATTTCATAACTAACAATCAAAGCGCCAAAAACATTTGAGTTGTTCAATCCGGAACAAGGAATGCCTGTTGATTTGGCATTTACGTTAAAAACATATGTAATGAAAAATAAAACGTGCAGACTCACATACGCTTTTCGAAGCAAATAGTATTTGCAATTGTCTTTATAGTTATTACTGAATTCAAATTAGTTACGCTATTCACAGGAAAAATATCATTCATCTCTCTGAACGTAAGATGGTCCTTTTTTGATAACTTTGCTTTAAATTATTGGAATAAAACAGTAAGGCCGTATATTATTTCAGTACACTACTATCTAAAGAATTCAAAGTGATGGGTTCAAGTTGAAAATATGGTCAACCTTAGCATTTATCTGACAAGGAAATTATTTTGTAGTCTACAGTCAACTACAGGGTGGTGACATTTTAAAAAATCTTCTTTTATCTGAAAAGGCTTACGACCCAACTGTTTTGAGACACACCGCATGTTTGGTGTTCAACCCGTTTACAGTTGGACGCTATGCTTCCCTCTTTGATTGTGTCTGACGGAAGAGGGGGAGGACTCTGTGATGGGCAGTTTTTAAATCCCACTGGGACGAAACTGTTTTGATTTCTGTCCTCTGGCCTGTTTCGTCGGGCCCTTAAGGGTGTTTCTCTTGGTGCTCTGCCTTCTGCAAAGGCATTGAGTACATACGTTTTTTGGTTCTCAAGGTTTGCTTTTTATATATTTATACACGAGCATTTTTGTGTTTTACATACCATGCCTTTTGTTTCCATTGCGTGTGTTAGAGATTCACCTAGCAGGGATTACTTTTATTTACACTGTCCTGTGACTTTAGAACATGGTGGGGGTAAGAGTGAGGTTGGGTGCGCACCATAAACCGGTTTAAGCTCCCCAGTGGTGTTTTTGCCACTGACCGTTCCAAGGCGGTGCCCCACTGTGTTCCTTTAATTGTTCGTTTTGTCCTCGTGTGTTTGCTTTGTATGCTAGTGTGTGTTGGTAGTGTATATGTGTGTGTGTACATGATTGTGTGTGTGTGTGTCGTGTGTGTGTGTGTGTGTGTGTGTGTGTGTGTGTGTGTGTTGGTGGTGTGCACTTCTGGGTGCTGTGGGGCTCGTTTTGGGGAGGCTGCGTTTTTGGTACGTGGCATTCCCTGTTTGATATTATTTTTGTTTTTTTGTCCGAATATAATTTTATTTGGAACAAATAACCAACTGTGTATTCTCTACAACATAAAGTTTAGAAACAAGATGTTTACAGAAATGAGGCCCTTAAGGGGATGTAGTGCTTTTCTTATATAATTATTCTTTATAGAAACTTAAAAATTATTGCTGTCTGAAAGTAGTACTGATTTAATTTAATTACAACAATTCAGTTCCTTTTGACTGTAATTTGAAGAAATAACATATCACTTCTATAATTAGACATACCAATACACTATTTAGTTGTTCGTTTTCAGCTATTTGCTTAATTTGGCGGTGGATATAAATTCACTGAATTTGATTGTTCTTTTAAAATTCAATCATTTGTGTAACAAAACATTATATCATGAGTCAGCAATCCAGTCCATCGGTAAAATGAGGCTGCATTTATGTTATATGTAATTTGAAACAACATCATCACAACATGTCAATTGGTAAAAAAGAAGCCTATTGTATCTCAAATGAAAACAAACTGTTTAAACTGAACGTTCTAAATTTTGTATAGACTGTTCCCATTTAATGATATGCATCTAATGAACAGCATTGCTTTTTGTTGTAGTTTTTATTTCCAATTAGATGCATGATATTTTCGAATATAAAACAGTCTCGCCAATGATTGTCGGGGTTTTGGTTTGTAAATAGTCATTTTTATTTAGTCTATTCCAAAAACCTAGTTCAGACTGCATTTTCGAAAGAATTTAAATACTAAGAATTTTTGTAGCAGACTTGTTTTTGTATGTTTTAAAATGATTTAACATGTCACTCTATATTTCATACAGAAGGAGAGTAACTTATCTGACTGTGATGACAACAATATAGTAATATGACAACGATATTTTAAATGACAAATATACAAGACACTTAAATTTTAGTTTGGTTATATAAATATCCTAGAGTAATCACATGACAGTCACATGACTGAGTGGCCCAATTTGGTTGGTAGTTAGGTCCGTGAAATATCACGTGACTGGGAAGTAATCCGCTTAGGTTTCGCGGGGAATTGGAGAAGTTCGCCATAAGTTCGTGAGAAGGGCAAACATGTTGTTTTGTCTGTGTTATTCTTTGTGATATTTTGCTTTTTAGATTAGGATGCAGATGGTTTAAGAGGGTTTTTTATTGGCGTTATTTGCATTTAGTTGCGATTTGTTAGTTTGGAGATTCGTTTGATCTTAGTAGATTAGTCATTGGTTAAACGAATAACAGCACTAGCACCAATTTTATAAGAGGTAACGAGTGTTCAGATATGAGTCACTGAACACAGCAGATAAATGAAAGACTGTCAAAAATTAGTAATACGTGTACTATATGTTAAGTTTAGATAGAACATTTTAAAATTAATGTCTTGTATAATTAGCAATCATGCTAACCATATTTTTAGTATAAGGGAATTCTAGATATTCTTCTTAATACATACTGATGAGTGTTAATGTTTGTATATCACAGATCGTCTTTTCTCACTGTTTTATGTTTGAAGTGTTTGAAGAACACATCTTAATATTGAATATGCATTCGTTAATTGTGTAACCACAACTAAATAAAGTGAAAAACAGTGCATATGATGTAGTGTTCTTTACATGTTTGAATATGGAACTTTCATACGTTAATTGTGTAACGACAGCGTAATAAAGGGAAGAAACAGTGTATACTATTTAGTGTTCTTAACATTATCACATGATTTTATATAAAGAACCCTTGACAACCTTGAGTTTATTCTTATCTACACTCAACAGGTTTAGAAACGCAAAAGTGGCAAAATATTTATTTTAACAGTGTTATCGTGTTAGTAAACGTGTACACGTCTATCATTAAACGAAACGGATCCATTTAAACGTTGTTTACGTCAGTTTCAGTAAATCATCATACATGCTGCGTTCAAAGCAATATTTTTTGAAGTAACAAATGTTACATACCTGTTCAAATAAAAGTAAAGTGTTTGTTTATTATAGTGTTACCCCCTTTTAAAGGGCCAGCCATTTCTGACTTACGAGACACCTTCTTTTTCAGCACATGTACCTCCCGAATCCTATTTTTAACTAGCTGGCGGCTCACCAACCGGTAATCGTTTAGTTATGTAGACGTCCATATCGCCCTGATACATGAATACAAATTCAGCGACCATATATAATACATATGTTTTCAATCATGTGACTTAAATTAAAGTTATAGTTGGATGGTCCCCGCCACTACCGCGGTACTTAATTTTGGCGACATTTAAGCATAATAAAAAGAACTTTTCTATTTAATATTCCTTAATTTGGATAAATTGTTACATCTTAACTTTCAATTCCTGTAGATATCCAAGTTGAAGTCCATGTGTTTTCGAAAACAAAATCAATGTCAATCCTCTATGTTGACAGCAGGAACTTCCAAGGGAGTCCACTCTGCGACCACGGTAACTCTGTATTGACTTAACATTTGAAGTATGGTGTCCATAAAGGCACACAAATTTCAACAAATTTATGGGAATACTGTTAAATTCTGAAATGTCTAAAAATAACACTCAGTAATATTTAGGTTATTTTTTTTTAAAACCAATTTTGTGGAAAAAAGGTGACTTGTTCTTTAGTCAACCTTTAAACAGTGAGGGCACCTAGACACACTGTCCCTTCTTAAACACCCTAACTTCTGAGCAGTTTTTCAAGTGTGTCAAATGTGGGCAAAAACCACAGATCCCAAGGTTACAAATACTACTGCTTTACATCCCCAAATTTTAAATATTGTAGATCAAAATTTATTTATAAGGGTGTCAAAATATTTGACAGCAAATAGCCGCGATAGCCTAGTGGTTAGAGCGTCCGCTTCGTGTGCGGGAGGTCGTGGGTTCGATCCCCGGTCGCGTCATACCAAAGACGAGAAAAAAATGGTACTGATAGCTCCCTTGCTTGGCGCTCATCATTATAAAAGGGTAGTGTCAGGAAGATAAAGAGAAGCTTCCTGCTTCTGAGAAAAGTTAAGTACTTGTTACTGGACACCCTGTTTGTCGCGCAATAGCTTTGTAGCTAATGTTGTCTGTTTATCATATGTGACGTTAAATAACGCTTCTTTGTCTTTATATTTACAAACAGATGGCCCTTATTCGCTTCTGTATTATTTTTTGTCAATGGCGGGCTATGACGTCATAGCAGACGACCTTGACTTGTAAAACATGAAAATGGAAGTTTTAGGGGAAAATAGGGCATAAACAATGGCAGACAAGTAAAAACATGATACGAAATGGTTCATTTTATGAATATTAATGGAAAATACCAATAATGAAGACATTTTTTGGCAAATCCCCGTGCACGTGAAAAAGCAGCACTTCCGCTTTAAATTTGATGAGGTAAACAGTCAACAGACGGCACTACGTAAGGAAATTAGTAAATTTTCGGATTACCACGGTAGCATCCAGGACGCGGTAGCAGCGGGGACTACTATACGTAGTCCGGTTCAATAATAAGGTAGATGTTATTAACTAAGCTGTTGTACGTGTTATTTTACGTGTAAATGGATACCCAAGTTACTAAACGTTTAGCGCTGCTAATCGAAACGCTTCCGTGTACACGTATAAACGTGACACACCTAGTTATGGTGATGTTTTTTTTTTAAGTTGAGACTGCAAAGGCATTGAGTACATACGTTTTTTGGTTCTCAAGGTTTGCTTTTTATATATTTATACACGAGCATTTTTGTGTTTTACATACCATGCCTTTTGTTTCCATTGCGTGTGTTAGAGATTCACCTAGCAGGGATTACTTTTATTTACACTGTCCTGTGACTTTGGAACATGGTGGGGGTAAGAGTGAGGTTGGGTGCGCACCATAAACCGGTTTAAGCTCCCCAGTGGTGTTTTTGCCACTGACCGTTCCAAGGCGGTGCCCCACTGTGTTCCTTTAATTGTTCGTTTTGTCCTCGTGTGTTTGCTTTGTATGCTAGTGTGTGTTGGTAGTGTATATGTGTGTGTGTACATGATTGTGTGTGTCGTGTGCGTGTGCGTGTGTGTGTGTGTGTGTTGGTGGTGTGCACTTCTGGGTGCTGTTGGGTTCGTTTTGGGGAGGCTGCGTTTTTGGTACGTGGCATTCCCTGTTTGATATTATTTTTTTTTTTTTTTTTTTTTTTCAGTTTTTGTGATGAACAGATGAATGACAATCTCCTTTGTACTCTACATCCACATCGTGACAACTCTTTAAACTCCTAGCGCCACTTCAATTACATTTCATTTTATCTGTGTCACAACATTTACACGATATCTATGCTTACCTTAACAAATATTCACCTGTTTACATCAAACGATCAGACTTCAACATTTCTGCCACCATCTTTTGCAGCTACCGTTAAGTGGTTATTGTGCGGAATTCTGCAGGCCTATTTGAGGACCGAAAATGTTCACGAATATATTATATATATGGAATTTGCTGTTTAAAATAACATTTTTGTCAAAATAATTATTGGTACATGTGTTAATAGTTATAAGTAATCGGCAATTTCCAGTACATTTATTCAGTATTTATGAATGAAAGAAAAAACATTTAAACAGGTCATTGTCTAAACACTTTCAATATTCTAAAATAAATGATCAGGCCCGCACAATACCCGTAGAATAAACTGGTCCATCCAGCCCTTTTGATTGGCTACACGGTTCCCGAAAAACGTTTCACGGTAAGAGTCATTCTGATTGGCTACACGGTTTTAACCAAACTGAAAACGAGAACCGTTTACAGTGCGGTTACCGTTAATCGGTAATCGAGAACGTGCGGAAGTGAAACGCTTGCGGTACTGTAATTTCATATTTTCTTAAAAAATTCAGAAACTCGTCTGCATGCTAGACAATATTATGTGCTGAAGACATCTTCCCGCTATTTTGTGATTAATTGTCAAAGCAATTTTCGCTAGATCTTGTGTAGAAAACTTTCTTGTACAAGTCATAACTTTGGCTTATCTTTAATGTCTTGTACAAGAAACTTGTTGTATGTAAACGAAGCCTTAGCGATATCGTGATAATACTCCAAAACATATTCACAAATGTACTCAGTGGAGTACAGTCAGTCCCGGAGAGCGATACTGGCCCTTATGGGCCTCTTGTTGTTTTGGTTTTGTCCACAACATGAACAGAATACTTAGTATGTCACTCTTTTGATTGTTTGATTTCGCGTTGTTCCTGTTTAATTTTTCATGATATGCTTCCGTTCTTGCAAAGGAATATTACAAGTTGTTGTTTAAAATTTAAAGATATAATGTATTTTAGAGAGGTTGGATTATACATTTTCAATTAAAGATTGTGTCATAGTTGTTTTTACTGTTCTGGAAAGTTCCAAAATTGTTTTAACAAACACTTACTGTAAACATAAAACCATGTGTTTTAAACGAACAATTTTACGTTGAAGGTCTTTTTAATTTGCCGGACAATATGTTGGCTTATTTTGATAATTTCTTCGTCGACGTTGAGCAAGCGTAGTTGTGTAGGACGGATGGTAAGCCTTGAACAAGGATGGTGGAACCAAAAAGCACATCAACAAACAAACAGCTGTATAGGCTGAATGTGCCCATTTTTGGTTTAAGTGAGTTTGGGATATCAATAATTATGTTTGACGGAACCTTTTCATTTAAATCAAATGCTGAATAGTCACTATTAGAATACGCCAACTCCATATACATGTAATAATGTAAATGATAAAATTTAATTGATCTATGTCCAGAAGTGCACTTTAAGAGTAAACTTTCTGCATTTAGCTTTGCCTGTTTGCTCTATCTCAAAATATTTGTTTTCATTTTTCTCCAAAGTCATTTGACATGATGGAATATTGATATGTGTAACTGTTTTATATAAACACTGATTCTCGAACACAAAAGTAACGTTTCAGTGGGACGTAACAGATAAAAGATATGAAAGTTGAAAAGTGTAACGTCATTTTTCTCAAAATAGCAAAATTGTAGATAGGACATTTTAAGAATAAGGCGACGATAGACAAATATTATTGAATACTTAGTTTATATTTTAAACAACAATTACAGGCCATTTTAAAGCCTTCGTACACATAAAACTGACATTTATATCACACAAATCTATCACTTTTTGCTTAATTCTTAAGTAAAATATCCCCACTTTGTTACGTAACATGCGACTCAATGTTTCGTCGTTTAAGAAATGAAACTTTTTATAGCCGTTATGCTAAATGTAAAACCAATTTGAAATCGAGACGTAATACAATATGTTTTCCCGATGTTGTCCATTTACAGCACATTAGATCGTGTATTTTGTCCAGACGAACGGAATGTTTCTAGATGAGTTTGTTACGAAATGAATGTCTGTTTAGCAGGCATAACACGATGCGAAGCAGATATTCATATCGCATTTTCTCATTGTCTAATCGTGTGTTCGCATCGACCCTTCCAATCGTATTATCGCCCCTTCGCACAGTGACTCTTACGGAACACGTAAGCTCTACATGTATATAGCGGATTTTGTCCAAACAAGGAAGACACCTGCATATCGAACAGGTGATCTATTAAAAGCGTATATGTAAATTATACGCACTCCGAAAAAGTTATGTGCCTCACTTGTTTTACAAGGCTTCAAATTACGACACGGAATAATAATGATAGAGTAGAACATTTATTACATTCTATTTTAATGTTTGTTTTAATTTTATTTCGCTTTGCATTTGCTTTGTGCTCAAATTGCACGCTCCCACGTTGGATCCACTGTCATTCTCAGTGATATTACGTATGTTATCTAATGAATACGTCACGAGTAAGTTTCAGAGAATTGCAATCTATGTTGTAGTTTTAAGACCAACAGGTCTAGGTCATTACTGTCTGAACGAAAATAAATGGATTAAAATGGATTATGGAATGTTAAGGGTTGTACTGTGGCATGCATGTTGAGCCACTGTTAAAATGAATGCGTGTTTCACATGCATGTTATGCTACTTTGCCTGAAGATTCAACATCTAAAATGTGTGACGGACATTTAAGTGGCTAGATCTATGACACGGTCCAACGGAATCATCTGACAGCAGGAATTAGTAGGTAAATCCTCTTTATGTTAGATCTAGTTTAGATGTTCAACATTTGTTTTATACATTTAGCGTTAGATTTTGTTATTTTTTGTCATCATTAATAGTCCTACCTCTAATTGTAAAATTGATATGTTCCCTAAACATTTTATGGAAAAAACACATGAACTTTGGCGTATCATCTTTGTAACGAAAGAGTAAACGTCAATGGCGTCCAATGTAAACAATGGCGAGTCTCCATAGAAAAATGAAAAATCAGCATTTTTGCAAAACGGTGTGATTGTTCAAAAACGCTTAAACTTCCTGAGGTGACTTTTTTTGTAGATCACACAACAGGTAGAATCTATACGAAAACAGTTCAAGTTTTTTCAGTTCAGGTCAAAATTGTGGGTCAAAAGTGGAATGGAACAGACTTTAGATAATTTGAACACATATTAGTAAATAATCGTACAGATACATATTATATACATTTATATCATTTAACTTTGATTTATACTTTTATTTTCTAATTAAATTTTAAAACTTTAAAGATTAATTCATTAAATTTGGATTTTGAAATTTGCTTTAAAGATAACACTGACTGAATTTTTAAATTAAACTTGATACATGTAATTAAATCAAATTTGTAATGTTGTTGTGTTTTTTTGAATCTTTTAGTTTACTTATAATTATTTTCAAAAGAGTTGTCACTTGTTAAAAACTTGGGTGAATTACTTGAACGAGATTGGAAAAAGGGCAATAGTGAGAGTAATATGACAATTAACTTAGCAGTTGAGCGAAGTGATTGAGATTGAAACGTGATAATAGTGAAGTTAAGTGAATGGTATAAACTAAGATAAACACACTTGTGGATGAATTGAGTGCGAAATAGTGGAACAGTATAAATATGTGAAATGCGATGGAGACATTTGAAATAAACAACAATAGTGAATATGCACATGAAAAGATCATTGTGATATTTTGAAATATGTGTGATAGTAACGTTCGGTGAAGAACAGTGATTAGATGCGATATTGACGTTTATATTGTCTGCAAATATTTTTTGAAACAATTGCTTTAGGTTAAACTGATTTCTCAGTTGCGAGTTGAGTTTGAATTAATATAGGTGAAATGAATATATCGTGAAACAGACGTCTTATAAATTTAACTGCAGATAACGTGTGTTTGAAAGTTACTGTGACATATATCTGTTGAATTCAGAAATGAATGTAAATATGTTTTTTTCTGAAATTTGTCATTTGAAATTCACTGATGGTCTACAATGATAGACCCGGAATTGAAAAAGACGGAGTCTACAGGAGTTAAAAAGGAGCAAGAGCTTGTTATATCAGCGGACAAAAGAGAACTGATTGAATCTGCTAGAAGTTCAAAGTTGACTTCATAAAGTGAAAGTCCTGAGGACTTACTGGAGTGCATGAAAACTTATGTGCTTGGCACAAAAGTGAAGTCAATAACGGCACCTACAATGCCAACACCACGTATTAGCGTTACCTTCAACAGCTACATCTAAGGCGGCATTGCCTACATCATCAGCATCATCAGTTGTATCTTCCTTTTTAAAGAGCTGCAATGATCGCTCACTTTAAATTTTTTTGAAGATTCCAGAAAAGGTGAAGTACATAACAAAATATGGTCATTTGAGATTAAATGCTTGATATGAAAGCATAGTGAAGAGAACGTCTTGCTTGCTATAATGAGATCAGTAAGGGGGAGGGGGGGGGGAGATGCCGCTGACATCCTAAGGCGATTAAGTGTTGCAGTAACAGTAGAAGATATCATAAGGTTTGACACGACCTATGAAACTACCGAAACAAGTACTTCGGTGTTTGGAAACGTTTATGCCTGTCAACAGCAAAAGGGGGAAAGTACAGTTAGATATTCAGGCATGATCGAGGAAATATATACTGAAGCAAATGATGGAACTGTAGCTGGGAGTACAACAATTGTAAAGTATACCTTCTATGATGGATTTATTCAACCAATCAAAAAGCTTGCAAATAATCCCTTCAACACAGTCATAGAATATGACAAAATCAAGGTAGAAGTTAGAAGGATTGAGAAAGACATGGAATATAGTGATGATTTCAAAGGAAAGACAAAATGTTAATTTATTGATAAGGCAGAAACTAAGTCAGAGAAAAAAACAAAAATAATATCAAACAGGGAATGCCACGTACCAAAAACGCAGCCTCCCCAAAACTTGTTAAAGTGAAGGACTTACTTCTGCTTGTAAAATACAGGTTTAAAACTTTTAAAAAGGAGACATGAAAAGGCAAAACCAAGTGGCTATCAAGATAGTTATCGAGGCTATGAAAGGGGACACCGAAGAGGATTTAGAAATAGAAGATGTAATAAAGGTCTACAGACTCATCAACAATGTAGCCAGGTGATGACACACCTTCAGGTGAAGGCAATTATGCTTCTGCAAGAACTTGCCACAAAGTTGCAAAGTAGATAAACAAAGTCCTCAATTAGTTGGATTATTTACAGATATTTACATATTCAAATTAACAATACACCTACAACAGCTCTACTAAACAGTGGCTGGTGTAAAAGCTCAATAAGTCAAACATCCTAACAAAAAGGGTTTCTGAAATTGAATTTAAGCAAACTTGTTCACTAAAGGAATACCGAAAGCTGAATATCAGCAATGTATATTTCATTTTTCACCAAAGACTGCATTTAATGCCAAAACACCTTGGGCCGTTGTACGACATGTCGCAGAGGCGTTTCTTGTCTTAGAAGTGTCGCAGATGACTTGGTACCGTTTTATGAAAGTTTGTCGTAGTTTACGACGTCGTAGAAATTGTCGCAGACCGACGACAAGGATAACGCTATCTTAGACGTCTTAATGACGTCATGATCTAATATGGCCGCTACTTATTCACGCTTATTAATCACGGCTTGTAAGCCTTTTATTTTCAGTCATTGCCCTCGTACCAGTATCTACGATTGTTTATTTGGCTTTGAATTTGATGTTATTCATTCCGCTTCATAACGCATCTTTCCGCTTTTTTAATAATTCGACCTTGTAATATAGGGAATGTGGTAAAATCAGGTATTACGGAGCAGGTTGTATTGGATTGTTTCCTTTTGGCCATTAGTGTTTTATACCAAATAGTAATGAAATAAAAACAACATGCCTGATCAGTTTATTATCTGTTGTAAGTTCCTTTATTATTTCACAAAATAATGACGAATAGCACGCCCTACGACAGTTCCAACAAATATGAAAAAGGGTGTAATAGTGATTACTTTTAAAGAGGGTAACAAGGATAGCAAACATTCCAATAGCTATCGAACAATCACTTTAACTTCATGCGTACTTAGACTTTTTGTAAAGAACAACATATTTGGAACGTTTAAAATCAATTCAAGCTCTGCGAACACACTAGGCAATGTTGATTTTAGTATGGTTAGGAATGCTGAAAGTCGTCTTTTTCTTTGAATGAGTGTATCTGCTTTACAAAAAAATACAACAACATATTGTACGTCTGCTTTTTGGACAGTAAACAAACACTTGACAGGGTGTGACACAATGGTCTCTTTTATAAGCTTATCAAATACGGAGTTGATAATGTTACTTTTAAAAGCATTATAAATATGTACACTGATCTGAACAGTGTAGTTCGCCTTAGAAATATCTGCTCAAAAAAACAAAAATAATATCAAACAGGGAATGCCACGTACCAAAAACGCAGCCTCCCCAAAACGAGCCCCACAGCACCCAGAAGTGCACACCACCAACACACACACACACACACACACACACGCACACGCACACACACAACACACACACCCACACACACAATCATGTACACACACAAACATACACTACCAACACACACTAGCATACAAAGCAAACACACGAAGACAAAACGAACAATTAAAGGAACATAGTGGGGTACCGCCTTGGAACGGTCAGTGGCAAAAACACCACTGGGGAGCTTAAACCGGTTTATGGTGCGCACCCAACCTCACTCTTACCCCCACCATGTTCCAAGGTCACAGGACAGTGTAAATAAAAGTAATGGCTTCCCCATATTACAGGGCACTCGTCAAAAGGGGATAACTAGCCCTTTTTGTACTTGGTATACATTGACGGTCTCATTCAAGAGTTAGCAAAGTCTGCTCTATGGTTTTTGTATTGCGGGAATAGACTGCAGCTCTCTCTGTATTGCTGATGATGTGGTTCTTGCTTCATATTCAAAAGTCAGTCTTCAAAAAAATGATAGATATCTGTTACGAACACTCTTATAAATGGCGGTATCTATACAATCCTGCTTAATATGCTGTAATTGTATATAACGAGTCGAAATATTTGTTTAAAAATATCAACAGAACGTGGAAACTTTGATTTAATGATATAATGGCAACTAACAACTATAATCACCTGGGTATTATGTCCAATAAGTATTTGAATTTGGTGGCTATAACTGACACTGTTAACATACACCTAAGAAACCCACTGTTAAGTTTGATAAATATAGGGCTACATGACAATGGGTTACATCCCTGTACCTCGATCAATATATAAATGGGTAGTTCTACCAAGAGTATTGTACGGCTGTTAAATATGGCCGGATTCTAGCGCTAGTCAACATCTGCAGTTAGAAAAAAGCGTACATATTTTGCTTTAAACATATTTAGACTATCCCGAGGTATACACGGACAGATATTTGTCTAAGTATTGTAGGGCTCATGCCTTTAGAATAATAAATTGGTATGAGGAAACTTTTATTCTTAGGCCAGTTGTGTCGCCTCAATACGAAAATAAAATCAATCAATCTCAAATATGTAGTGGAATTGCATAGGTTTTTGATTTGTCGCTGTTTGTGGTAGCCATAAATATCCGTATTTGGTAATTGTCTGTTCTTGCATTGTAATCTGCTGTCGTTTTTAAACATGACACAACTTGGTAATGTTGACTTTAAAACTTCATATAAAGCTAACGGCTCTATTTCTTCGTTATATAATTTCTGCATCAATATTTTATATGGCAATGGAGTAATATGTTTCTGCAAGTGCTCCGCTTTTTATTTTGACTACAATTTATTGTACTTTGTTTATATCCATCTCTATAGTATAGTTCAGAAAATAATTCTCAAATATTTTTTCAGCGCAGTTTTTACAGTTTACCATATAGACCCAATGTGAAACATAAGAGAAAAAAGTAATTAATACAGTAAAATTACATTAACCCTAGAATCGATAACTCGAGGACCCCGGAAAACTCGAGGACTCCTGTCGGTCCCGGCAATTTTGCTGAAAATACTATCGATAACTCGAGCATCGATAAGTCGAGAACCCCGGATAACTCGAGGAATACCTGTAGTCCCGCCAGGTAGACTCTTACTAAATTACCTGCGGCAACTTGGTCACTGATTATCAGATTTTTCTCATCTCCGATGGCGCATCAATATTTTGACACGTCATGAGAAAAGCTTCTATTGTTAATTGATTGTTCTCGTTAATTATCGATTAAGCTAAAGTGTATAAAATGTTATTCGCACATTTAAATCGTCGTAAATCATGTGTAATTACATCAACTTGTTACTTATACTGAATAAGAAGAAAATAAAGAAAACTATGTTTGCGAGTTTTAAATTACGAGAACTTAATGATGAGAAAAAATGTATGAGTAGACTTCTGATGATAAAGCTTGTGAGAAAATCCCAAACTGCATATTATTTCTAGAATCATAGAAATAATCATGAATAGATCATAGAAATAAACATAAAGATAAGGACCAGATCTCGGGGAAATAACTAGATAGGACAAGAAGAAAACCAAAACAGGAATGAAACGCAAGTTAGAAACGAAGACCATTGACATTAAAAACATTGCCATCATGGAAGTTAAAAAGGGTCATGAATGAAAGAAATGTGCCTTTACTTTGTTTCATAGCTGTTTCATAGCTTTCTTTTGCCTATGCAGAAACACTTGTAAAATTTCCATGGTTCGGATAACTCGAGAACCCGGATAACTCGAGCATTTTACTCTTCCCCTTGGGACCTCGAGTTATCGAGGTTTTACTGTACTAAATAACAAGGGTGATTACAGTGATACAGATGCGGTAATTACTTATCGATTTCTGTTTGTTTTGACAGTCTGTTTGCCGACGCTGGTTGCGTCTTCACCTTTATCGCTTTTTTATTTTCTGGTGTTTGGAGTTTCTAATTCATAAGACTCGCCTTCAACAACATTGACACCACAGTATTGGCTTTTAGAAGCACCTTTACCGAGAATGTGATTTTTTCGAGTCGACAAATTACAGAATAATTGCTGTTTTACTGTTTTAGTAAACACCAGAAAAAGAGGAGTAAAAATGCAGATAATTCTGTTCAAAAAATGGGTAATATCGATTGGAAAAATAACCATCATTTGTGACACCATTGTAAGGCCTCATTTGCGAGATTTTATCAACAAATAGGTATTATAAAGGCCGTTCTCTGTTTATAAGCTTGTGGTAAGCTGTCATCTTCTTTCATTTTTATTTTTTGATAGTGTACTTTTAAATATCAAAATGCTTATTATTTGATAATTATAATTATGTCAAAACTAAAAACATTATGCCTCCCGGGAACAAACAGCTAAGCAGCAAAATGCCGAAATGTTAACTTAAAATATTTATTTACGTTATTTGATTCGAAAGATAATATATGAAATAATGATTTCGTGATGCACCAAACACATTAAAAGTGATCATACCCAATTATTGAAACTGCTGTCAACATAATGTTTACTTTAAAATAGTAAAATTGCAAAAATATTATTAAAATTATGATTGAAAAAGAGGATATTCGTCGAAATACTGATGAAGCCAGACCCTGTTTTGTACGCGAGTGTTAAGGGTTAATAGAAAACATTAACTATAACAAAAAAAAAACATTGATAAATCTTGAATTACACCTACTTAATATTTTTAAGAGCAAGTATCATTCATATCCTGTATATTTGTACTAAATATGAAACAATATGTTATACAAGGGTACTTTCTGCTGAAAATCACTATCTGGTAAGCCTCCAGCTTCACAGAGTGGGGTCAATTAATTAATGACCCTGTGAAATTGATAGCAATAAATTATGCTTATACTGATGATGTGGTTTCCAGAATCTCATGTCGTGATAATATAGAATTTATCAACTGTAGAAAGGAAACAAAATGTAATAATTTAGAAGTAGTATCTATTCACAATATTTTTTTTAAATGCATGATTACATCAGAATTTTTGTTATCTGTTACCGTTTATCAATGTATTCAGCCAATCAGCAAACAAACATACATAGTTACATTCCCTTAGATAAATGGTATACTTCGTATATCACAGGGCTGTGAATTTTACATGTACAGTAGGCATTTTAGCGCAAATTATATTGACTTACCATTAAGAAACTTTGCAAGCTAAAGTATATTCAAAATTCAATTCCCTTTCATTTTTCCTCTCAGTACCAGTAGTTCAATAACATGAATACATTAGCTTGATACATTTTTTATTATCTCAGAGATATTAAGTGATTTTGTTATGCTAAATCATTTATCTTAAAGTCTGAGGATTACAATTACACGTAGCTCTTGTTTTTCCAAGAAAGATGTCTTACCAGCGGAAATGACCTTTATTTGTACCATGTACTAGAAATATTCCTAACTTTGCTTTTAAATCGATGTACATGTTAGAAATATTGTGCAGTATTTTTTCAATGATATTGCAATATAATATGAAAGGCTTTCTGGTAACTCTATTCTCATGAAGAAATGACTTTAATAAGAAAGACAGACATGTGTTAACATTGTTTTAGAGTTTGATATCCTATCAGTAAATTTATTTTTCGATATCAGTAAAATCAATCATATCATGGGACATTAAAGGTCCATTACTAATACCAAATCGAATATTCTTTTAAATCTGGGATCGCAACAGGTGTCTTCTCAAAAGGAAAACTATGACATACAGCATTGAATGTGACCTTATTGTGTTGAAAATTTGAGTTAAACAAAAGAATTAATAAATTATATTTTGCCTTTTCAAAAACGAAAGTAGGTTTTCCCATTTTCAAATATCTTTGTAATTTTCCAAAAATCTCCCATAGAGAGGCTGTAAATAGGCTGTACATAAATAACCATGCCTATTTTGAATTATATTTGAAGAACTTTACTTCCAATGATGTGCAAAGTGTATGTCTGACTGTTAACAACATTCAATACAGCAAAAGTAGGACAAAAAGACCACCCAGGTCAATCTAAGGAAATATTCAAACATTCACTCGTTTTTCTGCAGCAGTATTTCAAACAGGGACATACTTCACGGCTATTGTAAAGTTTTAGAAGCCAGTTTCAAACTGTATTTCCCTGTTACAATTCCAGATTTAAAAGAAAATTCGATCTAACGTTAGTAATGGACCTTTAAAGGTGGATAATCAGATTTTGGCCATGAAACAGATTTGTTTGAAGATTTAACATCTGATCATTTACACTCAAATTTGTTCACTTAGAGCTTAATTCAAGTAAGATTTTCACTGGGGGTATTTTTTTTTAAATTTGATTTCCCTATCCTGGTTGCCCAAACAAGATAGAGTTATTTTATCATAAGTACAAATTTGATATACATACTTTGCCTAAGGAAAGATATAAATATTAGACCTACTGTATTATATTTGCACAATATTTACATTAACAATTATACATTTAGATGGAATTCATTAGAAATGCATGTTTGAAAAATATAATTACCTCCCTTTACCTATATTTGTTGCGCAACCAAGATAGATTGGAAACAAATGAATTCAGAAGCTACACCTAGTTCTAAAACTTGCCTTTTGGTTCAGAATGTTAAAATATTTGTATCTATCCAATGCAAATGTAAATGTAGAAAATACATTGAGATAAAAAGAAATACTCAACTTTTTAAATACTTTCATATTAAAGGGGAGTAATAACAAAATTTTATGAAAGTTAATAAAATGTAAATTTCTAATAGGTCTGTAATGGGTCTTTTTGTTCCTAAAATAAATCTCTAACAGAATATACAAAAGAGTAAAATTTGTCATTAAATGTTGCTTAAATGTGATTGACCACCTGTAAATGATTGTACCATTATATAAGTTTCACGTTTTACAGTAGGAGAAGTAAGAAATATACATGTATTCATTATTTTCCTTTTCATCATGTAAAAACAAAAATAATATCAAACAGGGAATGCCACGTACCAAAAACGCAGCCTCCCCAAAACGAACCCCACAGCACCCAGAAGTGCACACCACCAACATCGCAAGCATTGCAAATAAGTGATGTAAGATGAAGAGTATCTGTTTTCAATTTTCTAGCAGTGAAGATAAAAAGTGTTGTGGTAATCCTTTGATTTATTATTATCAATTACAAGGGCCACTGATAATAGCTTTCATGCTGAGATTCCAGCTAGCCAGGTGATTCTCAGGCTGAGCATTTTTACTACCCTTGTATAACTACCTGGAAATACCATTTACGTAACAAATATGTGTACATCCTTTTACAATCTTATCTGTAATACGGTATACTTCTGATGCTTTCTGTTGTTTTGTATTATAGATCATGGGCCACTTAAATAAACTACATATTCAAGCTACAAAGGAGAAACTTACGTGTTTTCGGCTAAATGTATGATATTTTAATCATGCTTTTTATATTATACAAAGAAAAACTTGTCCGTACATGTTCACATCATTTTGTTACAATTTCTGAATTTCAAGGGCAGATAATTCAAAATCAAGGCCGGTGACCTATAGTTTTTAATTCAGATTGGTGTTTAAAATTTGATACTCATTTATATGCCAAGTTTAAAGTAATTTTATAAAAGGAAAATTGTTGGCTGCCATATACTTATAGGAATCTGTGGCAAACGTCCTGAAGTCACATTCGTTGTCATGCATTTATAGAGATTAAGAGATACCGAGCATAAAAATATCCGCAGAAACATGAATGAAATAGTATTTGGATGATGTAAACAGTACGGGACCTTTATAACTTGTTCATTTTCTGATGATCTGCAATGTTATAATCACAATTACGTCGTTAACATTGGAAATGTGAAATTGATTTGCTTGAGTGTTCGAATCCAACTTTGAACAGGTATTATATCATTATATTCTATAAACTCTCTTTCATAAAGCTCTATAAATAGTTCCAACATACGTTGATCAAGGTTTGATGATGAACTATGCCAGTATTGCAAAAAGTCAATCAAAATTTCATTGTTTTCATCTAAAGGCAGTTCGTCATTAAAATCAGCCTTGCAGTTGTGGATATTTCTTATTTGTTTTACTAGCAGACTAACAAACGCAATAGTTTGTCCGACACCCCACATCAGTTGTTGTGTAATATAGCTTCGTCATATATCTGTTACACGCCCGGGTACGGATATAGGAAGTAAAAGTCCCCAAAATGCATAGTGAAATGTTACTTGTTCATTATACGGTGATATTGTTCGTACTGGTAAAATCATTTGAATATTATTGTTAAACATTATTGGCAGTTTTCTTGTTAGTCGCCAGATCGCATCAACATCCGGGTCGTAATTTGCAAGACTTTGCAAATTAATTTGCAAGGCTCGTTTTGGGGAGGCTGCGTTTTTGGTACGTGGCATTCCCTGTTTGATATTAATTTTGTTTTTTTGAATTACACCTATGTGCAATCCCTTAAATCGTTTTTTTTTTTCAATACTGCCAATGGTTTACCAAGTTTTTGAATTTCGGATTTCACGGAGAGGAAACCCTCTTGGCCATGCGACATCATCTAGGTTTATAAACGAAGGGTAAGGGTTAAATACTTTTACTTTTGGTGAAATGTACCATTCACTTTGGATACTGACTGTGTCTAAAAGAATGCTGTCATCGTCGAAATCAAAAATCTTATGAGCACCATGCATGATTGCATAGAGGTATCCAATATTCTTTCATCCAAAATGGTTCCAAGGAATGTGTTATGTAATTTCCAGACCACGTTCTTCAAATAAGCGTTGGTCCTTCCCACTCAAATATTTTACGAAAAAGAGTGATGTTATATTTTTGTACATTTCCTCAGGTGTTTTAATATCGGCAACAATTACAAGACAAATTTTGTTGGCAACATTTTTAATTGCTTTGCTTAAGGATGTCTGCTACGTTGTTCTGCACATGCGCTAACTATCGGAAGTTAACAAATGTCGTTAAATAGCTAACCACTGAAAAAATGATCTGTAAACTTTCAAAAAGTATAGGTCGCTACTTTATTTCACTGTTTTACACACAGTAATCGCCAATAAGTCTCATTTCGTGGTGTACATCCTATTACGTTTCAAATATCACAAGTTATTGATTAATCTGCGGAGTACCGATGACGTCATAAACGGTGTATTTCCGCGAAGGTCACCTTTTATTTTATAAATTGGTTTGAAGAGTTAGATTCGCATTTATGTAGTTGATGTTGACGCTGGATGTGTTTGTATCACCTTCCAATTACGTAAGTATTTATTTCTCACTTGTAATTAGAGAATAAGATCATTTTTTCGATATAGATATTTAGACATCAATGAAATGCCATTTGTTTGCTTGTGTGCTGAAGGACAAGATACTGTTGACAGAGCTACATGTAGTCCTTTTTGTTTCTTCATTTAAATATAACAAATGAAAAAGTGAATTTATGATTCAGATCTGCTTTTGAATTCTAACTTGCATAGTTTTTGCCAAAAATTGTTTCTCAATACTTGCTAGGTAGTCACATACTCTGTTACATATTTTTATAAAATGGCAGGAAAATGTATGTAGTTTCATATCTTTTTCTTTTACAGGAACTCAGCTATTTTACTTGAAAGATGAAAGTCAATGTACTTGGAAAGCAGCAGAGTGTACAATAAAAATTCACAATACAGCTGAATGACCACCGGTAGATGCAACATACATGTACACAAAGTACACATCAGGTATTTATTTTTTATGGTCTGCGAGGGTTTCAAATACTCCCAGCAGTGCTTTTGTAATAACACTCTATAACAATTGAATTACTTGAATACCATGGTATGATATCTTGAAATTTTGAGTTTTAAGGATAATTGGCTGCCATAATATCACATTTTGCAATATACATCTACTTCTTTGTAAACTGCAGTTATTCTCATACACACACTGTATTTTCTTTGACAGATGAATACATGCATATATAAGGATTGAAAGTACTTACATGTTAAAAAGTACCTAAACAGCATTCAATAGCAGATTTTTATAAGATACTTTTGTGTCAGTATTACTCATGATTGATCATATGTGTATGGTCTCAGAATACAAATTGATATTTACTTTTGTACTGTTAGTATCTGATACATACAGAGAGTTTCATCTCCAAATTTTCAAAATTATGGGATTATATTTACTTTTGTTTAAACATTATATTGACAATGCAGCTGGATTGAACTAATGATTTGTTTGCTTGGCATGCAATATGGCTAAATTTAATAGGTAACAATTGCATGTCTTTCTAAATAAACAACTAGGCTAAGTATGTTCAATTCATGTGCCCTCATTTCATGAATAACAACTATACAGACACCTAATGTGTTCCCAACATACTTGCATTAAACAAGAAGTTTTGTTTGGGTTGTATAAACTAGTATTCTAGGACAATGTGATGAAAACGAAAAGAGAACTAAATAGCAGACTGTAGACTGATTAAACGCCATTGGCAGTCAGAGTAAGCAGTTCTGACTTGCTCACATACCTCAGTAACCAATTCTTTAGATGTAATGAACCTGAATGGTTTTATTTTAGTGTAGGCATAGTTTTTTATGCCCCCGAGGGAGGCATATTAAAATCGCACCGTCCGTCCGTCCGTCCGTCCGTCTGTCCGTCTGTCTGTCCGTCCGTCTGTGCGTCCCCACTTACAATCCGTGTCCGGACTGTAACTCTGTCATGCATTGAAGGATTTTAAAATAACTTGGCACACATGTCTAGCACATCAAGACGACGTGTCGCGTGCAAGACCCACATCCCTACCTCAAAGGTCAAGGTCACACTTGGAGTATGAAGGTTATGGAATCCTCTATATATGCACACATTCGTGTCCGGACTGTAACTTTGTCATGCATTGAAGGATTTTGAAATAACTTGGCACAAATGTCTAGCACATCAACACGACGTGTCGCGTGCAAGACCCACGTGCCTAGCTCAAAGGTAAAGGTCACACTTAGAGTTTGAAGGTAATGGATTCCTCTATATGTGCATATATGCACACATTCGTGTCCGGAATGTAACTTTGTCATGCATTGAAGGATTTTAAAATAATTTGGCACAAATGTCTAGCACATCAAGATGACGTGTCGCGTGCAAGACCCACATCCCTACCACAAAGGTCAAGGTCACACTTAGAGTTTATAGGTAATGGAATCCTGTATATATGCATACATTTGTGTCCGGACTATAACTTTATCATGCTTTGGAGGATTTTAAAATAACTTGGCACAAATGTCTAGCACATCAAGCGGATGTGTCGCGTGCAAGACCCAAGTCCCTACCTCAAAGCTCAAGGTCACACTTAGTGTTTAAAGTAATGGAAAACTGTATGCATGGTTACTCTGTCATGCATGGAAGGATTTTAAAATTACATAGCACATTTATTGAGCACATGGAGAGGACACAGACTGTGAGGCACCTCTTTCGGGGGCATTCGTCACTTGTGGATTAAACTGACTCAAAAACATAATTTTGAAAGTAATCCAGTAAGCTATCTTACATATATCTAACAAACATCTTCAAACACTGTTGTTATTTCTCAATAACTTCACCTTACATTTTCATCTGTAACTCCAGCAAGTCCATTCAACACTAAAGTCAAACTAAAGATGGGTGTTGTAAATGAGTAGTGCAAGTATGCAAAACCATTTTTTTTATTTGAATAATGTTATACTTTGTTTCTATTAAATATCAATTAAAAGCATTATTTTATTTAACCAAAATGCATATTAATATGATCTGAATTGCATGTAACAGGGGATGTTTTTAATTTGAGGTGAACATGAGAGTATTAGTACATAGTGAAATGAAGGGATTGCTGAAGAAAATGGGACAAATTACAGAAACTGTGTGACATTCATCCCTAGATGGTCATAATATACCATAAATTTATAGATGATTTTGAAAGTGTTTTTCAAAATTGGAACTCATTTCTTGAAAACCATTTTAAACCTAGCAAACATGTATCATTTATATGCAGTACTGACTGTTCTTCTGATTGATATTCTGAGTCAATTATTTGAGTTATTTTCAATTACAGTACCATTATTATCAACTTGCATGTAATAAAACATGTTTTATTTTAATTAGTGAAATAAACAGGAGAAAATGATGATTAACTATGACTTAATAATGTTTTTTATTCCGAAATATGGTGACATAGTTAGTTAAAGCCTAGCGCGAAAAAAAGCCAGGATAGGTACCTTTTTTAAGGTTTTATTTTGATGGTGGTATGTTCCCCTTAATGTACGTTGATTTTCAGACAATCGTTGAAATCCCTTCACTGTTTTAAAGGTCATCGATATGCATGAATTAAGTGTCATTCTGAAAATAAGTGGATGGGGTGATTCAATTTTAACATTATGCATTTCGTCAACTGTTTGTTCCGAGTCAATTTTTTTAGTGATTTTCAATCACAGTACCATTATGTTCAACATGCATTTAATAGAAAATGATTTATTTTAACTAGTGAAATAAACTAATTAATCGTTGTGACTACACCCCAAAATGAACAAGATATTTCATCTCGCCATTTAAAAGGGGAAATTGCCATGTCCTGAAATGGACCAATGTATTTACGCATTGTATTTCCGTTAAAGATAGTTCCACTGACGCCTGTAGTATCTATATGTTTACACAGTTTGTATGCAATATTGAGTGTTGGTCCATATATATAGCACTCATTATTTGCAATGACTTGACGCTATGCAACAGAACATTTGTGCTACACAGTCGTGGTGTATAAGTAAACTTATCGTCATTTAAAACGATATCATTAAGCGGTACGGAATGTACACCGCCATATGCAGAAAGCCAAATAGCTAATGAAATCTCATCATATGAATCATTGTATGAACGACTGGACATGCCGCATTTCTTCATATCATAGCAATATTCATCGTGAATTATGCGTTGAACTAATTCATTACCAACAACTATAAACATTTGTCCATTCTATTATTGAATGATACTGTCTTCCAACCCGCATTGTGAGCCCACCCAAGATACATACATGAGGACCATTTCTTCCATACGAAATGAAATGATTCGTCGCATTATACACATCATCATCCATTTTTCCGACAAATGTAGCATCAGGGAGTATGTCAGTCGATATTTTAAACCACTCAAGAAGTTGCATACTAAATTTCACTCCCGTTCCAGAATATGTCTGGTCAAGAAATATAATATCTCCCTGATGTTACAGTGGCGCCTGCGTGTAGGTTCCCCGTGTTTGCGTGAAAAAGCGTGTTGCACGCGTGTCGGACACGATCGTGTTGCACGGTATGTTACTGCGCATGCCCAGCGTGCAGCGTGTAGAACCGTGCAATTGCTAGTGCGCATGCCCAGCGTGCAGCGCATAGGAAACCGTGCAATTGCTAGTGCGCATGCCTAACGTGTAGTCGCTAAACGTGAAACGTGCAAGCGCATTTATCATTGGGCTACATGTCTTGCTCTGGATAACACCTGGTCAATTCCAGCATATTTCAATCAATCACCTGCATTTTTCGCCAATAGTCATACTTTTCCTATCATCCAATTAACCTCGCCGATACTAAAGGAAGTCGGTAATCGGCATGTTTAGATTTTATCCAATGAAGTATGGAAAATAGCCAATTTTATTTAAATTAAAACATCAGCCCAGATACTAGTTATATATGCAAGACAAAGCCTCTGTGCCGAGCTGATACTGTTGTTCTGTGGTAAGTTACAGTATGTGATATTTACGGTGGCACTGAGGTGACATGCACTTCTCTTTTTTTATGTCGTTCCCAAATCTCTATTTCCACTTCGAAGACAGACCGAATTTACAGGTTGACATGACAGTAATATAATATTAGATCTGTGAAATGGGTCACTCTGAAACGCCAAATTAATTAGTCTTGTCGTTCCCACTACTGGCATGAGACCAGTTTCCAACTACCTGTCATCATAGCTTTCCAGTAGATATTTGCTGGAGGGAACGACTTAGTATGTCGTGGTAACGAGTTACTAAGTGGTGGGCATGACATCAATAAAAGAGAAGTTAATGTTACTTTTGCAATTTTTTGTTTAGTGGCTTGACTTGAGCATCAGCCCACATTTTTATTTTTGAATGACATTAATTTTTGATATTTTATATTCCAATGATAAACAGTGTCGGACCACTAAGAAGTAACCTTGGACACTTCACAGTAGACATTTGCGAGGTAAGTCGGAAGGCGATAGTGAATGGCAGATTGTGAACATTTTATGGGGAACATCTCAAAATTATACACATGTCAACTTAGTGATTAGTTGTCGCATAAAAGGTTATTTTTGCAAAGAGCTTCATTTCGGAGACACATCATTGCAAATATATTTTATAATTGCGTACATAGTATTTAATTGATTAGAGCGATTTCTATTCGTCTGCAAACAAGAGATGCGCATACACTAACCGTCTGGGGAAGTAATTGTCGCGGGTGTGCCAAATCAAAGCTGATGCTCCTGCAACATTTCTTTTCAAAAATGGTATGTTCGCCCTTATGTCTATAACGGGCTATATACCTTTTCAAACGTAAGCACTTCCTTCTTTCTTGACCAGGTTTTCGTCGCAACTGTGCCGCAGTATAAGAAGTCATAACAGGATTTCGGTTTGGACAGATCTTGTGGAAACAGTAAATCATTCGCAATTTGACGCATAATCCAAACTGTTGGGGATCATTTTGATACCCAAGCAAGCCACATTCTAGACACAAATATTCGGGGTTTTGACAGAAAAAAATAATTGAAACTCATTTATACTTAGAAGTCGATTTCTCTACAAAATTACTTAGTGTTTCAACTTATCGGTTTCGTTTGAAAGTGCAAGAGGAAGTCAGGATATACATAGAATCCGGCCGCTTCGTATCAAAATTCTACAAAAATTTGCAAATGTGGTCTTGCCACATCTCTAATTGATTAGTTTACATGAATTTTTCTACTTCAACTTAAGGCGTGGGGAACCATCACGTGTTTATAATTTGCACGGTTAAAATACGGGGACGCATTTTTGGCGATTTGACTGTGTACTCCCCGCGCCTTTATCTTTCTCTTGTACTTATTATATACATGTAACGTTAACAAACGGGTAGACAATGTTACGCGGTACCGATAAAATCACATGAGTGATAATTGTATATATATTTTATGATTGCGTACATAGAATTAAAATGATTAGTCATAAAGTATAAAGCTAATAAGTATAAATGCGCTCTTGCGTGTTGCATATCTTACAGGGTGACAACGAGAAAAAAGAGTTTCAATTATTTTTTCGTGTCAAAACCCCGAGTATCTGCGATTCTAGATACCGAATTCTGCCAGCGTTATCTATAATTTACTTGGATTGGATCCATTTATGTCACGCCTATGTTTTGCACGCAAATATCGTGCGGATTGTATTGACAGTCTAAAACGTAAAACTGTAAACAGTTTATATTATGTGGGCAAATAAAATTCACAATATGATATTACACAATTTTTATGTATGGTGAAAGAACCTTGATATTCAGTCAGTTTGATTTGGTTTGAAACTAATCATATATAAAATAAGTATATAACCCGTTATAGACATCAGGGCGAACATGCCATATTGTGACATAAAGTATTGCATCAGCATCAGCTTTGTTTGGGCGCATCGAAGACAATATCTTCCCTAGACGGTTAGAGTCCATCTAAATTTGTTTTGACTATTTTATTGTCTTTAATTCGTTGAGAATGTTCACAGTTTACACATCTGACAGGTTACTCCTCAGTCCTGAAGGCAACATATACTCATAAAATGTGCTGACTATACCCATCACTTGGGTAATAATCAAACTTCTTCTATGTCAAAGGTCGTCACATGTTGTAAAATGCGGCCTTATCAGGATAATCCGGTAAACTTGTACCTAAGTGATTCCAATTATGTTGCCACAATATACTGGTAGTTTGTAAAACAGGGACGGGCTAATGTGTACCACAGTTCAAAATTCCTGTACCGCAAGTAAAATGAACTACTCATTATACACATTGTTAATTTAATTTAGATTGACATGTCTCGACAAAAATAGCACATTACATTGTAATTTATTATGGTCACTGCCACTAAGTCTTGTCGGCCAGTCTGGTGTATAAAAAAAATGCCGCCTGGTTATATAAAAGAGTTTGAATTTTGTTTATAGCAATAAAAACAATTATTGCTTAATATAATAAGTCACCTGTGCAATAAAAGAATAAGGAAACTGTCTGAACTAATTGCTATTAGTTTCCTTAATGTACAGTGATAGCCATTAGTGAAATGCGTCAAAAGTTTGCCGGTTTCATGTCATAGCGTACACTTTAAGATGCAATTTTTAAGAGATTGACCAACATTAAGGATCTTGTGATGAATGGTGTAAGGTATTCACTGTCGGCATAATCAAGTGCATAAATCTCTACTTACAACATGCTAATTTTCATCCTATCTTAATTTCAGGAAAGAAAGATATTAGTCCAACATGATGATTGATCCAATCAGAAACTGTTTGTCACTTTCCCAGTGCTCAGATGTACTAGCTATTGTCCATAGTGCCACAGTCAGCAGAGTTGTCAAGAAAACAAGTGATCAAATTTGTCAGGCACTGTCTGAATAACTTTATATTAAAAGCCTTGATCAAATAAAGATTAGAAAGTTCAGTGTTAAAATTTAGAAATCTACTGTGAAAGAGAAAGTAATGTTTGAGTGGTTGCTGAAAAATCCTTTGGTCATAGAACAAAGACTTCCAATGCACAAAATATTTCTTAAATAGTTTACAACTGTGCAGATGTATGGACTACTAGCTCCTTTTATATGCACTTTGCAGCATTCTTGTTTTTCGCTCACTTATTGTAATCGAAAGCAGGATATACAGATGAACTGCAGTGTATATCATAAGTACATGACTGTATATATTATGAATACTACCTGGATTTTTAATCATTTTGTTAATGTTGCCACTTGCCAGTCCTGAGACGTTCCTTTTAAAAGCAGGCTGGCAGAGCAGGTAGGAGTTTGGAAAGAGCTGACCATTTCCTGCTTATAGTAAAAGAGCAATAATTCTGACCATGAGCTGAAAAACTACACAGTGACACTGAATACACCAAGATTTTTGCCATGCAGTTTTCCTAGAAAACAAACAAAGTATATATTTTGATGTCTTTGGTGCTGTAGTATTTGTGTGCGACTGGGTGGCAGAAGACCATAGATCAATCTAGTTAGTCATGTTCAGGCAAAGTTTGCATTAGTTGCATGGCGGACTCAGACAATGGATAAGATGGAGTTAGATAGAGACTACAGCTTTGGAGCATTGAATATAACTTACCGAAATAAAGAAGTTGCCCAATAAATATTTCCAGTTTGAGTAAGGAAATATGAAACATCTCATGATTAAAATGATGATGAAAAGAATATTCTATCGGTGTGAGTGCTGGTCAGAACACCGGGGAACAGTCATCAGGAGTAGATTGTATTGATTGCAAGAACTTGTTCAACAATCAGAGTGAATTAAATAAGTTTTAACTAAATGACGTTCAGTACTGATGCTTCATTTAATTGAGTGTACACTTCATATTTCAAAATACAACTGTAGTACAAGTCTTGAAATTGCTCTACAAAGTTTGACACATTTTCAAGAATAAGTCATGTTTAAAGTCCCAGGATCACATTTACATGTAGCTTTCATTTTATCAATGATTTTATCAAAGATGTCTTGCTGACAGAAAAGACCTTTATTTGTGCCAAAACCATTCCAAACTGCTTTTTAAATCGTACATATCAGAAACATAGTGCAGTATTTTATTTCAATGCTTTTGCAAATAGCAACTCTTTTTCTGAAAGAAAAAACTTGAATACAAAAGAAAGGCATAATTATGTCAACTTCATTGTTTTATAGTGAATAGAACATGATTCTATCATTATCCTATCAATAAATTTATGCAACTATATCAGTACATTTTAAGTGATCCTGGGGCTTTAATATTTATACAAAAATTACATATGGATACAGTCCATTGTATTAAATTTATCAGTGCATTCATTGCAAATGGTAGTCTTCAAATTTACAAAATGTCCATTACATAAAGTTAGTAAGAGACAAGATCATGGCTTTTTTCCTTTTCTTTTACCCATTAGGGCATAGAATACACATTAATTGGCATGGACCGCCACCTCTAAGCACCATAGCGTACAGAGGAATGAATTGGATAATACAGTGGGATATTTTCTAAGTGCCTAGCCTCAAAAGATGTGCAGGGGTATCTCTGGCTTGAGGTTTTTGCAGTGGAAAAAATATCACTTCAAATCAATTAGTGTGATGTTAATAAAAATATTTAGAAAACAAGTTGTTAGAGCTGCCATTGGAAAGTAACAAATGCCACAAAAGTGTTGTCTCACAGTCTGTGACCTGGACCATCAAGATGTGGACCAACTTTCAATGTTCCTTCGGGAGCATTGAAATACATGTCGCAAAATCCCCTTTATTCATCACTGCGACAAGTACATGTACATGTATGTGGGATGCAAAATATTTTTGGGCCCTGGACCAAAGTCTATGAATAGCTTCGTGAAAACGAGTCAAATTGTAAATTAGTGCTTACAACTGAATATAGTCAATGAAAATAACAGTTGTTATATTTATGTAATATGATTTAATATATTTAATTCATATAAGTAATATTAATACTGAACACAATTTACTGTTCTAAACTTGTAATACAAAGAAGTGAAATGTCAATTTCCTTTTAAATAAATATAGGCTGGGAAGCACCTGTCTGAAAATCACCATAACCAGTCAGGGTTGTAACTTGTTTTAGTTATTTTGAAAATAACTTCTACAAGTTATATTTATCTTTTACTCATCACTCACTAAAATAACTTCTGCCACGACAAAATCTTCTGAAGTAGGACATTCTTCAGGTCAACTCTAAGACAATTTTGCCAATAAATCCATTGTGTCTAACTTAAATCATTACTGTCAGCTATAAAGAAAGAACTTGCCCTTCTCTCTCTTATCTAGAGGTATTTGCATTATTATAAGACTGAGGTAATCTGCTTGTAATGAAGAAATTCAGGAAAAACTGAAATGTTGAATTGTTACCTGTACAAGTTGTTTTCAGAAAGTCCCAATGACCCATTTTGGTCACCTCAACTTTCAAGGGAGTTATTTCTTTCAGCAAAGGGAAGCAATTTTATTGACAAAATGTTTCAATTATCACTTACTGTAGTTATTTTCAAAATAACTTAAACAAGTTACACCCCTGGCTGGTAACAAAAAAAAATATTTGAGCTCTTCAGAGAGTTAACTTCCTTTTACACTGAAAACCAACAGTAAAATTAATACTGTGCCGTACTATACAGACCAAATTTTGGTAATGGCTTACCGTGAACTGCAGAAGTAAAAGAAACCGCAGTGTATCATGAACCGCGATGAATCATTACACCTCTAATACTGACAAATAACATCAAGATACAATATAAAAATGCAACCAATATTTCGTACACAAGGTTTTCCTATATTTGACCCTGTGATCTAGTTTTTGACCCAAGAAGATCCATATTCAAACATGACCTAGATTTTATTAAAGGTGGATAATCAAATTTTGGACATGTAACAGATTTGTTTGAAACTTTAACATCTGATCATTTACACTCATTTATGTTCACTTAGCGCTTAATTCAAGTAAGATTTTCACTGGAGGTTTTTAAAAATTTGATTTTCCTATCCTGGCTGCCCAACCAAGATAGAGTTATTTTATCATAAGTACAAATTTGATACACATACTTTGCCTAAGGAAAGATAAATATAACACCTATTGTATTATAGTTGTAAAATATTTGCATTAACAATTATATATATTTAGATGGAATTCATTAGAAATGCAAGTTTGAAAAATTATTATTACCTCCCTTTTACCGATCTTGATTGCGCAACCAAGATAGATTGGAAATAAATGAATTCAGAGGCTACACATAGTTTTAAAAATTGCCTTTTGTTTCAGAATGTTAAAGTATTTGTATATCTATCCAATGCAAATGTAATCAAAGGACTGAAAGTGTTGGAGGGTCGATTGTCTCTGAACAACACAGACTGTACACATACATGTGTAAATATCAGGGCAACCCATGCATGAGTAAAGTTATCAACAAACTGGAGACACAAATGTCCACAGAGTTTGACCTTTAACCATATGTGTAAACTTTACTTTTGATAGGAACCCATGTGCTTACCTTTTGCATTCAGTGACTACATGTATGTTCAACTACCCTATAAAGTATCATAGCTGTGAATGGTAACTGAGAAGTGGAATTTTACAAACCTGAACTGAAAATTCAAAGTTTGCACAACTTTTAATGTCATTCAAAAGTTATGGGATTTGCCCATAGGGTTGAGTGTATTGTGTCAATAATACAAAATAAATTCCTATCCTAAATTGTAGGCAAAAACTGAACAATGAGCAAGATCAAAGAAGACACAGAGTAAATTAATAACTGAACAAGAAAAACAGTGATACAAAGTATCACAGCGGGCCCACAAACAAAACTGACATGTAAATATTCTAGACATTGGTGATGATTGATGTTGAGGCATGGCCCGAAAAGAACCCAAGGAAACCAATTCTGGTTGTACAAGCAAAACCTGACACGACTACTGACTGAACTTTACTGTTATCGAATAATATGTATACAGTATGTCTTATTAACATTATCCTTATAAGTTTGACATGAATGACGTTTTCTATGATTATTTGCTGTAAAACATTGAAAGTGGTTTATAAGTAAAACAGAAAAAAAATGTAAAAATAAAAACTGCATTAGATGGGTTTCGAACTCGCGTCCGCCGCCGTAAGTCAGCTTATTTCAATTTCCAGCATCTCTATTAACTGCTCTATGTCCGCCGATTATAGAGTTATAGGTAAAAAACGAGTTCTTATAAATTTGTATGTCCAAGTCGTTCGTTCGCGCATTAATAGTATTTACGATTAATTACACATTTAAAGAATAACAACGAAATAATATTATTCTATTCTGAAATGTTTTTAAATTATTTAGATTTATTACTATATAATTTTGAAAACAGAAATCGCTATAATGCCTAACAACTGTTTATATGGAACTACTTGTTTGTATGTTGTGCGTTCGGCCGTAAGGGGCCGATATACTCTGTTAACTGTGGTTCGATTTTAACAATCGACCCAAAAATAGAAATTATATTGAAATAAAAAAGAAATACTCAATTTTTTAAATACTTTCAAGTTATACGGGAGTAATAACAAAACTTTATAAAAATTAATAATTGTAAATTTCTAATAGGGATCTAACTATACGTAATGGGTTTTTTTGTTCCTTGAATAAATCTCTAACAGAATATACAAAAAGTAAAAATTGTCATCAAATGTTGCTTAAATGTGAATGGCATTCATTATGACCAAGTTCCATGAAGATCCAGTGAAAAATGCAGCCTCTATTGCATACACAACGGACACAAGGCAATAACTCCCCTTCCTACTTAAACTGAATTCAACTGTCATCTCATTCTGTAATTTTCTGTTCATTTTTAAAACTGTTTGAAATGAAGCTATATATGTAGCTTAAACTCCCAGGACAACAATTACAAGTAGCTCTTATTTTACCAATAAAGATGTCTTACTGGCTCTTTGAGCCAGGAACGCTCGGTCATATGGCAATCGCCAAGCACCGAGGGTAAACAACCCCACTCAGTCAGTCAGTTTGAGCCAGGTAAGCTAATAAGGAAGGCTTTTCATGAAAATGACATTTGTCAACATAGTTTTAGAGAGAATAAAACCTGGTTCTTAACTTCTATCATCATCTTATCAGTAAATATATTTTTCTTTATCAGTAAATCAATGTGACCATGGGACTTTAAGCAGTTAAGTTATCTTATGATGACCTTAACAAATTTCATCCCCACTATTGAGATAAAAAGAAATGTTAAAAACATATTTTCTGTTTGCTTCACCCATGTTATACAAATGTGTTGGCCTAATAAACTTTTTGTTTGCTATATGCAGACCCTGTCATTCAAAAATAACAATTCTGCTTGTGTGTACTATAATTGTTTAAAGGTCCAATACTAACAATAGTGAACATTTAAATATACTTTAAAAAGTACAGAAATAAGTTATTTTCAATAAAAAATGAAAGTTGGTATGTAGAGATTCTAAACAAATCACAGTACATGCACAATTATTTTTCTATGCATTATGAAGAAAGTTAAAAAGACCTGGGTGGTCATTGTGTCGATTCACAGAGATTTCAACATTTTACACATACTTTTCTTCGTGTTCCGAACACTTTCTGTAAATTTTAACCTGCCAATCTTCATTATTTAGTGTCTTGCATAAGGTAATGTACATGCCATTGAAATAACTGTCACTTCATTTTCGCTTAGTAGTGGACCTTTAAACACCATTTCTACAGCTGTTCTCTCTACTATATGTTTTATAATTCAGGATACATCCTTAAGAATGCACACCGACAGAAGTTTCATATGGATTTTACCACCACAGTTTGCAGTATGGCACATATTTTCATAAATATCAGCCTCTTTGCTTTCATGTGTTTCCATTCATTCAATCCAATTTCTTTGATCACTTTGTCTTGTTATCATGTTAGCTTTCATATATTTTACCATTATTTTCATATATAATGACTTGCATATAATTATGGCTATTGCTTAGGATGTTGTTTAAGAATTAATGCTACATACTACTAAGTCAGCACTAATATTCTAGTTGCCCAGGTTATAAAACACATAATTATTACTTACACTAACATGATTGTGCCAGAGCTACAAACTTTATTTTCTGTAGCCAATCAACCTTTGAAATGGTAATTTCTCATTTTTTTTCTCCATCTTTGTGCTCTAAGATAATCATGGTGTGCAGCTGAAGTCATCTGTTAGGTGGCCTTTCACAATCATTCTCTAGTGTGACTATCCGTTCATGATCTTTTTTCAACACAAAAAGTCATAATATATTTACTACTCATTTTCATACAATCGAGCACATCATGTAACTAAAAAATATTTAGTTGCTCAAACAAGACAAGTGTGCACTTCTGGGTGCTGTGGGGCTCGTTTTGGGGAGGCTGCGTTTTTGGTACGTGGCATTCCCTGCTTGATATTATTTTTGTTTTTTTTACAGTATTTCAATGGCATGTAGTTTTCACATACATGTCATTTTCTGTTTTAACCAATTTGCCTTCTGTTTATCTGCACCCATCAAAGGATGCAATCTTTGCTGGAAGTTAATCCTGAAAGGCTCCAATGTTTTCTCAAAAATATATCCGTCATTACATCAGCAATGGTGTGATCTGTAGAAAAAAGAATTATCTGATGAAAGTAATTGTTCATACATGTATTTGTTAACATACCTTATTTATATAACTATATTCAAAATATTGAGCAATCTGAAGGCCCTGATACATCTTTTCTTTAAGTGTGATGTAATTAATTAATTATTTTCGCTAAAATTACTTAATAGAAGTATGTAGTTGTTTCACAATTGAAATGGCAATCAAATTACAAAACAGTAAGAATTCTCCAATTTGTTTGAAATTTGATATTAAAAGTGACCTTATTTAGAGGGCGTATTTTCTTTCTTTCTCCTGGAAGACAGCGACTTATTCCTTTTTGTTGTACATTGCCATCTGTGACACTGGAATGCCAAGCTTGTGACATATCTATGGTCTGAAAAAAAAATTGAAAAAATTATTAATTATTTCATAAATAATCACTTTCATGGAACACATTCAACAAAACATTGAGTAGGCTAATGAGTAATTAACAAATAAACTAAATCAATGCACTTCTGACATTTCTCTCTACACTGTCTATATGTCAGTCATGATAATTAACTAATTAAAATTAGATAATGATTTTGATAACTATTAAAATAAACAGTTACACCCCTATCCCACAAATGAACTTTTAAAGAATAATGTAATCCCCAATTGTCTTTAATGATTAAGTTTTAAACTCATTTCTTACAGAGAAATTGTAAGATTGAATCTACTGATAAAGCTAGATGTTCATACAGTAAGGATAAAATTACTTTTTTTTAATTTTTCTAAAGCCAAATTGAACATCATAACATTTAATGATTTTGTATGTGTCAGTATCTAAACACAAAAATAATATCAAACAGGGAATGCCACGCACCAAAAACGCAGCCTCCCCAAAACGAGCCCCACAGCACCCAGAAGTGCACACCACCAACACACACACACACACACACACACGCACACACACACGGCACACACACACATATACACTACCAACACACACTAGCATACAAAGCAAACACACGAGGACAAAACGAACAATTAAAGGAACACAGTGGGGCACCGCCTTAAGTCATTAATACAGTCTAAGTCATTAATACAACTTTTGACAACAGTAATACAATCTTGCATATAAAAATATCAATATATCAGAAACCATTCAATAATAATATCTCGTAATTATTATGTGCACATATACAAACTTAGTGACCCAAGCCAATCAGTGTAGTGTTTTATGACCCTAGTAATTGCCAAGGGCAATACTGTCCTGTTGAAAAAATGTAGCTTATGAAAACATTGCATACTATTGCATAATATTATGTAATGTGACCACATGGGTCTTAAGACATCAATGATGGACTAGCTTTTGTCTCAGCTACTGTTACAACATGTACAATTAATTTATAAAAGTTGGTAATTGAACTTCAAATAAACTTGCCAAAAAATTAAGATAAGTATTAAACTAATACTTTTAAAATTTTAACATGAAGCCCGATAGATCTATGCCATGCATAGCTTTTAAAACTGAAATTTTCAAAGGTCAGGTAGGCAAATACTAGTACTTGGTAGATAATTACTTAATGGTATTCATTTATTGCAGTAAATGCATTAAAATGAACATTATATAATATAACCTGCAGTTTTGAGTGATGTAAACTAACAAATTTGCTACAACCTGATAAAAAGGTATACCTGTGCACTTCTTATGATTAATATCTTTTTCATTTTAGACTTTTGTAGTGATACATACTCTTAACTAATCATTAACTAAGTACTGTTACATTATATGTTATATAGAATTTGTTTTTCAAACAACTTAAATCTTTTTAAGAGTTCAACTGATTGGCAAGGATAAAAATCTGCATTTTGCGCTATATTTTTGTAACAAATACATAACTCCCAACAATCTTCCTCAACTGTCACACAATTCTCTAAATAAGAATTAGTTTTGCAAATAGTCTGTTTGATATATATGAATATATCAATTTGAATTGTAATAAAAACTTGCTGTATAATCAATTGTGAAATATTTAAGTAAATCCTAAATAAAGTGCTCTATTGTTATCGCATGAAAAAAAATTATATCTAGTCTATATAGACACATACTAGTAATTATGCAGGTCTCATCAGACCTAGTGTTGTTAAATTGTATTCATGACATCTAAATGTTACATTAAAAAAGAAATTTACAATTATTTATAATTGCTGAGAAAGTATTTTTCTAAACCTGATTATGTCTTTGACAGTAGACTGGTTGACTGATTTTAGAAAATGGGATGTGAAAAACTTTAACTAGTAATTATATATATATGGATTGATCAGTGTTTCAGTTTGTGACCTGAAGAATATTGAGGTAACGTTTCCAGACAGACGGACAACCACCATCATGACATGACCTCTACATTATTATTTTCAGACATTCCCATTTTTTTGGTCACCTTAACTTTTAAGGGAGTTATTTCTTTCAGCAAAGGGAAGCAATTTTATTGACAAAATGTTTCAATTATCACTTACTGTATTTATTTTCAAAATAACTTCAACAAGTTACACCCCTTGTTAGAATTTAATCCTGATGAAGGTCTAGATAAGACCGAAACCGGTAGATTTATTAAAATCAGTCTTAATCTCCCCGGTGTGTGACGTGTTGTTTCTCCATTACCCCCCCCCCCCCCTCTAATTTATATGTTACACACCTGTCTGATAAATAAATTATGATATGATGGTTTTATTGATTGAAATAATAAATTGATCAGTTAAAAGTCAGGGCCTTAATTTTGAAGAATACATGGGTTTACAGTTTTAAGACTGTACAACGCAGATATCAGAAGTGTATCGAGTGGACTTGATAGTTATCTCCCTTGAATTTTGAGTAAACTGGATGTATTAAGCTTATGATCTATAGAAAATGAGCTATTTGTAAACTGAACGTCTGATATGGTTGCTGCTGCTGCTATTGCCACAAAAAATACATCGTTGGAAAGCTTATGATCTTAGTTTTCTAAAGATATGCAATTTGATACATTTTATTTAACCACAAACATTGAATCAGTTTCTATAAACCTGACCATATATCGGGAATTTTACATAGAAGTAACATACAGTTATTAATAGCCAGTAACATTTACTCGATAAAAATAGATGGGAAATAGCCCTGTTTGAAACTGTAAACCCATGTTTCTGTCAGATTTTGTATTTTTTAAGTAACCTGTACATAATAATTACATCAAAATTAGTATAAATTTTAATTGAAAGCCCCTTGTATATAAAATGTAACAGATCCCTGAAAGATATATTTTCTTGGAAATAACATAAGGTTTTGCTGAAAAGTAAATTATAGTGCAACAGTACTGTAACAGAAGCTGCTTTGGTTTTTACATATTTATGAAGCAAAAGTCGTCACAAAGTACTGCAGCAACAGGGGACAGACATTACACAAAGTTACTATTTCAAATATATTAAGTCTAAAATAAGGAAATGTGATACTTGTTACTGTTTTAGTCTGTTTAAAAAGGTAATAACAGCATTTTTAACAAAAAAATGATGATGTAACTGAAATTTTCTCTGCTAATAGTTTACAAAAGTAGAACTGCAGCAATGAAGAAACATAAGTTGGATCTTTCAAACTCTACAACAAAGAATGTTATGAAACACTGGTCACTTGATTACAAATTGAGCTTTAATTCATTTTTTTACCAAGCTTGAAGTACTGGCATGACTAGTATAGAAGTATTAGTATCAGATGATTGGGGGGAAAAAAACCCAAAATAAAATGCTTTTTTTTTCAACATAATTTTGATATAATGTAAACAAGGTAACACTGATAGTAAAAAAAAAAAAAAAAAAAATAATATCAAACAGGGAATGCCACGTACCAAAAACGCAGCCCCCCCAAAACGAGCCCCACAGCACCCAGAAGTGCACACCACCAATACACACACACACACACACACGACACACACAATCATGTACACACACACATATACACTACCAACACACACTAGCATACAAAGCAAACACACGAGGACAAAACGAACAATTAAAGGAACACAGTGGGGCACCGCCTTGGAACGGTCAGTGGCAAAAACACCACTGGGGAGCTTAAACCGGTTTATGGTGCGCACCCAACCTCACTCTTACCCCCACCATGTTCCAAAGTCACAGGACAGTGTAAATAAAAGTAATCCCTGCTAGGTGAATCTCTAACACACGCAATGGAAACAAAAGGCATGGTATGTAATACACAAAAATGCTCGTGTATAAATATATAAAAAGCAAACTTTGAGAACCAAAAAACGTATGTACTCAATGCCTTTGCAGAAGGCAGAGCACCAAGAGAAACACCCTTAAGGGCCCGACGAAACAGGCCAGAGGACAGAAATCAAAACAGTTTCGTCCCAGTGGGATTTAAAAACTGCCCATCACAGAGTCCTCCCCCTCTTCCGTCAGACACAATCAAAGAGGGAAGCATAGCGTCCAACTGTAAACGGGTTGAACACCAAACATGCGGTGTGTCTCAAAACAGTTGGGTCGTAACCTCTTTTAACAAAACGTTTTATAATTTTAGCAAATACAGTTGGAAAATTGCCATGACCCAAAATCTTACGAAGTTTGTAAACCACATCCCCATAAAATCGGGTTTTGAAATACCTTCTCGCAGAAGAGTCTTTAGATTACTATTGAATTTCAAAACCAAATCAGAATTACGATAATAAAATTTAGCAAAATATTTACGCAATTTGTAATAACGGTAGCCCTGTTGAAGAAGTTTATTTGTAATATATTGATTACGTTGATTGAAATCCTCAACATAACTACACGCTCTGGCAAACCGAATTAACTGAGAAATGTATACCCCATAAGATGTAGCATGAGGTACATCCCCATCCAAATGGGGGAAATTTACAATACTAAAATTAAAATCATCCCTCTTATCATAAATTTTGGTATGTATAATATTGTTATAAATAGAGAGATGTAAATCTAAAAACGAAGCACCAGTATCCAAATTGTTAGTTTTAATTAACTGGAGTTCCCGGGGATAAATAGTGTCCACCAATTGACCAAAAAACGGGTTATCCATATTAAGAATATCATCCAGATAGCGTGATGTATTATTAAAAGCAGTAACAA
Source organism: Saxidomus purpurata (assembly GCA_022818135.1). Lineage (NCBI taxonomy): Eukaryota > Metazoa > Mollusca > Bivalvia > Venerida > Veneridae > Saxidomus > Saxidomus purpurata. The sequence goes on from JAFMSR010000012.1 coordinate 50,370,852, forward strand.
TGTCTGCCTGCGTGTCTGGAGAAAGACTCAACATAAAGTCTCTTTCATAACAATATAAAAACAAATCTGCGACAAGGGGTGCACAATTTGTTCCCATGGGAATACCGATTACTTGTCTGAAAACTGCATTCCCAAACCTTATATAAATGTTGTTCAATAAAAAGGAAAGGGCTTTACAAACTTCGTCACAGGTCCACATAGTATAATGTTTAACAATACAGCTAGTAAAAAAAGCTTTATCGAAATTGCAGGCGAGAAATGTAACATTCTCCCTGGCAAAAGTCTTTTGAATTAGGGCAGTTAGCTTGTCATTTATCAGATTATGTGGTAAAGTGGTATACAGAGTAGAAAAATCGTATGTACTGACTGAAGTTACTTTGTAATTATTAACTTTAAACTTATCCAGGATTTCGCCAGAATTTTTGATCGACCAAAATAAATGTTTACCAGAGTTTTCGTATACTTTATCACAGTATCTTTTCACGTGGGCTTTTATAGCAGTTAGGCAAGATGTTAATAGTTTTGAAATATTTGTAGTGGTACAAGAGCTTGAATTAGCGATGAAACGAGCTTTATATGGTTGTTTATGTAATTTAGGAATCCAGTACATAGTAGGAAGTTTAATATGTTGATCATCTATACGAACTTTCAAATTAGAAACTTCACTGATGTGATCAGTGACCACATTTTGTTCAACGGAAGGACTCAATATATAAGCTTTAGTGCTATTTAGTTCGTTTTGTAAAACATTAATATAATGTAGGCGTCAAATGATGATAATATTGTTGGCCGCCTTGTCTGCTGGAACTAAGACATACTTAGAATGAAATTCTTGGATTTCCTTTTTCAGATGTCTTAAAGTAAACTTGGGTTTTGATGGAAGTAGGTGTTCATTTGTTTGGTAAAATTTTATACGAGAATCGACAATGTTAAAAATACTTCGTTTCCAAGACGTTAATGCATTTGGATCAGCATTCTCACGACGACACCATTTAACACAAAAAGTTTCGATGGATTCCGCAATATGACCACGACAAGCATGAAAATCAATAGTAGAAGGAATTCTGTATTTTGGTCCTTTAAAGAATAAATTACGAATACGCTTGTCTTTAATAATATCAAAATTACCAGTGATGACATGACCGGCATCTGAATAGCAAAATTTCGAGTTTTTACATTCGCAGTAACACTTGTGACATTATATGCGTACTAAAATATGTTTTCAGTAAAATGTATGTAAGTTCATCAAGTACTTTTTGCATCATAAACAAATTTTGGGTAATAATTTTGAGTCTAATTTTTTATTCCACGGATACATAAACAATTTTGGTTTCCATAAAATTCATAATTTTGTATTGGATGTATAATTTTCACATCTTTAATGGTGCTCAATGTGCATAATTTATTATAGTGCACATGTGTACTTATTCAGTATCATGTAGGAAGTCTGTTTCCTTCAAAACAGGTTTTTAAGGGTGTTTCTCTTGGTGCTCTGCCTTCTGCAAATGCATTGAGTACATACGTTTTTTGGTTCTCTTTTTATATATTTATACACGAGCATTTTTGTGTTTTACATACCATGCCTTTTGTTTCCATTGCGTGTGTTAGAGATTCACCTAGCAGGGATTACTTTTATTTACACTGTCCTGTGACTTTGGAACATGGTGGGGGTAAGAGTGAGGTTGGGTGCGCACCATAAACCGGTTTAAGCTCCCCAGTGGTGTTTTTGCCACTGACCGTTCCAAGGCGGTGCCCCACTGTGTTCCTTTAATTGTTCGTTTTGTCCTCGTGTGTTTGCTTTGTATGCTAGTGTGTGTTGGTAGTGTATGTTTGTGTGTGTACATGATTGTGTGTGTGTGTGTGTGTGTGTGTGTGTGTGTGTGTTGGTGGTGTGCACTTCTGGGTGCTGTGGGGCTCGTTTTGGGGAGGCTGCGTTTTTGGTACGTGGCATTCCCTGTTTGATATTATTTTTGTTTTTTTCTTTTATTTATCTTTTCAAATCAATGAGCTATTTCAAGTGCAGCTGTGTCCATCTTTAATTTTTTTAAATATTTTCATTCTGTGCAACAAGGCAAATCTTATACTGCTAAAAGGCAAATCTTAGACACTTCTCAGTTGTAACTAACAATAATAATAATTTGCTGCTTTAGCATGGAATGACTGGAGGCTTCAGAGGGGTTTTATGACTCTGTGTATTGTACAGTTTTAATCCTGCCCCATGGGGGTTCTGTGGACACCTGGTACTTTATTACATACAGTACACAAAAGTAGATCACCAACTGATTGTGTTGTTTTAGGGAAGGGTGGTTATGTAATATACATGTATCTGAAAGGACCTGAATATTTTTTTTCCTTCACAAGTCCAGACAGAATGCCAGAAAACAAGCATGTTGCAACAGAATTTCAGTTCTTATTTCTACAGTAGTTGCATAAAGTAGTTTCACCACTTTCGTTTCCATTCCACAGTCTCTACAGTAATATAGTTTTAAATGGTCATACCCTTATATTACAAATAGTATTTTGAAGAACTTAAAAATATAAAACTGATGTTGATTTATTTAAAAAAAAATTAAAAAGCGCTTCAATTGATGGAATTTACAGAATTCTATGGACTTTCCCCTTCATAATTTTACAGAAATGCAAAACCTTTTTTTTTCATGTCTTTACTGCAAATTTATTTGTTTTTAGATCATTTTAGTTAATAATAGTTAATTTAATACAAATGACTCCAAAACATTTGCAAGATATTCAAATATATGTGTTTTTTAAAGATCATGTTTTGAGGGGACGGACATTACAGATAACTTTTACACTTTCTTTAATATTATAAAAAGTAGTGGATAGATTTCTATCATTTTTTGGAATGTTAATATTGACATCATTTGTAACAATACTATGACCGAGATTGGCACTTGCATAATCCATACAAAAATTTACAACAGTTAATTACTAGTGGACGGACATTACAGGTTTTTCATAACAAATTAAAATTTCTCAACATATTAGATCACGAAAATTTTATGGTTTGTTGCACACATCTGAATATGACCTGAATCCCATTCTGGACTCTATAATGCCTCGACTCTTCTGTGATTTTTTATGCAGTAAGAGGCCAATAATGCTTCAGAATTTTCTAAATGATACAAGGTCAAGATTCAAAAGAATATTTTTCTACATCAGAACCTCCAAGCAAGACAGGCCTAATTAAAATTGAAATAACATTGCTTCCAAGTTCCAGTTCAGGGCAGAATAATTATTTTGACTCGAAAACTAGTATCGTAACAGCACTTCCGAGTCAACTCGTACCCAAGTCAACTTGTACCGTAGTTCTGGTTTCCATAACTAAATTGGTCTTTTTATTGTGTCAGTTGATCATATTTAATGAGAGAAATAGGAATATTAGCATCAAAGACCTTGGGCTATTCATACCAGTTTTATGAATTATCATTAAAATTCAAATTGAACTTTTTACATCGTTTATTTGTCTTGTTTTACACAGTAATTAATAGAACTCAAAATGCAAAACACTTCAATAATGAATATCTTTTATATTCCCTTGTTTATATTTGCACCTCTCATACAAACCGTAAAATTAGCAGGTGCGCACAATGATGTCACTTACATCCTCGGGTACCTCCATGTTTCAGGGCTTTTCATCCTTATATAACAGAGGCTGATATTCCGCCACTTCCCAATCCAAAAATATAGTATTATAATTATTTCCCAACTTTGGCACAGCAAGTTCCCAAAATGCAAGGTAAGTTTTCCCCAAAGTTTGTTTACATTTTAGTATTTCCGGAGGAAGCATTTGTCTGGTATGAGTGTACTCCAAAAATGGCATAGTAGTCATAATCCCCTTGATGAATTTTACAAGTGTAAAAAGCAGATATTGAATAAAAAAAATTACTGAATGTTTTATTTGTCTCTAGTTTAACTTTACTGTAGCGAATGATTGAAAAAAAAATTGTGAGTAAATTTCACTAAACATGCTAAATTATAATAGTACTAGAAGCATACTAAATTTGTGTCTCTTACCTTCTGTTTCAATGCTTGTGCATTACTGTTTGTATTTGTTATATAATATCAGAGACATATCTATGTCTCTGATAATATACACCAAAGAGAATTGTGTGCTAATATTTGCCACTTGGACTCCTAAATTGCTAAGGTAGCTAAAAAAACAGTCAACATGGCCAACTTCTCAAGAAAAAGTCAATTTACAGGGGCACAGATTGAGGAATTGGCATGAATTAATTGAGGAAGAAACATACTTCCCTATGACTAATATCACTGAGAATGCTAGATGTGCTCTCGTGAGACACTGGTCAGATCATACAAGTGATTCTCAATGAGGGCAAAACGGTATCTGGATCTTGATCATATTTTTATCGTAATGATCCTATCTTATGTCAGTATCTGTAGTGTTATAACTAGAGCATTTTAGCAGGTTGCTGTACCTTGCCCTTTTTTGCCTCCCCCAACTGCCCATTACGGCCTCCCTGGTGTGCGTCTGTTGTTCTCCATAGAACAGAAGATCTAGAAATCTTTTGAAATAATTGAGAAAGCACTTTTCAGCATTGATAAAATAAGATAAAATAAGCTTTTTGCATCATTTATTTATAGAAACATTTCAATTCTTAGTCACTAGGACATTTTCTGATCTTGAAACTTTCCTCAAACACACAGAAAGTGCCCTGTCCCAAACTTAATGCTTCCTGTCCCTTTTTGAGGGCACCCTGTCCTTTTTCGTGTCGCCCTATTGGAGAAAAGGCGATACATAGGGATCGCTTTGTCCGTCCGTCGTACTATTATTGTAAATCTCTTCCCAAAATGGACTTTTATCTCGCATAAATTTCCCAATTGAAAGGCCAAGGCCTCTTCTGAATTTCCAGCTGTTTTAAGTATTAGATAGAGTACTGTTGGCGAGAATAATTATGTTATTTCGAGGAGGCTATGCCTCCGAGAAATGACGTAATTATTCTCGCCAACAGTTACTCTATCTGATTTGTATCATGACATGTTAGTTACTAGTTAGTTTGTTTATACTTATCTATTTTAGCTCAGTTGTGAAGAAAGCTTGAAGCTTGATTGACAGTTCTCATGCCGTACAATATTGTGTGACGTAATATCATGTGACTAAACAAAATTATGTGGTAGAGGCCTCAATCTTTTTTACTGAAAGAAAATCAATACATGTACTTGTTTGCTTTTTTAAGTGTTCTGCAGCCTACAAAATCATATACATTGTTCCCACTCTCGTAAAGTATTATGTAAATCTCGCAAAAAAAATGCTGTAGATATAATTTTCATCATGTGCGAGATGGCACGCATACAAAATGCCGAGGACGAACAGGTTCAGCTGGAATTCCCCAGTATGTTCTAAAGATAGATCATGGAAATTCTACTTTATCGGCAAATTGATCGGCATAACTGCTGATGATTTACCATTGCAGTCATGAAATGTAGACGGGTTGCATATTTTAATACTCTGGGAAATAAATTTAAACTTTAAAAGTGTGACCAATCTAATGATTTGGGCTTCGTCTGCAAAAATGTCGCAGTCAAAGCATTGTGTTTGGCTTCGCGACAAATAAAATAAATGATGCCCAACAAAAGTGAAGAGTTGCCATCCACGAGTACTGACACAACTACAAGTAGAAAAGTTAAAAGTCGGAAAAAGTACCCGAACGATTCAGAACAAGTGGTTGTCGCGGGTTGTAAAAATTTTCAACGGTCAGCATTTGTCTATCTTATAATTTTCATACCCCCAAAAATTGAGATTTACCCCCGGGGATAAGTATGCCCTTGAAAAAAATACTGAGTGGGAACACTGATATACCGGAGCATTTAAGTGTATTTGTTTTTTATTTTATTTTTGACCGGCTGATTAAGACTTTTCCAAATTAATCTTGTAAAACAAAAATCTAGGCAATAAAAAAAACTTAAGTGTTCTCTATTTCAGATAGATCATGTTCTATATTACAGATAGGGCACATGCAGTCTAAGCAGTATAATGTTTTCCTATACAAATATCCAGTAGCCATGATACAGATAAGAAAGACAGACATGTTTACAGTTTCCAATGAATAAAAGCACAATTGCAATGAAATAGAAGATTAATTGCTTGTATTCTTGGCTTCCCACATCCGGGTACTGGTAAATAATTTACATTCGGGAAAGGTGATTCCTCGGCTGTCATCACTGGTTATCTAACTTTGAATAATACAATACCCAAGATTAGAAAAGAAAGAAGACGACAATCTCCCAATACCTTTAATTCTATATTTTTAAAAGCTTTTTTGTTTCATTTAAGATAAAGTTAAACGTGCATATGAGTCAATGGTAAAGACCGAGTTTTCACCTTTTACCGAATGGAGAAATGGAAGCGACCTAATAATCCGATTGGTTAGCTGGTCAGTATGACGTCACGGCGAATCTGATAAAAAAATATCAAGTAAGCATTTCTGCTGCTTTCACTGTATTTATCAATGAGGTACAAGAATGCTAATGTGCACGAAAAGTTGTATCGCTGGGATAAATTTAGCCTAATTAATTTGGAGTTTCAGTGCGACCCCTTTCACAGATCTGATATTTTATAACTGTCATAGTCTCACAATTTCCACTTCGAAGGCAAACCAATTTTACAGGTTGACATTTTACAGCTGTCCGCCTTCTACGTCTCACTTTGATGTGCAAATAGCTGGGAACACATCCCCAACAAAATTATGTCGGGCACTTATAAATGCAATAAAATCCAATATTTGAATGTATTTATGATTTAACATGATAGGATTAAGTTTTAAATGATACTAGCTCAATTCCAAGTTAAGTTTACCTATTTACACACCTGCATCAATCGGAGAAATATAAAAATAAACGGCATATCATGCTGTATGTGTAAACTTGCATGTTTATGTTTCAACATTCATATTTTAAAAAGTGGTGAGAATTTTCATAAAATCTAAAGTTTTCATTTAAAAACATATTTAATTCTTCATCTTAAAGTTAAAGCGGAAAATTATTATTTGAACTAGGTTAACTGTGTATTGTGCGCAGGTTGTACCCAATATTGAAACTACACTTTCCGCCTATTATGGGTCACATTAAAATTAGGCGTAGAGGTGTGACAGTTATAAAATACAGTATCAGATCTGATATTACATAGATGTCTGTCTTTACGGCGGCCGTCATAAATATCAAGAAGCCCTGGCGCACAATTTGTTAGGCTATATCAGATCTGTGAAAGGGGTCACACTGAAACGCCAAAAAAATTACGCTATAACCATGATAACCGTCACTGAAGGTGAAAACTATAAAATATCAGCATATAGAATCGGTTTGCCTTCGAAGTTGAAATAGTTAGACTGGAATAAATTTCATGACAAAGAAACGAAATATCGGCATTTTAAAAAAATATAGAGTGGTGGAACCTATGCTGGCGGTATCCCTATGCTGGTGGTATCTCCGAAAAACGGCTATTTACAGAAAAACAGGTGAAGAAAAATTTTCAGGGTACATTCAGCATTGACAGTCGATGAAATGCTTTTACAGCAAACGTAGTGATAGCCGCGTGTGCAGCTCTGTGACGTCACAGCAGCCGAAACAATTGTACTTGATCCATTTCGCTAGAAAATTTCTTAAATATAGACATCAAAATCACCCAGTTAAAGTTAGCATTTTTGATAAAACTTATTCTTATGTATAAAAATGTATATTCTATGGAAACTGTTATATCTTGTTAGTTAATATTTAGGCTCTAAAAGCTGTTTCCCACCTGTTGGTTGTCAAATACCACATACCGCCAGCATTGGTTCCCTTTGAGGTGAAATTTCAAGTTTTGACATGTGTCGTGTCAATAACCCCCAGAACCACATAGCCAAGTGATGAAGCACATCAACGTCTTGTTTCGATTTAGCAGGGATAACATGTTTTTGCTGAGGCAAATCAAAATGGTTAGGATTTCCTGCTTTCCGAACTGCAGCACTAACAAAGTTCTATGCTCCTGCATTTATGAATAAATTATGCAAATGAACCGCCATATCAGAATTACAGTAAGCGTGCTATTGCGCGCTGGAAATCAACACATGTCCGTTTACAAAGCTCGCCACGTTTAACAGTTTTCTTCCATGTAAGAAAACTTGATGGTTTTTGATTGCATATTGAATGATAAATAAAATAAAAGAAATATGATAAAAATTGACCGATGATTGATAGTTTACGAGCGTTATAAAGTTCAGGAATTCATCGTAACGACTGAGATTCTGTCGCCGATAGCGGCTGAAGATAGCCTTTTAAACCAACTTTAAAATTTTTTTGAACATGCAGACAATTTTTTTCCAATAGATATTTGAATATTCTTTACGAAACTACCAAGTTTAAAATGTGTCCACTTCTTATAAAAAGTGTCTGGGAAGTTAAATTCGTTTGTTTACATAAATTTGTACCGCCATTCCGAAACAAACGTCTGTATTGGTGATAAACGAAATTATACGCTCTATCAAGCAAAGCCTCGGTAGCGCAGTGCCATGTATTCCCGCTTGACACGCGGGAGATCAGAGATCGAAACTCCGCCGGGGTAGGAAAAATTTATTAATATTTACTCTGGACATATTCATTTATACTCACACTTCTATTATGTATAGTGAGAACGGGATTAAAAACGTAATACTGATTCAAAAACGTAACGAATTAATTTGAATATATGGGTTGGGTTAAATGCCCATGCATGCTCTGTGTGTGCGTGATGTTTACATCCGGTCGTAGCATACAAATAGAGAGCAAACTTTGTAAGTGTGCAGATATACATTCAAAATACCTCCAGCATAATACCTCCCCCACTCTATAGTTATGAGAATTATCATTTGAGAATCTAAGTGAAATTTAGAAAATGTACGTATACACAGACTTTACTATGCAATTGTCCTGAGGTACGAGTTGACTAAGGTACGACTCACTACGAGGTGACCAGGTGACTGGTAGTCTTTTATAAAGATGTAGCAATGTCATCACTTAACTTATTCTGGTTTGCAAGACAGATGGAATATATTTGCCGGAGCACTTACCAATTCTTACCAAAGGCATTTAGTTCGGCATACTTTATCAAATATAATCGTTGTCAGATATAAATCATATGTATCTGCGTAACATATCCGTCTATATCATCTCGATGTTGATTGGCTGCACGGTTAGTGTGCTTATTTGATTGGCTGCACGGTTATACCCGGTTCTGCACGATACACGTTTTATTCATAGTTCTGATTGGCTACACGGTTAATCGAGCGGAACCGTGAAGCGTATAGCGTTCGTGTTGCACGCGAAAGAAACCGTGTGCGCGGGGAACCCACACGCAGGCGCCACTGTATGCTTCGTTTCTTGTCTCTTCAGTAGAAAGATCTAACAAGAAACGAATAAAGACGTTGTTATATTTACTTCCTGAAAATATGTTCCTGTAAATATTGCGAAACTGTGAATTAGAACAATCACTAACTTTTCCAATTACACCATACAAGTGATTACACACTTAATCTGTACTTGAGTTGGTTTTGCTGAAAAAACTTAAAGACTTAAAGGCCGGGGTTTGTTTCAGTGAAATACCGGCCGGAAGGCAATTAAGCATATCAGGACCGTAGGGAGGAGCTGTACTATCTAGCAGAGGGTTAACAATACTCTTTAATGTGATAATGTAAAAAAAAAAAAAAAAAAATAATATCAAACAGGGAATGCCACGTACCAAAAACGCAGCCTCCCCAAAACGAACCCCACAGCACCCAGAAGTGCACACCACCAACACACACACACACACACACACACACACACACACACACACACACACACACACACACACGCACGCACACACACACGACACACACACACAATCATGTACACACACACATATACACTACCAACACACACTAGCATACAAAGCAAACACACGAGGACAAAACGAACAATTAAAGGAACACAGTGGGGCACCGCCTTGGAACGGTCAGTGGCAAAAACACCACTGGGGAGCTTAAACCGGTTTATGGTGCGCACCCAACCTCACTCTTACCCCCACCATGTTCCAAAGTCACAGGACAGTGTAAATAAAAGTAATCCCTGCTAGGTGAATCTCTAACACACGCAATGGAAACAAAAGGCATGGTATGTAAAACACAAAAATGCTCGTGTATAAATATATAAAAAGCAAACCTTGAGAACCAAAAAACGTATGTACTCAATGCCTTTGCAGAAGGCAGAGCACCAAGAGAAACACCCTTAAGGGCCCGACGAAACAGGCCAGAGGACAGAAATCAAAACAGTTTCGTCCCAGTGGGATTTAAAAACTGCCCATCACAGAGTCCTCCCCCTCTTCCGTCAGACACAATCAAAGAGGGAAGCATAGCGTCCAACTGTAAACGGGTTGAACACCAAACATGCGGTGTGTCTCAAAACAGTTGGGTCGTAACCTCTTTTAACAAAACGTTTTATAATTTTAGCAAATACAGTTGGAAAATTGCCATGACCCAAAATCTTACGAAGTTTGTAAACCACATCCCCATAAAAATCGGGTTTTGAAATACCTTCTCGCAGAAGAGTCTTTAGATTACTATTGAATTTCAAAACCAAATCAGAATTACGATAGTAAAATTTAGCAAAATATTTACGCAATTTGTAATAACGGTAGCCCTGTTGAAGAAGTTTATTTGTAATATATTGATTACGTTCATTGAAATCCTCAACATAACTACACGCTCTGGCAAACCGAATTAACTGAGAAATGTATACCCCATAAGATGTAGCATGAGGTACATCCCCATCCAAATGGGGGAAATTTACAATACTAAAATTAAAATCATCCCTCTTGTCATAAATTTTGGTATGTATAATATTGTTATAAATAGAGAGATGTAAATCTAAAAATGAAGCACCAGTATCCAAATTGTTAGTTTTAATTAACTGGAGTTCCCGGGGATAAATAGTGTCCACCAATTGACCAAAAAACGGGTTATCCATATTAAGAATATCATCCAGATAGCGTGATGTATTATTAAAAGCAGTGATAATGTCTGCCTGCGTGTCTGGAGAAAGACTCAACATAAAGTCTCTTTCATAACAATATAAAAACAAATCTGCGACAAGGGGTGCACAATTTGTTCCCATGGGAATACCGATTACTTGTCTGAAAACTGCATTTCCAAACCTTATATAAATGTTGTTCAATAAAAAGGAAAGGGCTTTACAAACTTCGTCACAGGTCCACATAGTATAATGTTTAACAATACAGCTAGTAAAAAAAGCTTTATCGAAATTGCAGGCGAGAAATGTAACATTCTCCCTGGCAAAAGTCTTTTGAATTAGGGCAGTTAGCTTGTCATTTATCAAATTATGTGGTAAAGTGGTATACAGTGTAGAAAAATCGTATGTACTGACTGAAGTTACTTTGTAATTATTAACTTTAAACTTATCCAGGATTTCGCCAGAATTTTTGATCGACCAAAATAAATGTTTACCAGAGTTTTCGTATACTTTATCACAATATCTTTTCACGTGGGCTTTTATAGCAGTTAGGCAAGATGTTAATAGTTTTGAAATATTTGTAGTGGTACAAGAGCTTGAATTAGCGATGAAACGAGCTTTATATGGTTGTTTATGTAATTTAGGAATCCAGTACATAGTAGGAAGTTTAATATGTTGATCATCTATACGAACTTTCAAATTAGAAACTTCACTGATGTGATCAGTGACCACATTTTGTTCAACGGAAGGACTCAATATATAAGCTTTAGTGCTATTTAGTTCGTTTTGTAAAACATTAATATAATGTAGGCGTCAAATGATGATAATATTGTTGGCCGCCTTGTCTGCTGGAACTAAGACATACTTAGAATGAAATTCTAGGATTTCCTTTTTCAGATGTCTTAAAGTAAACTTGGGTTTTGATGGAAGTAGGTGTTCATTTGTTTGGTAAAATTTTATACGAGAATCGACAATGTTAAAAATACTTCGTTTCCAAGACGTTAATGCATTTGGATCAGCATTCTCACGACGACACCATTTAACACAAAAAGTTTCGATGGATTCCGCAATATGACCACGACAAGCATGAAAATCAATAGTAGAAGGAATTCTGTATTTTGGTCCTTTAAAGAATAAATTACGAATACGCTTGTCTTTAATAATATCAAAATTACCAGTGATGACATGACCGGCATCTGAATAGCAAAATTTCGAGTTTTTACATTCGCAGTAAGAAGGGGTATTTGTTTGAACATCTAGGTCGGAAACAATTTTATTGTAATTGAATATAACATTTCTAACAGGTGTTTTATATTTATAACAGATAATAGGAACTTCGGAGTTTCGGAAATACTTAGGCACAGAATCAATGACACGTCTATCACGAAATATACTGGGTATATCGATGAAGTCAATACCTTTATTAATGAAATGAATTTTAAGAAAATGTCTATCATGATCAGATTGAGTGTCAATATGTGGACGGAGAACGTGTTGTGTGTAATGTTGGATAAGATATGACACAGTGTAAAACGGATCTGTTTGAATAACGTACTGGTCCGCTTCCTCGTCTAGTTTTTTAAGAGACTGAATAGATAAAGATGTGAGACGAGAAAGCATTGAATGTCTACCAGAGTTTGAAAGAATTATATCGAGGTCTGCAACAGAAATATTGACTTTAGATTTGCGCTTAATATTACCATTGCGTCTAATTCCATGAGACCTAGATTTACGTTTCCTAATATTTAAAATTGAAAATATATCGATATCAGGGTTATTAGAGATATTACCTTCTTGATAAATATTATCATTTAAGCCCAACGGAAACGGTGACTGTAAATTTTTTATCCATTTGAATTCTGCTAAATGTCTGGCTTTGATTTTAAAACTAGATGTACAATTTATATCATAGACGATTTGCTCTACTGGCTGAATGGTTACCTGATCAATTGTATGGCCAGATTTACGAAAGTGTTGATATAAAAATGTAGTGAACTTCTTCCGACTTCGCATTTTGTAAGAATGCTCGCGGAAACGAATTTTTAAAGATCGCCCAGTTTGCCCAACATACTGAATACCACAATTGGGTGCGTTTCAAGTCAGTACATAAATCATGTGGGACGCATTTCAATCAACACAGAAATCGTCTGCTGGATGTTGGGAAGTGCAATTTCAGAATAAATAACATAACTTACTGTCCACTTTTGTGAGCCTTAGGGGAAAGTCACTTCAATAAATTTATAGTAATTTTCAGTTATTGCAATGTTTTATTGAAGGATTAAACATTGAGTTAAGGGGGGTCACTGCTGAAATTCAAACTAACAAGAAATTTTATTGACCCCGTTTTTTATGGAGACTAACATATTGCTAGTTAATTTCTGGAAAAATAATGATGGGTCAATGACTTAACTTTTTCGCGATATTAATCTTTAGTGATACACTATCAAATAAGGTGCTTAATGCAAAATTAGCTAGAATTTTCGCATTGTAAACGTTTATGTATGTGGTGTATGTTTCAGAAAGGGTATCAATTTTTAATCTCTTCTAATGTAGTATGTCATACTTTAGGATGAACAATTAGAGATAGTGGTATTTCTATCATCATCTTAAAAATATTCGCTCCTTATTATTACACCACCCACTTTACTAAAATTCATTTTTTCAATTTTTGATCAATGAATATTTCATGATAAAGGAATAACAAGGTTTTTCAGATATTTTGCCTACAGTTTGATTAAAACCTCAGTTTTAGAATGCAAAAATAAAAAATGGAGGTCAATGTGCATATAAGAAAGAAATTCAATAAAAAATGACAAAAAAATGTGTTTTTTAGATTTCGACGTGCTTCGAGATATGACGGCATAGGTCTGCAACAAAGAACTGTAAAAGTAACTAGTTATTAATGATTTTTTATATCCTAACAATTCTTCTTGTAATTCAGTTTGAATTAAGCAATTATCTTAAACGGTTTTTGAGAAATTACTATTTTTGTACCCCTACCCCCATTTTGGCATATGACAAAATTTGTCAATTTAGTCACAAAATTTGAGGTCAAAATATTTTTTCTCAAAAATGTTCATTTTTTACACTAAAATATTCCTATTGTGCCTAAGTTTAATCCTACATAATTATTTTTTCCAGTTAACTCTTCATTTTTTAAATATAACACATGTAAATTTCCGGAAGTGCAAAAATCCAAAACCTCACCAGTGACCCCCCTTAATGTATGTTTCTCATGTATGTTACATGTACATTTTCTGTATATATGATTTTCTTCTTCCGAAAAGTGTGACAATGGCCAGTTAACTATATCAGGGAGATATCATTTATCTAGATACACACCAGAAAGGAATGTCACTTAGTTCTGATAAATGCCATTAATTTTGATAAACATTCAAGGTTATTATTATATGAGGAGCAAGTTTGAGAATGAATATTGTGGAAAACCATAACTAGGACATTCATGGGACTATTTATTTATACCAGATAACATTTTATTATGGGATGAAACTTATTACAGCTATAATTATGCATAAAACTTATATAATATAGAACTGTTCTTTACAAAACATTACATGTGGAATTTTCCCGCCTTATGTCAATGTGTGTGACTCATACAACGGCTGTGATATTAGTAGCTCTCAGCCAATGGAGTAGCTGCCAATCATTGTAGAAGCAAACTCAAATCTTGAAGGAGACAACACAAGTTTTTTTCCTGGGAGTCACACTTTTAGACAACCAATGAACTTAATTTTTTCAGACTTAATGACATTTATGCTAAAGAACATTAGTGCTAAATTTCAAACAAATCCGTTCTTATATTTCATTGAAATTTTGTTTTAAACCGCTGATGTTGTTAGCTCAGCGTATGTAACGCAAGTGGCCATTTCTCTACCTGAGCCATTTTTATAGTTTTTCCCCGGCCTTTAAATATAACGAATCCAAGTGCTAAACTAATACAAAAACGGATTGTAATTCTCATTCGACTTCTTGTCTTAACAGTAATATGCGGACATTTACAGGATTGTATATTTAGCAGATGACACAGATATTCCTAACTTGTCGAAACATAGACTATGTGTGCAATGAACGTAAATTGATAAATAAATACAATTTCAAAGAAGAACCTTTGGCGAAAAATGCCTCATTTTACAACAATTAATCAATATAGAGGCTTTCTGTAATAAATCGCATCCACCCATTAATTGTTCAACAATAACTTAAGGGCCCTTAAGGGTGTTTCTCTTGGTGCTCTGCCTTCTGCAAAGGCATTGAGTACATACGTTTTTTGGTTCTTAAGGTTTGCTTTTTATATATTTATACACGAGCTTTTTTGTGTTTTACATACCATGCGTTTTGTTTCCATTGTGTGTGTTAGAGATTCACCTAGCAGGGATTACTTTTATTTACACTGTCCTGTGACTTTGGAACATGGTGGGGGTAAGAGTGAGGTTGGGTGCGCACCATAAACCGGTTTAAGCTCCCCAGTGGTTTGTGTGTGTGTGTGTGTGTGTGTGTGTGTGTGTGTGTGTGTGTGTGTGTGTGTGTGTGTGTGTGTGGTGGGTACTTCTGGGTGCTGTGGGGCTCGTTTTGGGGAGGCTGCGTTTTTGGTACGTGGCATTCCCTGTTTGATATTATTTTTCTTTGTTTACATAGATTATTTAATGGTGCACGCTACTGCGGCGTTTTTTAAACCGCTGCATTTTTCGATAATGACTGGGAATGCATTGCTGAAACTTTTTGGATAAGTTTTGATACTTCCAAAGATTCTATTATTTATGTTTTTGAGGTTATTTAGTTGACATCAGTTATAAGGTATGTCCCTTTAAAGAATATTTTTGTAAGATATAAAGTGTATATGATAAGTTATATGACTTACTTATCACATACTGTCTATTGAATTTCGTGATTAAAGCAGGTACGTTGCCTCGTCGTTTCAAACTTGGTTAATGTTTTAAAAGTTTCGGAAAGAGTGAGTCTTTTATATTGTTATAACTGTTAAATGATTTCTACTGATATAATATTATCAGAACAGAAGTTTAATACTCTAAATTTTTAAAACCTACACGCCGTAATTTGACGTTAAGCAATACACTATTTACAATATAATTAAATGCATTTTACTGGCTACTGTAACTTATACTAGAATAAAAGGTATGTTCCACGGTGGCTAAGTAGCAAACAAATTGGTTAGATTTTGACATTATATAACCAATCTAAGTGTTAGAAATATACTCTTATATATGATACAGGTCTTTGATATTTAGCTTCTTATTGGTTGATTTCGAGGTCATGTTGAGTTTGAACCCATCATAAATCAGAGATTTAATCACTTCGAGTCGTATTTTACTTATATATCGATGTTTTGATTTATTATCACCCGCCAAAGGCGAGTGGAGATTGTATTGGCGTTGCTCGTCTGTCCGTTAGTCCGGAGTCATAACTCAACTACGAATGGATATGATCTAATAACATTTGAAATAAGTGAACAATAACATTATGCCGCTCATTCTAATATACTAATATTTTTAGAAATGAGGCCCCTTAAGAGCATGTGTCGCTTTTCTTAAATACTCTTTTTAGAACTTAAGTTTTTGTTTGTTTTGTTATACTTACAGTACTTATCAAATTTATCTTACAACAACTATGCTCTGTATCACTGTATGATGCAGAAAAAAAAAGAATAACCCCTCAAAAATGAGGCCCTAATAGAGTGGTGAAATTTTTTTAATGTTTTATTTTCTGTAAAGGCTGGTCAGAATTTGATTTTTTGCCCACAAAATCACCTTCGTATTCGCTAACAAAGGAACATTTTTTAAAAACTAGAATAATACGGAAATGTAGTCCTTAAGGGGACGTTTTGCTTATCTTACATAGTTATTAAATGATATGTAGAAACTTATCGTCTGCAAGAAGTATTACTGATTTAATTAAACTGACAACAATTAAGTTCTTTCTGACTGTATCTTGAAGAAGGAAACAAATACCTTGGAGATGAGGCCCGTGTGAGTGTTTAGATTTTCCCTGAAACAGACAGACCAATACACTTTCCAGTTGTTGTTTTTTCCAGCAATTTGCTTCATTTGTAGGGGTATATAAATTCACTGCATTTGCTTGTTCCTATTCATTCTATGCAAGTCCAAATGTATGGTTATTTTAAATTTTACAACCACTTTTATGTTTCGAAATAATCCAAACGTTTACCAATATTGCTGTTAGCTGCTTTGAAAAAAGAAGCATAAACAAACTGTACTTTTAAATAGATATAATACATTTACAAAATACTAAACAACGTCTAATGATTTCCCTTAAACTTACTTGGATCACCGACTTTTATATATGCTTATATAAGAACATCCTTTCGCAAACAACAAGGCCTAAATCTAAGACATAAGGCCACACCAATTTGATTAATAGTTCTTCGGATTTTCCGCTACTTCAAAATCCCAAAGTGGAAAAAAAAATTAAAAAATAACCCGCCGCATGTCTGTCAGAAATCAAATTTTATTTTTTGGGCAGCGCAAAAATTCGTCGCTAATTTCAGGTACTTTCGGTTCATTCAAAACACTTTTCATTACAAGCGTCTCAAATTCAAGTATTCGCGTAACAACTCGATTTCCGATAGTGAACATGGCGGCAATGTGGTTTCGGTAGATCAGTTGTAGATCATTACCTCCATCCACAGACAAGAGTACATAACTCTGTGAAGGATTTGTCAGAATTATGCCCCTTTTTTGATTTGGAAAATACATTGAATATGGGTAAAATTCACCTGTTTACTTAATCCTTTGAACTGTTGCTGTGAAACTTGGAATACTTGTTTTAAATCATTACCCCAATCTGTAGGCTAGAAAAGGTAACTCTGTCAACGATTTGTTTTTAATTAAGGCCCTTTATCGACTTAGAATCATGGTTAAGGTTTTTGCACTAGTCCACTTTTTAACTAAACTGTTAGAGATATTACTTAGAAAGTTGATATACTTGTTTACCATCATGATCCCAAAACATAGGCAGGAGAGGGTAACTCTGTGAAGATAATTCTTGATTTGAACTTACAAATTCCTAGTTGAAGTATTGAGTGCAACTGGCACTGTCATGCACATATATCATCAACCACTTGTATTATTTCAAAACTTTGCTGTAGTATTCAGGGTTATCAAACAATTAAGTTTGATAACTCTTGACTTAATATTTGTTACTTGTGACCCTCGTTTATTCAGATCCTTGTTTTTTTTCTGTGAACATTTTGTTTTAGGACAAGCACTACTGACAGGTCTTCATATAATTACATATAAAGATAGGATATATAATGATTTATGTCATGGGACCTTTTTAATTTTGAGAAGTAAAAAAGGTCAAAATATCAAATTAAAATGTGCCCGCCACTGCGACATGTGAAATTTTGAAAAGTAAATAAAATATATATATAAAAAGTGCTCGCCGCATGTGAAATTTCGAAAAAAGTACTCGCCGCCTGTGAAATTTTGAGAAGTAAAAAATAAAATTAAAAACAAATTTTCGCTCGCTCGCCCCATTTTTTTAGAGAAAAAATCCGAAGAACTATTAATCAAATTGGTGTGGCCTAATGCATACAGCATTAACTACAGTGGTGTCTGCCTATAAATTCGCAGTGTTTGCGTGAACATTCGAAAAGTGCAAACCGAAAATAAGTTAATGCGCATGCCCAACGTTCCGCGTGTAGGAAACTGTGCAATAGCTAGTGCGCATGTCCAGCGAATATTCGCTGAACATGGAACATGAATATATTTTCGGTTTGAACGCGAGGGAAACCGTGCAAAACGTTTCTCGATCGTATCTGTTACGAATGCTTCTCAAATGTTCATGCAGACACACGGGGAACTTCTTGGTAGGCGCCACTGTAGTTAATGTCGTATGCATAATGTACTTGACCTTCGTTCAACAGCGCATTTATCAGTAGGCTACGTGTCATGCTCTCAATAACAACCGGGCCAATTACAGAGCATGTCAGGCAATCACTTGCACTTTTGTCAACAATTTTTGTGTTCCATTTATCCAATCAAACTCGCTGATCTAAAGTGAGATCGGTATTCGGCATGCTCATATTTTATGCTAATGCAGTATGGAAAATAGCAGTAAATCAGTGGAAATTCCAGAATAATGTATCATGGAAGTCAAGGAACACTGACAAATCCTGTGTCCAGAGGGTGGTGCTGTCATTCGCTGGTAAGTTAACCGCAGATATTCAAATCCACTGAATCGAGTTTATAATTATTTCGATAAACAGATAGCTGATTTACGCTTGATTTAATACAGGGACACTGCTGAAAGTGCAACTAAATCAAGTTGGTGTCCATCTCGGAGTTTAGTAACCATTTTATTGGCATAATTTTACCAGAACTAAGTTTATACACTAACTATCTTTAGTCTTTCAACGTGCACGTCAAAAATGCCCTCCTGGTATTAACTTAACTCGTACCCTATTGACACTTAGTAAACTCATACCTGTCCTGAATTAGCTAAGTGACGTACCTTGTTAACGCTTGATTGCTGCTATTTGCGCAATATAAAACGGTGCAATATTATACTGATATTAAACCGCATTTATGCTTGTCTCAAAGGAAAAGTGATAAAAAACTGGCTTGGTGGACGGACATATGCTACTATCAAATAAATACTTTGTTAAGCTTTCTTAAAACGTCGATTTGACCGTTTAAATCACGTGACATTTCGATATTGTTACGGCATATAGCTTCGTGTTCTACTCCTATTTAAAGTTCACATTTTAGGAGTTTGATAAATGATAAACATTTTCTACTGGATTTTTTCTCTTCTAATTTTGAATAAAATGAATGTCATAATTTAGACAAAGTAGTTGGTGCAAGCAAGAGAAATCAGCCTATTGTTAAATACAAAAAAAGAATAATAACGATAATAATAATAATAATAATAATAAACCAAAAGTCAAGGTAGCCGGTTCCAGGGATCCTCGGTACCCAGGCTATTAATACCATTCATCGTCGGAGCCCACGGTCTATTACGGAATAGATTCATGTATTGTATGAATAGCTTTGGTACCGCGGATGTATATTCCATAATAGACCGTGGGTTCTGACGATTGGTCCAGGTTACTTCCTTACAAATTTTGTACAGTAGTACAGCCCAGGCAAAACCCCGCGTGTATGCGTCCATGCAGCGAGAATATAAGAGAATGAAATCGTGGATCCGCGGATGAAAATCGAATGCCCTTCACCGCAACAGCAAGTCCCGCGAGGGCACGGCGTGGACTGTTCAATACAGGTAAGAGCGATGAAATAGAATGTAATGTATAATGTACATATGTATAGAAAACTGTGTTTTGGAATAATGATATCTGCAATATTATTACCAATAAATTATCAGGTTTAATATTTCAAGTAACACTTTGTATCGCAAAAAATCATAATTACATGTATGTTTGAACGTGTTTCAGAAATATGAGATGAAAATTAACACCTCGTCCAATACGACTTTTTGGCATAAATCATAATTTGAATACAATTATTTTTCATAATGTGCTGTTAGTTTTTGCTAAGAAAACCTTGATGGATCGTGAAGTTTTATATGTTTTTTACATCTAAATTCATTCTTCAGATGACCATATAAACTAATGTAGATAAGATGTGTTTTATTCTTCGTTTCCCTTGTGAAAAATATTATATCCCTGAACACAAAGTGTAAGGGTGTATACTGTATACAGTTTGTCTGTCTTTCCGTCTGTCCGTCTATCTGTAGACGGAATCTTGTGGACACTAAACCTCAAAATCCCTGGTCATAATTTAATGATTTTTCACAGAAGTGATAACTGCAATGCCTTGTTGTGCATTGTCATTGTTTCGGATCATTAGGTCAAACGTCAAGGTCACATAGTAAAATACTGTGGACGCTAAATAACCAAAGTCCCTGATCAGACTTGAATGATTCTTTACATAGAAACGATAAGTACCATGCTTAATTGTGCATGATCCACATGTTTCGGGGAACTAGGTCAAAGTCGTAGGGGCTTGACATTATAAGATATTGTGCGCTCTTAACTTAAAAGAAATCTGCTCAAATATTGATAATACTTCACAGAAATGATAAGGACCATGTCTGAAGCTGTGCAGGTCCAAAATTAAAAGCATCAAATGATAAATATCTATATGTCAGTGGGTGTTCGGGGGGGGGGGGTATTCATCACCTTCAGTGAAAGACAGAAAGTATCAAAAACAGGTTGAAGATAATATTTAAGCCTCGTGATCACTTTAAATGTTAGTGATTGAAGAAAAGCCCAATAGAATAACGAAATAACTAAGTATTACGGGTATCTACTTTTAACAATGCGAATTGTGATTTAGGTAAAGCAACTTCAATTACCATTCGAACACATAAATAACAATTTGATGCTACTACACTAGAATGAAACGAAAGTAATTTGATCATTCAACAGTTGAAACATGTAAAAGTTAGCTCTGCAATTGTACAAAAGTCATTATTGTTGCGCCGTAAGCAAAACTCCTTCATTCATCCATTCAATAAACGTACATTAATTTTTACTATATCTTGTTTATTTTAGCTAACAAATAAGACAGCTGGAACAGATCAGGATACCAGTTTATAGCACTGTCACCCAGTTTGTATAAAACGAAGTCAAAGGAAATATCGCCGCAGGTTTAAAACGCGACAATATACATCAAGTTTTTAAAATCGCAAATATTAGATTCGCTAAAAATAAACAAGAACCAAGGAAGTTTCTTAAGTTAGATTTTAAATGTTGGTTTCGTTTAATTATCAGAATACACTATTCATATTAGGAGATATTTTTACCCCAACACAGAGTGTTTATAATTTACTACAAAATCATCCGATTAAGTGCAATGACCTGGTCTATTAGTTTTACGTTTGTCTCAATAATAATTATGTGCATAATACTTATAATCGCAAACATTCACAGTGCATTGTTTACGAAAAGGTAATCCCGACGAAAGCCGCGAAACCTTTAACAAATATATAACATATGACGTTAGTATGAAGGTGTAAAGAGAACAAAAGTGCGTGCTTTAGGCCGACATGAGGCAAGTGAGACTACATTTAAGGTATTCGACCCATAACAGATCGGTCCTTTCCGGGCGATGTCGGTAATTTTCGTAAGTAAGCGGATTACTCTGTTTTCATCGTTGTAATACGCTTGAGTTGTCGTTCTTGGCGGTAGCCTTGATAAACAACATGGCGGCTAGACGTGATCCATTAGGGAGATTTTGCAAGAAAAAACTGAAGATGCGGACGTTTTCTCCTCAATGTAATGTTAAAACTGAACATAACTATAGTGTTGAACATGTTTGCGCAGGGCGTGAATGTAAAGAGACTATGTGTCCGCTTTTGAATTATATAAAGCTTTGGAAAAATGGAAGTCGTTTTGGATGGAAACAAGGTCGCCGAATCCTCGAATTCGATGCATTACTATCAGAATTAAACTCATGTAAACGTTGCCATGTGGGACCTATACCATTGACCTACTACAATTTAGTGGGCGAAATGCAGAAGGGTTTAGGGGGGTAATCTATATGTCAAATGTCAAAATGTGGAGTGTGGACACATCAAATTTGTTCCTTATGGAAGTACCCACCGGGAGAGAAATACAGGAATGCCATGTTTTTCTGTAAATACAAAACTTGGAACTGGTAAGTTTGTTTTTGATATTGCAAATTATCATTCTTTGCCAGTAACATGTATGGGATAAACTAAAAGACAGATAGATATTCACGAAGACACTCACTGGTCGTACACAAATGCAGGGAAAATGACACTCCTTGTCCTCGTTATATGTCTGGCCGAAAAATTACATTATGTAAAGTGTAGTTCTTTCAATGTTTAAGATCATCAGACCTTCAAGTCTTTACACAGCTGACGACCCTTGATTATTTACAAACTCTTACTGTGTTGTATTCCGTTTATCGATAGTTACTACTAAATTATTTTAGCTCGGTTGTGAATAAAGCTTGCAGCTTATCGAGTCACTACCAAGTCCGCGCCTTGGAAAAAACAGTGCTGGTATACGAGGTGTTACGGTCGTGACCCCTGAGGGGCTCGAACCCGTAACCTCCGGAATGAGCTGCCGACACCTTGACTTCTACACCGCTCCTCGTTCATCGATATAGTCACAGAAAGCTGGCTTTTTTAAACATTTATTTGAATAGTAACCTGATCGGGAGACTGCACGGTTAATAAAATATGTTGAGTTGTACAATTTATATCCTGAGTTTGTTTTTTTTTTTGCAGAAATATGTATACCACGTTAAATACTGATTTTAAAAACTGATGTTCATGTAACAATTTGAATTAATATATAATAAGTCACATTCAGTGATCCACAGAATAAATCTAACCTGCTCATAAACAAGCTGAAACAGTATACATGTGTATTTGTTTTGTTTTTTTGTTAAATCATAAATGAAACACTATTTTCAGGAAATGTCGACCTGATTGCGATTTGTTTGAGTGAATGGATTTTTCTACGTAATGTGAATTTATGTTGAGTTTTTCAAAAGCTTGGGTGAACAGTTTTCATATGCATACTCATTGACTTAGCTGCAGAAACACACAGTTATGTGTTTTTGCAAGGCTTGCTTTGAATTTAAACATAAAAAAGAACTGATAAATTGTGTGTTCCCTTTCAGCAATGATTGACAGTCTTCGTGGCCCAGATAGCGTCAACAATTTTTGAACAACATTAAACATGAAGCCCATCAGCAACAAAAATCTGAAAGTCATAGAAAGACGTGCTGGATCCCAGGTCGAAGCAGAATCACAAAAGTCAACAAATAAAGCTGCAAAAGAGGCATTCAAGCAAGAAATGAAGTAGCCCACTTCAAGTTTGAATACCTTCATTTTCTGAAGTTTGTTTAAAAACCATTATGTTGCAAACAAATAATTGATAGATTCTGCATATTGCAAAAATGTTAAACCTTTTTCGAAGAAATAATTTAAAATGGTTTTTAAACAAACTTCAGAAAATGAAGGTATTCAAACTTGCTGTATCTACAGCACATGCCATTCCTGTGCATCGTTTGCAAGGAAACGTAGCGGCATGTTTCTTTTTTTCTGGTCTGGTTACCATTTTTCTGGTGAAGCTCTTTTCTTTGAATAAAGTGCAGTTGGTGTCTAAGTCTGTGAATTTGTCATGCTGGAAGGAAACACTATACAGGTGTATAAAAGTTTGTAAAACATAAATTACTCTGGAACTAATACATTTTTTCAGTATACTTCAAAATACCTATGGCCACTGCTCAACACTCAATAAGCTTGTATAATCTATAATGAACATGGCAGTCTTTAGTAACAAGTGTCCTTTTACACAGGTCTGACTGTATAGTTACAACTGCTAAAATCTGCTAAAATCTTCCACTCGCAACATATCAAAGAGTAGTAAAGATACAATGAACTTTCCATTCATACAAAGCCACATACCTTACCTTACTTCTTCATCAACAACCTCAGGTTGAACAGTGACTGATGCATTAGAAAGGTGACGGTTATATGTTTCATCTTCTTCATCTGACCATTCATCAGCAGAATAAACATTGTTAAATCAATAAAATTAACCAACTTGTATAAAAACATCATCAAGTATATCTAGACATATTCTGAAAAGTGTTTGTCTCTATTTTGAAATTCTTTTCTACTAAAATTAATTGAAACTAAAACCTTAATTAGCTGAAGTTTATGAATGAATGTATGAAAAGTTATATACCTAACTGAGGGAGAAGTGCCTGGTAACAAGCCAACACCCAGATTCTCTATAAAACAGTGAAAACTTTTCTCTGCTTCCTTGCTTTCTTCCGTAGCTATTTCACTGAAATAAAGATACTTCAATTGATCTACTGTACATGAACTTATTATCAATACTGTATAAAATTTACTCTATGCTCTAATTTTCATGTAATTAGTTATGAAAGTTTGTGATTCATCTTTAGTAAATAACATCTAACATTATTATGTTATGTAGAAGAGGTATAATATGACACTTGCACTTCCTTGCCATTGAGCTTGCTCTAATTATAAAGGTGTAATAGAGTGTCCGCTTAACATACTGGAGGTCTAGAGTTCGAATCCAGCTCAGGGCGAAATATTTTTCATGGTAACATATACAATACCATGTCATTATATGGAAAAAAGTCGTACACTCTATCGTTCGTTATAGAACATGTAGGACATGTCAGTGGTGGAAGCGAAATCTGCCATTCAGTAAAGTCAGGAGTTACAGATGTGTTCTGAATCACATTGGCAGTGCACGTTTAACGGAACGTGCAAGTGGCATCCAAGGCGTTAAAGAGTTAGCGGCAAGTGGCACACCAATGGAGTACACGGAAGGCGATGGTGACAACACTACTATTGCAAGAGTGCAAAAAAATTTAAACACGACATTAAAAAACGTTTTGACAGAAACCATATTGTAACAAATGTTGGGAAGGCGCTTTATGCACTAAAAAGTAAGACAAAGAAATTAAGCCAATATATTATAATACATTTACAAAAGTGTCTCAAATATGCTTTTGCTAAAAATCAAGGACATAAACATGAATTACAGTACCGCCAGCGTTTCACTTCCGCGTTTTCGGGAAAATAACCGTTTTTCGTTCGTTTACCATGCGGTAATCGTTTAACCGTGTAACCGTTAAACGAAAATTCCCTTCTGCACATGCGTACCGTGAAACGTGAATTTACATTTGCGCATGCGCCGCGTGAAACGAGAAAGCGACATTAAGCATGCGCATATATATTTTCCTCGCCATTTTTATGGGATATTCAGTAAAGCTTTCACCATTCGTTTACAGCATTCTCTAGGCTTTATCGTCCAATATATTCGGTCGAAATAGTAACCATCGTTTCGGAAATGTTCTAACTAAGAAAATGACTCGTCACACTTGTACATTTGATTTAATAAAAAAATGTTTAAATTTACAAATTTCGGAAATGTTTAATGTTCAAGTCAGTTTACACTTCATATTTCCATTCTTGAAGTATCATTAAAATCTTAAATAAATTAAAATGTTACAATTAAATAAATACCATCATGACCAGTAACGCTACGCCTAATAAAAGGGGTTAATGTACTGGTGATGGGCGGAATTATTCATTATGATTTTGTAATAAAGAATGATGAAAAGTATAAACAATAATATTTAATTGTGTCACACTTAGCTAAATAACTTCAGCAAGTAATCACTTTATTGCCACACGCCTTAGTCACTTAGCTTGGAACTCACTGGAAATATTCCCCATAAAAAGTGATCCAGTATTCCATAACATTCCTGATAACATTTGAATGCCAAAGAAATTTGAAATCAAGTGAATAACCAGAATCATGCAAAGTATTTCTGCAATAAACCGGTACCTCTCATGGCTATCAATGGGCCTACTATCAGAAACAAAAAAGCAACGTATAGCAAGTTGCTTATAGTTCTTAATTCTTCTTCACTTTAATTAAGAAATAATAAATGTCTCCCTGTCTTTTATCGTTGAATAAAATATAGTCAGGAGTTTAGTTGCGTAGGGATTTGTTGCATCTAAACGACTTTCTTTGAAAACTATCCCCAACTTTATTTAACGCGTAGTATTACTTCATTGTATCCATAAAACACGAAACTACCATTGGACGCACTTGTTAACATATGTCACGTAGTTGCATCATTTACCGCACGCTGTCCTTGGAAAAGCGTGCTGAATTTTTAACGTTAATTAAAATATGGCTTTTCCCTATAATTATGTACGTCTATATGGGAACAGCAGCCACTTGTCTTAGAATGTAATTTTTTAAATAAATAAAATCTGATAAGTTAAACTTCATTTAGATTGTTTTATAGTCACCGGTCAACCCGATTTTCCCAACGCAGAGTCTGTACATTACTATATATGAACCCTGTTCTGGGTGTACATGAATTGCGAAGACTCCCATCAGATTCAGGTTTAAAAGAAAAATGCAAATGACAGGGAATCTAGATACTAGATCCCTTTTACAAAAAGACCCCTTGGTTTTTGTGTGTCTGGTGTATTGTACCAATACACGCGATACTTTGTGTTTCAAACCAGTTCATCTCTATACAGTATAAAACACTGAAACTTCTAGTGCCCTAGACGGTATTCATACCAGGGACCTCTAGATTGGTATTCCAGAGCGTAAACCACTGCACCACCATAATATTTCAGTAAAAGACTCAGTATAGTACTGCATTTGTTGTAAGCTTATAATTCTTACCAACACATTTACCTACTCTTCTCTTGTAACAAAATCATTTAATTTCAAGGTATGATGGTATTAATGTTTTCCAGGTGTATGTATCACTTACCCTGGTAATTGTACTGATCATTGACATCACACTGTAAACTAAGCTTCATAATCATGTTCAATGTAAAATCACACATCTTTGAACAGATCTTCATATTTGGATCCATAATTCAATCACATAACACACTGGACAAGTAAGCCACAATTCACCAGATTGATCTCTGTCTCCATCACTGAAATTAATACTATTAGTTATCTTGCGGATGAAGTTGTTAACCAAGGGCAGCATGTTCTGTTGTAAAAGAACCAGTAATGTCTGTAGTGCCAGGACTAAATGTGATTAATACCCCCAAAAGAAGACTGCTTTATAAACTGAGGAAGTTAGAAGTAACAGAATACCTTGCAAAAAAAACTGAAATAGAGATATTGTTCCTGGCAATAAATTTGTAATTTGTCAAAATAGAGTTATGGTTCTTGTACACTGCGCCTCCTCTCATTGTGCTGGACCATTTTATGAAGTTGTATTGAATTCAAACCAGTAGTTTTCAAGTTATGATCCAAACAAGGCAAAAAACAAAGGGCAATAACTCTAAAATGAGTACAGATAGAGTAATGGTTCTTATGCACTGCACTTCCTCTCAATGTATTGTATGAAGTTGTATTGAATTCTAACCAGTAGTTTTCAAGTTATGCTCCAAACAAGGAACAAAACAAAGGGCAATAACTCTGTAATTACTCAAGATAAGAGTTAAGGTTCTTGTACACTGCACTTCCTCTCATTCTGCTTGACCGTTGTATGAAGTTGAATTGAATTCCAACCCGTAGTTTTCAAGTTATGCTCCGGACAAGGAAAAGTAACAAAGGGCAATATCTCTGTAATTAGTCAAGATAGAGTTATGGTTCCTGTGCACTGAACCTCCTCTCATTGCGCTTGACCATTATATGAAGTTGTATTCAATTCAAACCAGTAGTTTTCAAGTTATACTATGGACAAGGAAAAGTAACAAAGGGCAATGACTCTGTAATTAGTTAAGAAAGAGTTATGGTTCTTGAACAGTACACTTCCTCTCAATGTGCTTGACCTTTGTATGAAATTGTACTGAATTCCAACTGGTAGTTTTCAAGTTATGCTCTGGACAAGGAAAATGCAATAGACCGCCTGACCGGGTGACTCCTATATACCCCCCTAAAACTTTGTTTCGGGGTATTATAACAAAGAAATATCATGCTATAATTGTATAAATTAGCATAACTTATTTTAATGTCAACAAGAGCTGTCTCAGTGTTTACCAATAAAAAAAAGTTTAGGCAGTAAAAGGCAAAGACAAAAATCTGTGTATTATCGAAGTGCAAAGAAGGGCGGTAAAGAGCAAGATATTAAGTCAAGAGTAACCCTGAACACTACAGAAAAGTTTTAAATTAATACTTCAAGTGGTTACTGATATATGTGCATGATAGTACCCTTTATCACACAAGACTTTGAATTGATAATTATAAAAGAAGATTCAACAACAACAACAACAATCATGTTCTTCTGTATGATTTATATGTTCATCAACATTTCAGCTGATGCGTCTGGAAAGTACATGTATTAACTATAAACCAAGATTTGTGTTCAAAAGAACACTTGTGTCGCGCTCTTACACTTTGTCAAAATAATCAATAATTTTGTGACAAAATCCAAGTACAAAAAGGGACATAACTCTGTAACCTATCTTTCTAATTTTGTGGCATCACGTTCTTTTATTCATTAGCAATACAATTTGAAAATTTTATGTTAAAGCTGCTCGCTCTCAGATTTTGGTTAAAAGATAAAGTTCTCAAAACTGTATATAAATAACGTATTTTTATGGTCATATAAAAAGCCTCCAGCATACATTTATGTCCGGCGTATCTCTGAATTTAGAAAATAAGCAAACGCTTTTGGAATTTCAATATAAACAATGATAAACATGTTCAGTGGCAGTTACTTGTAACCAACATTTTCAATAGATTTCTTCAAATTTCTACCTAGATTCTTGTTTGTATTTTGATTCCAGTCTTTCATTTTATTTTAATGAATAAGTTGTCAATCTTAAAAAAAAAGAAAACTTAAAAGCCCTGGTACCACACCAGTTTGGTGACCATTCTCTGTGTATGCCTCGTTTCTGTGGTTTCAAGCGCAATCCTAAAGATGCATATATGCATAGAAGCTTACCATACAAAGCAGCTTTGAGGGACAACGAGCTTCGCAGGCAGCTTGATGTAGTGTTTCAACCTGTGATTGCAAATGCAAAAAAGTATGCTTCATTTTATATACTGTGCAAAGTTATTACATTTCAACATAACTTGGTGTGAAGACAGTCAATAATGAAGATAGTTTAGTCAGTACATTCAGATTGGCAGTCTCTCAAAATAGGGAATTCATTATGTTTATGTACTGTTTATAATGTTTACTGTCTTTGTTGTGTTGAAATGACTGACCATACTTTACAGTCATTTGTTCATTGTTTCTTTTCTATTTCTTATTCTTCAGATTTTCAAGTTGCTGTTGAAAACTTTGCTTATCTTAGATTTGAAGTTGGTTGGAGATTTCAAGCACACTTCTATAACAGATCTGTGGTAAACCTTTGAATGGTAATATACTTAGATTTTTACTCATTTGTGAAAAAACTATTGATATAAAGTACTAGAAATGAGAACTCTGACACAGATTTATATCATTTATATTTCTAAGTATTACAATGTTATTTTGAGTGCTCAGAACTCAAGACTCAAGATCTGAGTGATAAGATAGGCAAGATGTTACATACCGGTATTTACAATAATTCTAAAATATTATAGGAGTCCAGTATTTTAATTTAGAGATTTGTAAAATAACATTTAAAAAAAGAGATTAATTTATTTATGTCTTGTACTTGTATTAAACAGCTAAAACAAAATTGTAACCGGCTGTATTGATCTTTATTTTGTATCCGTTCAATTGTGATTGAATATTCCATAAAAACTACAGGTATGGGAGTATTTTTGTTCACTTATTTCTGACATTATTTGATATCACTTTGTTTTGCATCTAATGTTTTAAGGTAAATCAGGAGAGTGGACTTTCTCCGGGACTATTTACGTACAAGTACACTCAACAGGTTTAGAAACGCAAAAGTGGCAACATATTCATTTTAACAATGTTATCGTGTTTCAAATTTATTCAAATTTCATACACAACAAAAACAATATAAAATTGAATTATTGTAAAAGTTTCAATAATTCATCGCAAAAAATGACTTAAATAGAAATAAAAACAATAGCGTCATTCAAATAAAAATGTTCAACAGGGGAAATCTTTGCGTTTCTAAACCTGTTAAGTGTATGCTGAAAAACAAATGGAGCATAGGCGCAGAGTTCAAGAAAAATCTAAATTACCTCCACTAAAAGGAGACGACTCATACTGAAGAATGAAAGAGCTGTTACGCAAGCTGCCGGTGGAACTTTGGAAGGACAGTCATACCACTCAGGTGATACTTTAAAAGCTATCGATTTGATTTTATAAGTAAATTTTATATTCTAGCTAATATTTGGTGGTCACAGTAAGATATCTTATAGGTGGCTTGATGGTCGAGTGGTAATGTGCTGGACTGCCAATTCAGATGTCCAAGGTAAAAATCCTAGTTTGAGTGCAGGAAATTTAACAAAAGGTCTTCAGTTTCTTCCCACAATTTACATGTTATGCACTGGTTCTTCCCAGAAAAGTCATGACATCTAGTTAAAAGTCAGAGTAATTGTTTTTATTCTTTTTATATTAGCATGTAAGAAATTTCTTGCATATTTTGCCATCACATATGCATTCTTGCAAACATTTTTTTCTGGAATAGAAAACAGTGTTTAAAGTCAAATTGTTTTCTTGCTTTTCACGCATTGGCCTTAAAGCGCAGCCTGATCTCGATGAATTTCCAGAAGCAGTACCTCATGGTTGCTTTAAACCTATAACACTACCAGGACAGAAGCTTACATTTATAATGTTTGATCTTGAAACAATTGATCTTAGTGAGTTGGTCTTCTTTTATAATTTTTCCATATTTCTTCTTTCAGTCAGAACCAAAGTTGATACTTTAAAAAATGTTCGTAGTCCTTATATTAGCAGGGAAACAGATAACTGGCGAAACTTGTATATTCAAGAACCATAACCGTTACTGTTATTCAACTGAGATATAAATTATGTCCTCTTTTGATTTATGGCAATATCTCATTTCTAACTAAACCAATAAAATTTGGTTAGTAAAAAGACAAGCTGCAACTAGTAACTACTGAATACATGTTATTTCCTTTCATTACGGTTCGTAATAGAATGAAGCCACACATTACACAGATTGCAGCAGTTGAACTTCAGTCAGGCTCTAGATTTAACAACTATGTACTCCAGGAACCAGTCTTACAAGCAAGAAGACCTTGTCAAGTCTCAACCGAACACAACATACAGAGCATACAATGCAATGGAAGATGTTGTTGTCTAGGACATCTTGTTGTTCACATAAATTTATGTGATAAAGATTTTCTGAGTCACAGCTTTCCTCTTACAGCTGTTAATAATCAACTTAATGTTAACAATGAGAAGGCAAAGAACATTTAGTCACTACAGTGATTAATTTTTACAGGTGTCATGAAGAGGCCAACAGCAGAGTATGTGGCAGAATCAGGACTCAATTTGAAACATCTTAATAACATTTATGAAAGGGATGGGGAGGATGGACTTCTGAACATATTTACATGTACAATCAGTGAAGGACAGGCAAGAGTGACCAGTGGCAACACATTTGATGACGTTATTCGTAAACTTGCTGCATATTTAAGACAAAACAGTAAAACATAGATGTATGTCATGGTTGTGTTCTTTGTATCATGTGAACGACTGTTACCATGGCAATACATGTTGCTAGCTAGAGATAATTGGCTAACATGGCAATACCTGTTGCTAGTTAGAGATAAAGAGTTGTTTCTCTGTATAAGACTTGTTGTGAACATGAAATTTGTATTTTAAATGTTCATGTTTTTGGTTATCTGTTACACATCATTATAAGATTTGTCCGCTCAAGGGCTATTTTTCATGTGATACTTGTCAAATATTTAGCTTTTTCAAAAGCAGTTTGTTAATATAACATGCAATAATTGTAGAAGGCTTCATAATTAATATTCACACCTACAAGATAATTTAAATGACCTACACAATTTATAAATGGTTTAATTTAGAACCTAAAAGAAAATCCTGTATGAATTATCGTGCATAGTAGGTCTCTAATGTACCATGTGATTTGAGTTACGCACGGTGAAAGTTTCTGTTTTTTTTTTTTTTTTTTGGTTTTTTTTACTTTAAGATACATAGTAGATAAAATTAAGCATTGGTTGTAGTTTGCCTATTCAACCAATTCTATTTTTGACCCTGATTTGTAAGATATAAAATAAAACAACGTCCGAAATCTTACGTCCGAAATGTATGCAAATTGATATAAAGTCATCACCTTCTCTTTTGTGTGGCAAGTTTTCAAGCCGTGCTTACTATTTTTGGATTTTTATCATTCATTCTCTTATGTCACTGTATGTATGGATCATATATAAATGGATTCAATAAAAATAAATGGCCCTTTAATTGGATTAAACGATTTTATTTTTCAGTAATAATTGTGCAACAATGGGTAATATACTAAACTGACGATATCAGATGATCTGCACGGTCAAATTTCTTAGAAATCCGCCATGAAGTCTAGAAATAAATGGATTAAAAAAAATACAAGATTATGTGTTTTCGTTTTCATGCCTGTTATGTGTAGAATACCTTAATGCAACACGTGTGTTCAACGGTCACACTATTATATTCGACACATACATCAGTGTCACGTACATTTAACATTTGAACATCGGTTTGAAAATGATGAAATTCTTACGTTATTACAACTTAGGATAAAAATATCTGATTTCAACATTTGTGTTATTTAATTATATCGTTCAGAATTTGTATCCTTAAGTATACATTATTAATTATAATGTGTCTCTGAGAAGTGCACACCGAAAGAGTTTTCTATCGATCAAAGTTGCAAGTGTGGCACACATTTCCTGAATATTAGCCACCTTGATTTCTCATGTTTCCATTTATGCTGCAATTCCTATTTTTTTTTAGCAATTTGTCCATATCATTTAAGTTCTTATAAAATATATTTAACTATTACTTGCATGCGGCTATCATTTAGACTATTCTTTCAAAATGCTACTACTATGTGAGCACTGCTGTTTTCGATGTCCCGGATACAAAACAAATTTTAACTATTAACATGTGCCCAAGCTAAAACTGCGTAGCCAATCGAAATGGGAAAAACTCCTCTGAAATTATCCTATCTTGTGTTTTGTTTCCGTCTCAATGGTCCTCTTGAACAAGAAAAGGTTTTTTTCATGCTCTGCAACGAAGTCATTGGTTGTTATTTAGGTGGCTTATTCACATATTCATTTCCTAGTGTGACTATCCATGCATGACCTCTAACCAGATGCTTTTACATCACGTTTGTGTATATTTTCTAAAATTAGTTAACACGTTTATTAACTATCAAGCAAATCCTCTAAGTTCCCGAAGCATGCATTTTCATTCCGTCATGCTATTTTTACAGACATATAATTTCCTGTTGTTACTAATCTGCCTTATTTTCATCTGTAATTATCTTGATGTCACAATGTTTTCACAGCAATGTATTCTATCATTACATCCGCAATGGTGTGATCTCTAGAAATAACATTATCTGATGAATTTAATTGTTTGTTCCTTTATTTACAAACTGCATACATTTATATTATATATTCAACATAAAAAGGTTATTCTTTAGCATTTTGAAGACCTTAATACAACCTAAAACGTGTGATTTACTTAACACAAATATCTTTTCAAACGTGATTTTAAATTCATTTCACTAAAATTACATGAGAAGTAGGTAGTTGTTTCACAATAAAAATAGAGCACTTACCATTGTTCCATTACAAAACAGTAAGCAGTCTTCAATTGGTTCAGATTCTGTTACAAAATATTACGTTATAAAGAGGGTCCCACA
Source organism: Saxidomus purpurata (assembly GCA_022818135.1). Classification (NCBI taxonomy): domain Eukaryota; kingdom Metazoa; phylum Mollusca; class Bivalvia; order Venerida; family Veneridae; genus Saxidomus; species Saxidomus purpurata. Next base: position 50,405,193 of record JAFMSR010000012.1, read on the forward strand.
AGAACTTGGTGATTTCATTCTTATTACCAGACAGTAACATATTCTTAGTTGTACATTATTGTCTGTGACAGACGAATGCCCAGGCGGCTTATGACGCATATATATGGTATGTAGATAGAGAATAAGTGATTATCATTTCAATGACAAATAGTAATGAACAAAAGTATGCCAGTCTTAGTTGGCATCAGGTGTATCTTTAAAGTACAAACATCTTGTCTTTTAAGATTCATATAACCTACATAGTACACGGTGTTTTGCACCTGAATGTCACAACGTAAATTCAATATAAAACTTCATATTAAAACGATGAATGTACATTTTATAAAAAAGCTATCATCTATCTATTTTGATAAAACAATTGTAGCTTTGGAACTGTCATTCATTCACATTCCCGAAAACATGCACTTCATGTGTTGCACCTCCATATTCTAAAGTAAGACCATCGTTTATATGCACTTATTGACACATATTTGCTGGTACTTTCTCATTTTTATCAATGCTTGTCAAAGTCACAATAACTGAAACAAAAAAGAACTAAAATGCAATTTATATGTTTAAGTGATTGTTTTTACTACTTTGTTATTCCAATGCTACCAGTAAATTGAGAAAGACCGAAGTTAAACATATTAAAATGAAATGATTCCTTATGAGATCTGAGATCTGTGTGTCAATTTGCGGTGTTTGATAATCTCAAGTGATGTCTTCTGCTTTGAGTCAGCTGAAAGTGGATGAATTAACTGTATATGAGCTCTTGTCACATGCAAGTGTCACATGTATGCGTTTTGCATATGAGCTGTGTTGTTATCATCTGCAGTTTATCAATTAATATAGCATTAAAGTTAAACCACTGTGCTATGATATTTATGTTTAAGATGTTGTCTAAACACAATTCTCATCAGACTGAAAATATAAGTTATCAGTTATTTAGAATTATTTAAATGACTAATGATAAGTTTATAATATCTTTGTGAATTGTATAGCCTATACATAAAAGATGGAACTATGACTAACTATTTGTTTTATGTAATTCATGCCACCAGAAAACCAACCATTATTACAATGGAACTCTCAGTGAGGATCGAACTCACGACTCCTGGTGACGTTGTTTAAGTGAAGAGTGATATTAAGTGTGATTGTGACGTTTTGTATGTGCATAGTGATAAAAAGAGTGATTGTGTCATCATGTAGTACAAATCAATAAATAAAATAACTATAATATCAATATCTAACAGTGATATAGTGACATTGAAAACATTTATTTGAAACGTAATATTAAATAGTGATTGATTCAGTGATCAGTTAGCACATTTGAACAAAATAACAGATCCTGTAACCAGTGCCGACGTATCTGGAAGACATTAGCTCTTTCGAGCCATAAGGACCCTTGACAAAAAACAAAAGGGAGTATAATCAAAGGCAGGATTTGAGAATTTCTTAACCGCATATGAGAAAAGTTAAAGACCGATACGAGAAAAACGCCAAAACCCCAGAGAATCAACATTTTTTAGAGAAAGGAAAGGGGGAAGTCAGTTATAGAACTTTGCGACATGCGATTCAATATCTGGAGGAGGAGAAGACATATTGTGAGGAATCGCAATCTTTGTATCAGTTGGATAAATACAAATACACTGTACCATTTAAAAGCACGCGTAGACAACTTGCTAACTCGAAAATAATTCTTAAAATTGCTTATGCTTGCCAGAAGGGACAAACTGTAACTTGAGCAAAGTACGCTGCAAGACAAGAAGAGCCTTTTGCTAAGACAGTGGAAATTACCCATATAGCACGAGATTGTCCGAAAGAGTGCTTCCATGACAGGACAGCACGGGGCACAAATCAAAGAAGGTCCCAGTTTAAATTTCAACGCAAGTAGTGTTAATAGTTAACAACATTAAAACAATAACATTACTCGATACTGGTTGTTTGCATTTCATCAAGATGGAATCTTGAACAAACAACACTTAAGGCCTTTTTCATGATATCAAACCTCTTTCGGATATTTTGCCTTCAACATCTACCAAACAGATACATAAAAACTCAAAAAACCGAAATCTTGGATTTGGTAATAGGAAAAACAACAGATATCGACTTCCTCACCCATTCTAGCTTGTCCATATTTCCAATAGCAATTCATACATCTCCATTAAAAGATAAGGTGCGGTACGTTACCAAATGCAAACGGACAGAGGAGATAGTTTTTTTTAAGTTAGCTCTAGCAACACCCTGCAAGAACCACACAACCAAGACAACATCGACCACAAAATGAGGTGGACTTCCTTTTCTTTCTTTTTTGTGTCATCCCTGGTATTGACGTGCATTCCATGTACTAGATTATTACATGTATATATGATTAAATTGCCATTGGTATCTTGTTATATCAAGCATATATTTATTGTCGTGTTTTATATGTATGTGTTCACTGTTACCAAAACATAGGTAAAATATGAATCTACTACAGCGGATGCTTTCTATAATAACTATATTGTACATCATGGAATACCTCCTCGCCTTCACTCAGAGCAGGTGCCAACTTCAAATCGGGCATAATTCGTAAACTGTGTAATTTCATGGAAATTAGCAACTCCATAACACCGATAGGAAATGCTATACTTAAAAGATAATAACAGACTTTAAATATACATAGACTTTTTTGGATATGTTTGGAACCCTAGATTTTGTTAAAACAAGCTTGGAGAAACTACCTACCTGTTTAACACCAGTGTTCACGAGACTACAATACTATCTCCATTCAAATTAATGTTTGGACGTGTACCCAAATTTACCAGTGACTCACTATTTAATCTAGAAACATTCTGCAATAAAGAGAACATACATTGAATATCTCAAAAATATACTGAAAATAACGCATGGCATAGTTTACAAGATGAGAATGACGTGAAGTGTGATCAAGATAGAAGATATTATAGTAATGTCACTGAAGAAAATTCAGGAGATGGGTATGTTGCTATAACATATTTAAGGAAGGACTTCCTGAGATCTAAAAGAAAAAGGACAAGGAGAGTGTCTAAATAGCGGCACATGACGTCAAAAATAGACAAAAGAAAGGAATCAGACACAATGGTTGTCAAGAGAGGTAGGCCGTCAAACTGATAAATAGGTTATATGAAGGAAAAAAAGAGAGAGAGAAAAAAAAAGAATTTAGATATAGCAAGGATTGTTAGGAGATGACATTCCAGAAGCGGAGACTTAATGTGCCACAAATATTTAAAGTGGAACACAACCATATATATGGGGGCCAAAGGATTGGATTTGGAAACTTCAATGTAAATCAAGCAACCAGCTAATCTACTGATAGCAGGCTTTAAGCTTTGAATGAACTGATGTCTGTTCATGTACTCGAAACTGTGAATTCTGATATGGCTTACTTGATCTATTGTTTTCATAATATTTCAGATTACTAGATGCATTGCATATTTATTTCTTTATTCAGTTTAAAGTTAGACAGCAAGTTGCAGTAAGTGTTTCTTTGTTCCAGATGTTAGGAATAATTAAAAAACATTTTCTTGAAGCATCGGACATTTATGTAGTTTTAGCAAGTACTTCAGTATAGTTATTGTCATAGAAAATTTATTTGAAATGATTTTTTCGGTACCCAACTAATGATGGAACGTCATTTTAGAAAGAGGTGGAAAATAAAGTATGGTCAGATTTTGGTCCTTCTAATAAATTCAATTAAGATATGTTATACTCACCGTTGTTACAAACGTTATTTTACCCCATGCTAGATACCGCTTGATTTGCTCTCAGTAAGGTTTACTCGATTTTCGCGAGAGTGGTTGGTACAGGTTTTCAATCAACCAATAAGAAGCTAAATTTCAAAGACCTGTATCATATATAAGAGTATATTTCTAACACTTGGACTGATTATATAATGTCAAAATTTAACCAATTTGTTTGCTGCTTAGCCACTGTGGAATATACCTACTATTCTAGTATAAGTTGTAGTAGCCAGTAAAATACATTAAATTCTATTGTAAATAGTTTATTGCTTAACGTCAAATTATGGCGTATGGGTATGGAACTTCTGTACTGATAATATTATATCAGGTAGAAATCATTTAACAATTATAACAATGGAAATTACGCATTCTTTCCGAAACTTATAAAAAAATAACCAAGTTTGAAACGACGAAGCAACGTACATGCTTTAATCATGAAATTCAATAGACAGTATGTAATAAATAAGTCATATAACTTATCATAAACACTTTATTTCTTACAAAAATATTTTTTAAGCAATATAATCATTACACACGGCTCTATTTGTTCCGTTTATTATATAATAACTGCTGTCATGTAAGATGATCTAGTAAGGGAAGAACGGTCGACAATGTTGCACGAACTTTTGACTCAACCTTTTTTGATTTTATTTGTATTATATACATTTTTGTAATTATGTACTACACTGTAACATCAACAATTATCTGTTGTTCAATGTTACACCATGCAAGTAGGAAAGAAGCCCTAAAATTAGATCGGTTTTTAGCTTAAGTGCATTTCTAAATAAAGAAGTTCGTTTCAAGTCAATTTTCGAATGCAAAAATCCATCTAAAAAGAAACATCGGGACAAATTACTATCATGTTAGGACAAGGGAATACATATATTGCACTAAGGATCACTTTGTTTTTCAAATTGATTGGTAAAATATCAAGATTTACGTAGATTTAAAATTTCATTTTTTCTTTTTTTCCACAGTAGCGGGTACCCGAATGTTTGCCACGTGATACGCGTCAAGCTATTCATCGTTTTACGCTCGTTACTGGGCTGTACTATTCGAAAGACCTTGATTCGGTAAAAGGTGAAAACTCAATCTATACCGTAGACTCATATATATGCAAGTTTATCATTATTTAAAAGGAAAGAAAAAACTTAACAGCATAGTGAATGCCATTCTATAATTATAATCTAATGGTAAGCAGTCTTCTTCTTTCATTTTTGTTTTTAATTTTGTACATTTTAAGATATTCGAAGCCAAGAATAAAACTATTTCCCAACTATGTCGAGCTGTGAATATGTACCGAATAATTGATGGAAATTGAGTATACTCGCATCGTTTTAAAATTGATATTGCCGTAAAAAGCTATTTTATTTAATACAACGTTGACTCTATGGGAGATACAGTTTTGATGGGCGCTTTCTCCGAGGTTTTGCAGCTATAAAACATCAGATAAAAAACTGGGTCAAACCGATCAGCCGAATGAATTAGTTAGTCTACACAACAGCTGTATGACCTACAGGGGTTACATTGATTTACAAATATAAATTTATTTCATGTCGGTACAGTATGGGATAAATTTGTTATGAAATGCGCGGTTAACTTAAAACCTGACATTAAACCAATAACCATATTTTCTCAATGTCTGATAATACAATAAGGATATAATAGGTGATATCCCTTACATGAACAGACCGTATGACCCATGTTAAATTGCTGTAAAGTGCATGTTATACCTTTTTATTAAGCATTTTGGTTGTTGTTGTTTATGTCGAGACCAGGTAAAATGTCGTAACGAATTAATCACTGAGTTGTGTTGTAATCATATACGCTCCTTCAATCTAGATAGAATCTTACAAATATTCTTATTAAACGAATATTACAGTATACACTCAACCACTTTTCTAAGTATACACCTAAAAGAAGTATTGTAGTTTATTCAGTTTTAAAATTGTTTTGATGAATATTCAAAAATTCTAGGATCAAAATTAGATATTTAATATTCTACCAGAGTTATAAAGATAGGTACCAAACACTATGATCCGCAGCGCTGTAAACACACTGACCCAAATATTCAAAAGTCACAAAAGCGTTAAAATTACCAGACTGTGATCAATCTGCGCGTAAAACAGACACTCGTTTTTGATTCACTTATATTAAATTAGCAGACTTGTGGCAATGTTTGCTCATTCAAACCCTTTTAGAAGATGTTCTTGGGCAGATGTAAAGTGTAAAAAGGATTTTTTATAGTTTTAACTGAGTTTAATCCTCAACTGCATTTCAACCGAATGAAGAGTTGATAGAACATGAGTACCCTGACTTCATTTTCAACTCATTTGTCGCTTCGACGTACCCATGTTCAAGAATTTGTATTCGGTATTTCTCATTTATCACTCATGGACAGTTTGGTGTGTGAAAATTTAAATTTGGAGAAAATACAGCACTATATGGAATCAATTAACGAGATTTTTTGGATAAATGCTTGGGAAAGGAAATTCCAGTAAGGTTAGAAAGATCAAATCCATCATTAAATTTAGTGTTTAGATGGTATTTTGACCAAGGCAGGATATAATGTATCTGGAATTGGTATTAAAACTCGTTTTTGTAACAAAATCTGAACTTTTCTAGATAATTTGGAACAAATTTATAATTACCGTAATTTACGGTTTTATGAATTTCACATTAATGTGTGCGGTGATGTAAACTCTGTAAGACAATGAATTTGCCATTCATTATTATTAACTTTATACCGAGTATTAGAAGAATGAATCTAATAATTTGTTGACCAATTTTCCTGAGCGTATCTTTAAAAATGGTTTTGATATTACACACAATTTAGGTGTATACTTAGAAAAGTTGTTGAGTGTAGTATTCGAAAACTTGAACGGGACATTGATCAAAATTAAAATATCCGGGGCCTGGAAATATACAGAGATATTATTAATATACATTAGGTATATAGCATAACATATGCAATGTCAACTTTAATTATACAATATATGCTTTATTGATAAAATAGATCAGAAATTACAGCGACGCTTACATTTCAATGTAAACAAAAACATAATCATCGTTGAATGTCTCCTGACAAAAACACGCCTCGCTGATTGGCGAAACGGCAGCTGCCGTGATAAAAAAAACACTGGGAATCTTCTGATTTGCAATTTGTTTTGGACACGCCTCTCTACCCGGACACTACTTCCATATTTGGAGTGACCCGTATATTTTACCGGCAATTCTTCCTATATTTGTAGTTAAGTCGCCTTTTTCGCTTGAAAACGCGAGAAATTGAACGCGTTAACCCGGCGTTTTTAACATCCACGATGAAAACGGAACAAGAACATGAGCGCCACTTTACATGAAAATAAAAGTTATCATCAATTTTAATTTGAAAAAAATTGTAAAATATGCTAAAGAAACATTTCATATCGTTCAAGACTCAACCAGCACTCATTATGATAACTGGAAATTTCATTCTTTTTTTCTTGATATGTATTTTCGTGCAGTTGTATCATACATATATAGACATGTTCGTTCTTCAATAATCTTCGATTTCACTTTAAGATTATATACATTATTTTGCTGCTTTATGATAACACAAATTACACATACTCTGTAAGTATCAATGTTCTTTTCATAAAAAAATTAATTAAGCAGTTGTTGAATTTCAGGTGAAGTAGCATTACATGCAGGTGAAACACGCATTCATTTAAACGGGCCCATCATGTATGTCACAATATAACCCTGAACACTCCATAATCCATTCTTAATCCTTTATTTTCCTTCAGGCAGTAATGACCTTGTTCTATTGATCTTAAAACGACAACATAAATTTCAATACTCTGACACTTGCTCATGACGTATTTATTATATGACGTAGTATGATAACAAATCGACACGAGTGGATCCGACGTGGTAGCGTGCATTTGCGCGCATCCCCTTATGCATACTGGCAGCTTAATAAATTGAAAACCACAAACGAATCTTATAGTACTGTATAGGTATTTGGTAGTAGATAAAGCTTAAACGAAAATGTATAGGGCTTTGGTCGTGGATGAAGCTTACACGGTAGACAATCATTTTACTTGTTATCTGAATTGATCCCAGATTTATGGTAAGCCATTTTAAGATTCGATCGCTGCGTAAAAACATCGCATTTATCTTCATATTTAGTCGTTGTTTCTTTTTTCAATAAATATAATATTAACAAGTACTATCATTAAAAAAAGCTGGCCGGCGCGAGTTTGAGTAAACTATATGAAACAGATAGGTAGCTAGACTTCATAGTAAGTGATCGTCCCTGCGCATCGTCCTATATTCGCTTGCACATTAATATGTATTTTGTCAGGGTCTGGAAAAATCTGGATAGGGGCAATGTTTTCCATTTTTACAGAAAATAACCAGATATTGTAGCCAGTAGAGTTCTCTCATGGGACAAAATCAATTCGAAGTGCTTTGTCCGTCTGGACACAATACATGAGCTGTACATATACTGTAAATGGGCTACACCGGATTTCTTCATCTTTAACAGTTTGAGTTACTTATCGCTTTTAAATTCATTTTAATATGTGCTTTATTGTTTGACCCCATTTGCCTACCAATCAAATCGCTCAGATTTTCAAAGAAACGTCTTTCATTAAAACTTACTACTGAAATCACTTAATTTACTTAGAGTTCGGTCTCAATAGAAAGCACTTTAGCTTCGCCCAGAATGCATGTCGGTGGCTATGCAAAAGGTCAAAATGAGGTTAAACACTAATTAAGTCATTTTTTAACAATTAAGAACCCCCGGTCGTTCGCTACCGCTCACTCCCTTAGGGTTTCTTTATTGTTAAAATTTGACTTGATAAAGACTATCTTATACTTAACAGTCTTTTAGCATAACGGCTAAGTAGGTTTTATTTTTTATCCGACGATAGATTGGGTCGAAAATTACGCAACAAAGTGGGATATTTTACTTTAGAATTAAGCGAAAAGTGATAGATCTATGTGTCTGATATAAATGTCAGTTTGATATGTTTGAAGGCTTTAAAATGACTTGTTATTGTTGTATAAAATATGTTCTAAGTAATAAATAATATTTGACATGTGTGGTTGCGTCTGTATGTCCGTGGTGTGTATAGATGTACTTGAAACATTACCTGTTACGGGAGTGACAGTTTTGCCGTGTCTATTCTATGACGCGCGGATTAGGGATTCATCCTATCTTTTTCGAAGTTCTATTCACAAAAGAATAGTTTTATAAATAATTTCAATTCTGAAGATATATGGTAGTGATCTCATAATGTTATAGTGGACTCCCAAAGAAAGCCCCCCCCCCCCCCTTCTTTCAACAGGTGAAATCTTTGTCCGCACCTGAGTGCGAGATTCTTATTACATGTCCTATATTTTCTATATCAGTGGGTTACTAAGAATTGGATATTTGCATTTTTTTCAACAATAGATACTTTATTTTATGTTTTTCTATGTTCCGAAAATTGGCTGTCCGATTCACATGTTTAATGTTTACACTACAATTAAGTGTTTATGGCGGTGATTTAAAGCAAGTTGGGTATGCCGAAATCATTGAACAGTTGAAACGGATTTGTTTAGGTCGGCATATATACATTTATTAAATAACAGATATGCACCGCAAAAACTTTGCATTACGCCCTATGGAGAAAATCACAAAAATGCGGATTTTAACGTTAAAGTAAAAGAAATAATGGAAAAATAAAAAAAAATGTCTGGAGATATTAAATTTCCAGATACAAATATGCTATACAGAGCAAAAATACGTGCAATAGCGACAAGAAACTAGTGGTCCAAAATTAGGTGGAACAGACTTTAGAATATTGTGAAAGCATTTCCTTTAGAAAAGTTCAGTAGTGTAAGAAGCTCTAAACCGCTATCTCAACAGGGTAAACTGAATCTAAATTTATGGTTTTAAGCGCTTGGTGTGAACATTTGTGGGTATAACTAAGGTTAGCGATATGTGTACACTTATTCAAAGGGACATACCCTATAACTGATGCCAAACTAAATTACCTCAGAAACATAAGTAATATAATCTTTGGAAGTATTATAATTTAAACTAAAAGTTTCAGCTATGCATTCCCAGTCATTATCGATACAATCAGTGCTTTAAATTTAACTCCAGTACCGTTAACTATTCAATAATCTATGTAGAGTTGTTGTTGTACAATTAATGGATGGATGCGATTTATTACAGAAGGCCTCTATATCGAATAATTGTGGTGAAATGAGGAATTTTTCGCAATAGGTTCTTCTTTGAAATTGAATTTATTTATCAGTTTACGTTCATTCAACACATAATCCATGTTTCGAGAATATAATCTGCTAAATGTAGGGAGTGATCTTTTAATTAAGCAAATCTTAAAAAGACCGATGGATCAAATATCTAAGAATATCGTCTTAGATTTATTTATAATACCAGAAACATTATATATACGAAGAGCAAACAATTTTTTCGACTTGTCTACTATTAATGCGCCCTTATAATTTAGCGTGTTTTACTAGCTACCTCACTACTCATATGTCTAAACTTACTTTGGAATAAATGTATGCACAGTGCAGCAATATGTATGTAATACGTCTATTTTAAAGTCATACCTGCCGGAAGATCTGTTAAGAAACACTTTAAAAGCGTTCGTTTGAAATCTAAGTTGTAAGACTGATATAATTTCGCAAAATTAAATTCGACTATATCACTTTTTCAAAAAGTATATACACACACGAATTCCACATTAAATGTTAAAAGTTTTCAGTTTTGTTGCATACTTGTTTCCAAATGCACGATTTGTTGCATATTTGTTGCGTGGAATCGGTCGTGAAATTTAAGGACACCAGTGGGTATTCCAGGTTCTTTTAATTTATCAGGAAATGCAAGCATGAACATATGGAATCTCAGCGAATAGTAGATAATGTTTCATAGCTTAAATTACACGGTACATTCGAAGGGATGTCTTAACACACGTACTATGGTAACACGTATACTACAACCTTAGGTTGTTGTAGCCGGCTCAGTCGCTAATTTGAACAAGTTTCTTTTCCCCGATTGCTCTTTCAATGGTCACACTGTTGGACTATTTATGAACTAGTATATTGCTCCGATCCTGCGCTCAACTTGTCTGTTGATATGTGCGGCGGTAAATGCCGTTACCGCCGTCGTTTCGATACATGTATATATTGTCACGAAGTTGCACGGTTTCTTGCCCTAGTCATAAGGTTAAATTGCTAGGCATTACGTCAAAATCCGACCGATGTTCATAAAGTGCGTCCACCGCTTTAAGGTCCAGCACGTGTGGCCGGCGTTAATCATAGGAACGAATATATACCTGTTTTCGTCGCAGGGAATGAAATGCCGAATATTTAGCAACACTCTGTCAGAAACCAAGTAAGCCGTTTAAAGAATTCATTATTGACCAAACATAAATTCTATGACGCATTACATAAAATGTATTTTTGACCCTATATCGAAGCTGAGCCGTTGCTATATTCTATAACAAATGAATACCGTACTCTTATTATCTTGTTATCGCTTTAAGGTCCAGCACGTGTGGCCGGCGTTAATCATAGGAACGAACATATACCTGTTTTTGGCGTAGGGAATGAAATGCCGAATATTTAATATATATTAATAATATCTTGATTCGATTGCAGATATGTCTCATAGCGCGACCTTATTTTGCTTTGAAGCTAGAGGTTTACTTGAGTATTATCTCTGCTACTTCAAATCGAGATACAAAATTATGTGAAGATACCAAGGGTTTTTATAAATGCTGTCGTTGGAAGGTAGGCATACTGTTGTGAAATGACGAATAGCAGAAAGTGTTAATGTGTTTGCCGACTTTTTTAGGATGACTATAAATCTGTTTTGAGAAAATGTAGTTGTAGCATTTTAATAAAATAACTGTTTAGATGTCCAAACAGATGTCACATTATTTTGCTCCATAAGTTTCCCGTGAAATATGAAACAAAATGAAATTACTTTTAGTCGTCTATCTATACTGTTAACCCTTTGTATATAGTAAATAAAAAGTTAAGCCAAAATTATTATTATGTACATTGCCAAAAAGCAACAGTTTGTACATTTATCATTTTTACATACGAAATCAAAAGGATAGTTTCGTTAAATAAATTGGTTTACTTATCCAAAAGAGTATACAAGGCAATGTTTCCGAAGGTCGTATTCATCGTCAATACACATTTCATTTCTTCCATCACTCACTAAATCTAATCTTGTTTGATTGTGACATAACACTTGAATCGCACTCACTTATTTTAAAGAAGTTGAGTGAGTGTTAACTGCTCATGCAAAATGTTATTATACCTATTTACTACTGATACACTGTAACTAAAATGGATCTGCACTCGCTACATTATTGTTTTCCAAATACAATTGCTAAAATAAGAGATTAGGGGAACATTGTATATATCTTATTATTTTATTTCTGTGTATCTTTGAATTAACACATGCCTTGATCAGAATAACACAACTGTGAAATATGTAAAAGTTTAACCAATTTTCAGCAGCGAAATAGACGTCATTAAACACTATCGCCATGACGAAGTAATTGTTGGAATTTGTATTTGTCATAGATTGAAGAAACCCAATTCTCAAGGTTTAATGCAAAAATGTATGCGTACTACAATCACCTGTCGTTGAATCTGTTCCAGTATGTTTAATATATTATGTTGAACCTGAAATGATTAAGACATTTTGAAAGTCATTCTTGACATTTGGTTTTATTTAAGGCAATTGGTGATACATCTTGGTGCTTATAATGTCAGGTATGAATTATACATAGACTCTGTAAGAAGATTTCGCTTCAATGTGGAATCAAATAAATTGTGTAAACTTTATTCAGAGTTAATCAGATAGGTTTGGTGTAATTAGCAAATTAAATTCTACAAGAAGGATATCACCAGACTTTCCATCCTTTCCTTTCACAAAATTCTTAGATACTACTGGAATTTGATAATAATCTCTAAAAATGTACTTAAGGTAGTAGCATACTATATAAAAATTAACTAGTCTAATTTGGTGTTTGGTACCTACTGAAACTTGACGATATTTCTGATTGAGATCTATATTTTATTTGACGTTATTAATGTACATAACGTTACCATGACGTCGCAAACATGACCATTATACTTACTGTACTGAGATCATTTGTTGGCGTTAAGCAATAAACTTTACATCAGAATAAAGCTATTGAAATTGCCTACATGGCTATTTAATCTAAATTACTTTGCGTATATGCTGTGCAAAAAGACAATGTAAAAATAACTTTTTTTCCTGCATTTATCCACAAAAAATAGCTTCGCACTAAATTTTTAAAAAATATGTCCGTAATTTGTTTGCCATATGTTTGATTTTTTTTTAATTCATCGGGTTTTATACTCCCGTATGCCAAAATATTACCGTTTTATTTGTACTTGTTTGTAGACATGTCTCCGCGGTCTAGTGGTTAAGCGTATTAACTTGTAATCACTAAACCTATAACTGTTCAAATGAGAGCCCCTCCATACCGATGTGACACGTTATGTACGAAAGCTGGATCAAAACGTGGTTCTTCCAAAAAACGATGGCTAGGTTAACTGATAAAACGGTGTTTTTGCAGTTAAATGCGTTTTATCATGTTTCTCTGTACGCTGTCGTTTGGGTATGTTAAACAGTGTGTCGGTACAGTATCTCGAATACGAAAATAAACCTGCGTTAAAAAGACCAAAAATACGAAAAACTACTTTCATAAAATTACATAATACATGTATTTACGTGCATGAGGTAAATGTTGATAAAAATCTATATCTCTGTTTAGTACCTTCTGAACCATCTGCGCGTATAGAATTTTTCGCCCTTAAAAGCATAGATTATATAACATATAACTACTGGATATCCGTAAAGTTGGTTTGCAGTTCGTAGTTTGCAAATCGAATCGCCAATTGCGAACTGGCAACAATCTACAGTTTGTAGTTCGCAATTCGAATTTGTATAAGTTTGCAATTCAAGTCGCGAACTGCGAACTGGGTACTAGTTTTCCTTTTAATCGCTAATTGGGAAACTCGGAATTCGCAAAATACAAACTGGTAACTAGTCTTCATTCAAACTGCGAACCGAGAACTGGAGTTCCCAATTCGCTAATCGAATCGAAAATCAGTGACTTGTTTGCATTTTGAAATTCGCAATTCGGATCGCAAACTGCGAACTTGCAACTAGTCTACAGTTCTCAATTCAAATCGCCAACTGCAAACCAGCATCATATATGTTAAATATGTCAATTTTGCAATTTCTAAATATGGTCCTGTCCAACCCAAAGCTAATTTTTGTTTGTCGTAGGAAGTTACTATCTCCAGACCCATTCAGCTATTTAAAATTATCTTGGTTTTAAACCTCTGTAATACGACTGCTTTTGTCTGGTGGCCGATATGACTAAATGGTCATTTGTATACAGAAATGCACTTCCTGTTGTAGACTTAACCCATCAATGGGACACTTTGTGTCTTGCCACCTGGGACAGCACCTACCATTAATTCCATATGTTTGCCTTACATGCGTAAATTTGATGTACAGTCCGTACTTGAATGTTTAGTGGCCTTATAGGCTGCCATGACATAAGGGAGATGATCCTCCAAATCCCTGAAATTTCCTCAGATGAAACTAAACATCTTAACAAGAGTTCTATTGCATCGTTCTATCATCCCACCAGATTTTGCTTTATATGGGTATGTACGTGTTTTTTTCTCAGTTTTCAGAATGTTACACATTGCAGACAATAAACGGGATTAGAAGTATTTACCTTGGTCAGTTTGCAAATGTGCGGAGAACCCAAAAAGTAAGAAAACATTGGTAATGAGAGCATCAGCCACAATGTAAGCTGTCTGATCAGCGACTGCAAAGGCCATTTTCCATTCAATGAAGTAGCAGCCACAGACAATTATATACTCATTGTGTTTCTGTGTCTTGGGTAATGGTCCTAGCACATCAACCGCACACGTCTCCATGGCGAGCACACAGTTAATATTGACGAACTAATATTGCAATGTCAATATTCATATCAGACCAAAATAATTTTCTTCCTAACGGGTAAAGTTTATGAGCTTGTACAAAGTGTACTACAGCTAAAGGTTCACGCTTTGTTACACATTAGTTTTGTTGAGCATTATTTAATGATTTACTGCCATAGACTATATCCTTTTCGTGGCCATTTTGCTCTTGAGATATAATGCCGAGATGTATGCAGTGTCAGAATTTGTATCTGTCTCTACAATGATTTTTTCAAGTATTGGTAGGTTTGTCAGATATGCTTTTAGAGGCAACGTTATCGCTGCAAATTTTTTTATCATTCTTCGATAATAACCCCAGATTCCTAGCCCGGACTATTTTTCAAAACAGCTTATTTTCGAAGGGTGGGATGTAATACCCTGACTTAACACTTGATAACCTATAAAAACTATTTTAGTCTGAAGCAGTTTACATTTGCTGGGTTTTAATTTTAAATTGGCTTGTACAAACTTGTGTAAAAAAAGTTTAAGATTTTCAAGTGACTCATCAAAAGTTTTACCTATAATGTTGACATAGTTAAGGTAAGCTAGTACTTTATAAAGCCTAAACTCGCTTAAGCAGCCTCCATTAGACACTGAAAAGAAGCTGGGGCATTTTTCCACCAAAATTGAACAACTATGAACATAAAATGCCACCGTTATAGAATCCTGAAAATAGTTTAAGGTTCATCAAGCTCATTACAGACGAGTTACAGTTTAATTATTTGCTATATATCAAATACTTTTATATTTTAATGCTATTTCATTAAATGTCACAAACAATTACCTTTTTGTACTAAATCATACAAAAGGAGTAGTTTGAACAGTTATATCACTATAAAATATTTAATACATATAACTATAGCAAACAAATCAGTATATCAAGACAAATTTATTACCTCCCTTTAAAAGCACTCAAAAAGTCAGTGTTTAGCAAATGTTGACTTTTAAACTGTGTTAAATGCTTTCAGAAGGACAAGTTTTTGCTACATATTATTTGTATGTGTTTTACTACGAACAATTTGTCCAGTTAAAATTTCATTTAGCTATCTGTATTACGTCAGTGGCAATACACACATGCCCCTCCCCCCTCCAACACCACCTGAAACAATAGCTCATTTTTCTCAATAACAAGGCTGGTAACCAATCATTTTTAAATTAGTTTTCAACAAAGTGATGTTTGAACATTTTTTGTGCACAATATTAAGAAATTCCCATTGCTTGAAAATTAATTAAAAAAACTTTGACAAATGACTACAACTTTTACGTACTTTTTACAGAAACGAGTTTGTCTTTATGGTATAATTTCAGTGTGACTACTTTTTGAAATCTCAATTCATATAGTTTCTTAAACTAGGATCAACTGCTTAACATTTTAGATAAAAAAAACAATGGTGAGTTGTCAAATTTAGAGTTTTATTATAAATAAATATGGAATAGGTGTCATTTTCACTGCTTTTTGGGGTAAACCTCAAAAAGTGTCCATTACTTACAAATAAGGCTGGTGACCTACCTTTTTTATTTTATATTATGACTTATCAGGTATGACCATAACAACAAACCAAATTTCATAAAATTTCCATTGCTTAAAAAAACGATGAAACTGTAGCGATCGTCTATAAGCTTTAAATGCCAGCTAAATCTAGGCAATGGTAGAAGTAGCTATTTGCTAGTCTATCTAGTGATTCATTAATCCTAGGCAAATAAAGAAACTGAATTTAAGGCCCTTAATTCTACAAAAAATCTGCAAATATTATCTTTTTTCTTTAGTTAACAATACCCCGAAGACCAAGGAGAATGACAAGATTCAACTTCATTTTTCTCTTTTTTCTTTATTTGTATACTAGTACCATTTGCCGAACACAAAGTGTCATTGAATGGGTATAATTTTGGTTTATTCTGCACTCTAACATAAATTTTGCTAGATGAAATAGATACAGTTTCAATTAAAATTCCACCTTTCATTTAGTGAAATGTGAATTTGACATAATAGCTGATGACCTTCTAGAGTTTTACTCTTTATTTTCTTTATTTTATAGTGTATTTGTCTTATCTTGACTTGTAGCTAGGTTCTCATTTTAAAGCTTTAAATAATTATATTGAAACTTTTTTGATCATCCCTCATCGGTGTAACTTCTTTCTGAACAACATTGGATTTTAGCTTCATTCGAACTTTCAATCAGGCAACATTCATTGTTTGACCTTCCTGAACGATCCTAATTTTCTACACTAGTAATATTCTCTTTCATACATATTTTATCATCAGATTTGGAACCTCTGGAACATCCCTCATTCTCACGTGCATTTATATCTGCATTTCTGTCAGTATTATTTATTGGGGTACTCAAACAAACACCGTTTTCAATCACCTTTTGAACATTTAGTGTTTCATCACTCATGCTTTGAACAACCCTCACTTAGAGTATGAGTCGACCCTGATCCTTTTAAAGATGTAGGTTGTCCTACATTCTGAACTTGTTCTGGATCAGATAATTTTGTGCATTCACTCTCGCATTGCATATTTTTGGGAGGGGTAATGACAATATATGGCACACAAGGATTAACAAACATATTTAAAAAAAATACACCTTTCATGAACTTCATTTTCCGGCCTTTATTTGAGGGGGGGGGGGGGGGTACGAACCCATGAAATTGACTTGTCAGGGAACCCGGTTGGTTAAAATAATTTTGCGGTTGTGAAAACGCTGCTGGATTAAAAATAAAAAAATATGACTCAATGTGTCCAATCTTGTGACAAAATCCACTGACAATATCTCTATTTCATTTCCTATCAGAATATTGTGTAGGATCGAACCTATAATTGCGATTTTGATATGTATTAGAGCCATGCGGCGGCGCAGGATTATCCATACTAGGGTTACAATAACACCCTTGGGAAGTACTTTGTATCTGAGACAGTTTTTCGGACAATTTTTATCTAATTTCTGGTCAAGCAAAGACGACAACATATGTTGTAAATCATCTAAGTTGCAGTCTATATTTAGATGTTTTGATCTAAGCGATTTTGATTTTTTGTTATAAGGATGGCGGAGTTGTCTCCCTTAATTCTGCATTATCGGGGTTTGAAATTGTGTCCATTGAACTTTGCAATGCACTATTTATTTTTTTTGTTTTTTTGCAATGCACTATGTGCAATAGCAGCGCTAATTGCTTTGCCTAATGTATCATGGTTTAAAATTTGGCCATGTTTTAGCAAGTCAAAAAAACAAAAATAATATCAAACAGGGAATGCCACGCACCAAAAACGCAGCCTCCCCAAAACGAGCCCCACAGCACCCAGAAGTGCACACCACCAACACACACACACACACACACACACACACACACGACACACACACACAATCATGTACACACACAAACATACACTACCAACACACACTAGCACACAAAGCAAACACACGAGGACAAAACGAACAATAAAAGGAACACAGTGGGGCACCGCCTTGGAACGGTCAGTGGCAAAAACACCACTGGGGAGCTTAAGTTCCCTAAGCCGTGTATATATTTGTAAATTATACAATGTTTCTAAAGCGGAACTAGGCATTTTGACCCGAGATTCGTAATACATAGCCTTAACCTTCAACTGATTCATTCTTTTGCCCTTTTCTAGTTCTAAACTCACAACTGAAAGCTAACTCTTGCTTATGAGAGGAAATCCATGCGTAAATACTTTCTCTATTTCAAGCTAGTCTGGCACTTGCTCCGTTTTTCATGTAGAGACAAGCCTTTGTGTCTCAGTCCTAAGATTAAGTATACATTTAAGTATACATGCGTTTTGCTTGTCATCCAATCTGCTCCAGTTAGCAACTTGCTCAAAATTGGCAATATAATCCGGTCATCGTCGTTTCGTCAAACTTATCAGGTTTGATTACCTTACCCTACAAATTATCAAAAGACGGTTGGGTAGGCCAATTGTTTTACATTCTGTTTTGAAATTGAGTAGGTTCGAAATGTTGAAAAGGGTACATGTCTTCTACTTTGTCAATTACAGATGGTCTTATCTGGATACATCTGGATATATGTCCTGTCACCGGGTACCTGTGTGTATACAATAGTGTATTAACAGGTGTCCCTCTAGGTACACGTGTAATCATTGGAGCAAAAAGATGCAAAACAGGCGCTTGTACAGTATCTTTAGTAACTGGAGCTCTATACCTATTTTGTCTTGTAGTTCAAACTTCGTATAATCGGGGTAGAATACCGAACTTTTGGTTTGTCGTTTCACATTAATATCAAAGTACGGCTTCCGATTTTCATCGACAAAAGTCGGTTTGAAATGTTGAGACATGCTGTATACAGAATGTACAGGTTTCAACTGTCCTGTCTAGCCTGTAAAATACCTAACTCTTGGTTCATGGGTACCATGTTTTACCGTGCTACTGCCTAAATAAGTACTAGAAGGCTAGACGGACTACCAACTCATTCTCGCGTTGCATAATAATTGTCCGACATCTGAGAAATATGAGAGGGGATACTACCTAGAAAAGTTCCCGTACAGATACAGCAAATACGTATAAATAACACTTACGCTGTATGGTCTCGACAGAGAACCAGTGCACACTCTGGCATACATACCACTACCTACATTTGTACTAATACCCTCGAGAATATTTTGAGAAAACAACGTGTTTTGCTTTGACACTGTTTATACTAGACCTGTTAAGCGTAACTGTAAACGTACATGTAAATGTAAATGTACTCTGTACTTGAACTTTGTATTGAGGGGCCATCTCAAGTTAGAGCAAAACAATAATAAAAACCAACGGCCCTCGTATATTATTGTTATGTCAAATTTAGTTCTTTAGGACGGTCAATCATACCACTGCAAATGTGGACAATTAATGGCTATTTATCACGTGGGTGTTTCAAGGCCGTGCTGTGGCATGTTCAACAATTTATCTGCAGTTCTTAATGCGTTTTTAAGTTTTTTGCACATCCCTCGTTCATTTAAGAGACGTCGGTTGATTTGAGAGTCCGTATATTGAGTCATTAGCGGATGTCTGTTAGGGTTTATTCTGCCACCAAACAAAACACATTCATCTGAAAATGGAAGTTCTTGACTTCCATTTTCTTGTCATGAGGTTAAACTTGTAATGTTTAAGATGATGGTGGTGACGATCGTTATTGTGATGAATGTTGATAGAGTGACATTGATGATATAGCTGATGATGGCGATGATGATAGTTTCTTTGTTTCTTATAACCTGGATATTAGAATGGCGAAGTCGTATGTCTGGGGGGATTGGTCGTCGAACATTTGGTTTTCGCTCATAAATTATAGTTAGGAGTGACGGATCCCAATGAGATTTTGTGTGTAGGTACCTTGCGAATATAGAAAGCTCTCGATTGCATTTAGTGTCAATAGGGTCAAGGTCATTGTTACTAAAATAAAAAAATGGTTTCCGCAGAATGTATGTATGTTTTTTTTTTACCAATTATAACACAATAAAGAGCAAGCTATTATTTCCATTGTGATCCCTTTTTCTTTAAAGACGCAGATACAATGGAATCCGGGTACCAGACCCTAGCCCTTTTACGAAGGTTCTTTTACAGAGTCGGTGTATAGCACCGATACACGCGAGACTACCTCGTGTTTCTAACTAGTTCATCTCACAAAGGTGGGAAACACTGAAAAACGTTTCTGAAATGTCCAGTAGCCCGGCCGAGAATCAAGCCGGACACCCCCGGATTGGTAGTCCAGAGCGTTAACCACTGGACCACAGCACCACAAAATAATTCAAGTTAAGAGTGAACAATACCAATGAAACTTGGTGTGTAGCTAGCTTGCGTGGAGAAAAAGCTTAGGATTACGTTAGGGGTCGCTAGCGTTAAGGTCAAACTAACTGTTGCTAATTTCAAATTCTAAAAAATCTATAAAAAAATGGGCGGGGTGGACGGAGAGGGAGGGGAGGGGGGTCACTTTTTCTGTCACTGAATAAATACTTTTATTCTAAAACTGTAATGAAAAATGAATACAAAAATATGGCCGAAGTTAAAAATACATATAACAAGATGAAAGGACACAGTAAGATATACATTGGGAGGGATACAACCTAAAGGTGCAAAAAGTGAATCGATATCAGTGGTTGTCCATATAAAAATTATTCCGTCACGCTAGATATACTGTTATAGCGGTAAACACAGACATCTCCTAACTGCTTACATAAACATGAATTCTGTAGTACAAAATGAACTCTGAAAAGAGAAAACGTTCGTCCACAGGTAGCGAACTTGAGTCCAGTCAATTACATGAACATAATTTGAATGAAACCGTATTTGATAACAAAACAAAAATATATCCGCTCAGAAAAAGATTAAGAGAAAAAGAGTCAAAAAAGTAAAAGCAGACGACCAATCGCCGGCTTCGCCGCTCAGTCGCAGTCTCAGGCATAACCGTCTCAGGCGCCACAGTCTCAATCGTCGCAGTCTCAGACGTCCCAATCATCTAAGACTCATTTAATAAACAATCTTGAACAATATGGAAGAAGAACTAATATCCGTATCACAGGCGTTGACGATGATGACGAATTTCAGACAGCAAGAGAAACAACAGAACATATAGTAGAAACGCTTAATAAGCATTTAAAATTACAAATTACTATTATAAATTTTCCAGCTGACTATCAATATCGCACAACGAATGGGAAAATATGATGAAAATATAAAAAAAAACGACCCACCATCGTTAAATTTGTATATAGCAGTCGAAGATTGAGGTCTTGAGCACACGTGGTCTCCTCCAAAAAGCTCATTGTGGCATTTTCATTAACGACGATCTGACTTCAACGCTGTCCTTTCATACCTTAGACTAAAAGCGCCGGGGGAAGCTGAAAAATACTGGTTAACGGAAGGGAAACTTTTTGCTAACAAAGAGACTATCAAACTTGGCTCGACAAATAATGGCCGGAGAGAAATAGAAAAGACTCTGCAGCTTTCGTCAGTGTAGAGGGCTCGTAAACTAACCTTGACATTTGCAACATTAGCCAAGATGCGATGCAGATATATACAAGGAACGTATATGCTTTTATGCGTGAGGGCGCATGTGTGCATATGCGCATGTGCGTACATATATACACGCGCGCTAGTGCGTTGGTACTAATGGATGTGTGCATGTAATACATACATATAATAAATATAATATATATATATCTAATACATTCACTGAAATGTTGAGAAAAAGATCTGTAAACATAATATGTGGCGTGAACTGTAAATAATTGTGTATTGGAATGTTAAGGAAAAGATTTGTAATGAATTAACAATAATCATAAAATGATAAATTACACCGATTGAATCAGACATTTTCTCCCCTTATGATATGAGATGTAAAAGGGACACCCGCACTACCCTTATGTCGAGAACAGAAACTAATTTCATTTTATATTTTCATAGCTATAAACATTTCAAGCCAGAAGAGTCATGTAGATCTAAGACTGGTTTAAGTATGCTCCAGTGTCCATGAACTTCTTTGGGTTTCGTTTTTGGCTGAAGAATGGGCATATGGATCGTGCATATAACTTATGACTGGTCAATATATGAGACACTGTCCAACCATTTCTTTAGCTTAAGATCTGGTAAGGGGACCGTGCTTGTAGAAGCTTTATCATTGTGTTGTTGTTGTGGGATTTCTTTATTTTTACTTTCGTCTGTATAATTTGCATTTAAAAGTATAATGATATAACTTACTGGCCGTCGGTCAATAAGTCAGGCACCATAACAAAAAACATATATGCATATGTACGGCATGCGCACATATACAATGTAATACAACAATTCATTTAAATTTGTAAATGGCAAGTTCCGGTGAAAAAAGAAATATCTTCTTAATATCTTAATACAATTAGCAAATGTTCAGATATTGAGTATAGTTTGTAACTTTCCATGTAAACGGTATTAGCTACAGACTTATGCATTTCGACAGTCCGTACAAAATGAAACAGAAATATTTTTGTTTTGCTTTCTTTCACTTTTTTTTGTTTATATAAAACTCATGTGTTACCCTCGTAAATGCATACAGTTTGATCTAAACTATAAGTACTACTGTTTTGCGTCGACATAAGAGTTTGTCGATTGCCTAAGACATCTACAATGTATCTTATTACCTTAAAGCCACATGATCATCCTATAAATTTACTCAAACGTATAACGTGTTCACTGATACAGAAATGCTAGCACCGGGTTAAAAAGACCCATGATTTTAAGTTTCATTATTGCAGAAAATCTTTTATAATACAGGTTTCGTAGGTAAGAAAGAATTTTGGTGACATAAGCGCTATCATCCAAGTGATAAGGGGTCTTTAAGCAACATACACATTGAACATTGACTTACAAACTCTGCTATCACAGTTTTTATCTTCTATATTATGATAATGTAACTTTGTAAATAGGTATTTTTTGTGGATAACTTAAGTGTTGACATCCAAAGTGAGCAGGGGTCTTAAGCTACACATATATTGAACATAGATTTACGAACTCTGTTTAGCGTGAAAAAATGCTTTGCCACACTTGTTGTTTTTTTATGTAACTTGTAATTTTGTAAGTAAAAAGGAATTTTGATAATTCAAGTGCTTTCATCCAAAGCAAGCACGAGCCTTTAAGCAAAAGACAATATGGGCCCTATGCTGGATCTACCGCACTTATCTTGTTATATTCCTGTGTTTTTAGTATAATAATGAACACAACAATTAATGTTAATGAGCAATTCTCAAGGAAAACGGCTAATAGGCAGTAATCCTAACGTGTTGTAAAGTGTATACCATTGTCTATCTTGCAAACGGGATAATGCGATTTTGGAAAAAATATAATGTTCAACTACCTGATATGAATTTTGATTAGCAAGTTTATATGCAACTAAAATTGTTCATTATTTCCTGGGGAATGGCCATAATGAATTAGGTATACACAATGTTTTCATACATTAGATCCAGTGGTTGTTTTTCCTTGTCATTATTGTATCTATCCAGAGTCTTTATTCTTTTGTTTCTTATATGTCTACTGGTAAGTGTTAAAATGTTTCACCTGATTCTTTGGATTCTCTAATTTCCCATTGCCTCCATAGTTGTACTTTATACCATAAATGTGTCATCATAGTTATAGCTTAACGCACAATGAATGAAGAAACTTATTGTGAGGAATAAATTGTATACATTTAATGTAAAAGGTCTAGGTGAGACTAAAAAGAGAAGGCATGCATTTAACTAGTTACGAGAAAACCAATATGATATTTGCCTTTTGCAAGAAGTTCACTGTCTGAAAAAATACTATAAGAATTAGGAAAAGGAATGGGAATGGAAATCAATTTTAAGTGGGAACAGTTCAGTGTTGGAGTGGGTATTTTAGTATAAAAATCAATTGATGTTTTAGAGCACTCGGAAGTTATAGTAGGTCGTCTTCAATACCTTCAAGTTGCAGTTAAAGGTATTGATATATATTTGATAAATATATATGGTCCAAACAACAAAGACGTGAACTTTTTCAATATTTTAGAACAGTTTATTTTTTTTTTATTTATTTTTTTTATTTATTTCAGTACCAAGTACCAAGGATAACACAATAAAGAGCAAGCTCTTATTTCCATTGTGGTCCTTTATTTTAGAGAAAGAAGCAGATACAAGGGAATCCGGGTACCAGACCCTAGCTCGTTTACGAATAGACCCCTTGGTTCTTTTCTACGTGCCCGGTGTATAGCACCGATACACGCGAGACTACCTCTGGGTTTCTAACCAGTTCATCTCAGATAGGTGGGAAACACTGAAAAGCGTTTCTGAAATATCCAGTGCCTCGGCCGAGAATCGAACCGGGGACCTCCGGATTGGTAGTCGAGAGCGTTAACCACTCGGCCACCACACCACCTTTATTGCAAGAAATGACGATAAAACTTTGATTATTGGAGGTGATTACAATGTTGTTCTCAATAGCACTATATATACGAAAAATGGTCGTAGTGATACTAAAACAAAACAATTCAGAAGGAAACTTACGAATATCATGGAAAATTATGCGTTTAGCGACATTTGGAGAATTAAAAATCCCGAAGTAAAACAATATACATGACATTCTAACCACAGAACACCAATCTTCAGTAGACTTGACTTTTTTCTGATATCTAGTAACATCTCAAATAAAGTAGTGTCATGCAAAATCACAACATGAATAAAATCTGATCATTCACTAGTACATTTACAAATTAACTTCAGTAACAAAGACAGAGGATCAGGGTTTTTTAAGTTAAATAACTCAGTCATTTGGATAAAATATATCAAAAACCAATTAGAGACAATTTATCTTACACCATTTGAAAGTACAATAGAAACAAAACTTAGAGTTTTTCAATACAAATACGTTATGAGAATTATTCTGTCGAACAAGTTTCTTTATAAATGTAAAATAGTTCAATCGAGCCTTTGTGACGTTTACAGTATGCATGTTGAAACAATTCAACATTTATTTTGGGAATGCTCCTACATACAAAGTTTCTGGTCAAAACTGAAGAACTTTCTTTTGAAACAAAATTTAGAAGTACAAATAACATTCCAAATTATAAGCTTTTGATGTCCATTATTAACTTCATAATTATCTTAGCATTTTTTTTATATTCAAATGTAAGCTAATTAAAGCAATTCCTTATTTTGAAATATTTTTAAGTTTCCTTAAGAAAATAAAGGAGGTAGAAATACATATCGCATTCTTAAATGATAAGCTTACTGCCCACAACAATAAGTTGAATCAAATACGCCTATGAGATGGCCTGTCGGGAACCATGTAGAGAGAAAAACCTCGTTAAAACAAATACATAGACTCTGGGTAAAACATTGAATATCTTGCCAGTATACTTCTCCCTTTAAATCACTTTCTTAGTTTTGTTTATTCTTTCTTCTTTTTTGTTTTTTGCTGTTTTACCTTCTCTTTCTTTTTTTATTGTTGATTAAACCTTCCAAAATATATACATTAACATCAGTCAGTTACAACTGGAACCATAAATTACATCTGTAATATTTCCATGTATTTTGTAAAAAATGTTGATTACTGTTGTATTGACTTGGAATGGAAAAAAATAAAATAAAAAAATGATGGTAATATAATGAAAATAACGTATTGCTTTTCTCTGTTCCTTACGTGCCATATATTGTTTTACGATAATAAAGATCCATTATTTTTGTAAATACACTTAATTATCTAAATATATCGAAAATTTACGAAAATTTAACTTGCATCAAGACAATCCAAAATGATTTATTTTCAAAAAATTCCCTGGTGAAAATTTGAACACTATTCTGTCATGTTTTTATGACGTCATACTACACAATGTCCTTAAAAATGCCGTTATGATGTACAATAAAGGACATATCGATAAAAACAAAAATAATATCAAACAGGGAATGCCACGTACCAAAAACGCAGCCTCCCCAAAACGAGCCCCACAGCACCCAGAAGTGCACACCACCACACACACACACACACACACACGCACACACACACGACACACACACAATCATGTACACACACACATATACACTACCAACACACACTAGCATACAAAGCAAACACACGAGGACGATTTTGTACATTTTCAACTGCATTGTTTCGTTTTAGACTTCCGCAAATTGACGGACGCATATAATTTTGTCAGCTTTATATCAACTGTCTGGTGTGTACTGCAGATTTCATAATAGCGTGTCGTTTCAGTGTTTGTTGCGTATCGAATGAATACAGGTAATGAATGACTAAAGCGTCTGTAGGCGGAGCTACATTTTACACACAGATTACCGTCATAGGTCCATGACACAACTGAGAAAAATAATATAAATCGGTCATCTTATTTACGGCATTCAATAGTGTTTAGTCGGGGTTTACGTACATGTAGCTGGAGTGCTCGAGTCCCATCAAAGAAAAGGGTATACGTATACAACATGTACGTGTAAATCCAGTACAACTGTCATTTCACTTACATAGATTTAGTGAATATATCTGTCACAGAAGTAGAGTGAATAAAAAATATTGTAAATATACATTCGATTTCGCACTTTCGTAATAATTTGTCTATAAATGATCGGATAGCAATACTCGCATTATGCATTATAAAATACGACTATACTGATATCTTGTTACAACCGCGCATGCTTTGCACGTGCTGTCCTGTAGTGTTTCTGCTAAAATGTTTCTGTCGATGCTCTGAAATATTTAAAATGATAATCTGTGTAGAAAGAAATGTAACAAAAACCGTTAAATTTTGTTTGTTTATCTAAAGACAGGATTATATATATCGTGTACACTTTTGACAATTAGATTATTTCTATAATACCTGCGCACATGTCATCAGAGTTGTTGCGTAAAACTGGAGAAACCAGTAGTAAATGCAGCTTACAAAAACAAAAAGTAGAGCATTTACGTATATCGGTAGTCCAACTATTTAGACATAATGCTTGTTTCTTATTTCTTTTTTTTTAATTTTTGGTGTTTATTTCCTCAATGAATATAAAAAGTAAAATATCATAAAAGTGAAAACTAAAAATGATAAATGCGAGGTCTTATTTCTAGACCGGTAGACAAGTACAAGTTGTCATATCGCCAGTACAAATTAAATTTACTTTGTTTTATAAGTAGTTTCGTTCACTTAATAATGGTGACGATTACATGTACAATCGACCCGAGTATTGATGTTTTCAATTTGCGTTTATTTTATCGATTTCGTAAGTTTGTACAGCGATACTTTTACCCGAATCTGAGATGGTACACGGACGTTTGCTATACCTGTGAACACATATTTACATGCAGAGCGCATGCATCATGTATATAATTTACCGTAAGTTTAAAGTGTGGTCAGTCACTGATCTAGACATTTTTTTATAAATTTTACGAGGGTAAATTTCGGTTTAATCGACGATGATGCAACAAAACAACAACTATATATATTATACATTTCTAATCTCGCCTTAGAAAGGATGTTTCAGAGACATAGCCGAGGACACATTTTCCTCCATCAAAATTTTATTATATGGACCAAATTACATAAAAGTGTAAAATCTTTGTTTCGTGTTGATTATAGAACACTCTGTTCGGTTTCGTTTCTAAAAATTGAATAGATCTTAATTTAGTTTCAGTACAGTTGTTTTATGAAATAAACTTTCTAGGTTTAAAAAAAACGATTTTATCCTATAAGAATACATAAACACTAGATTCATAAAAAATCAAATAATGTCGCAATTGTATCTTGAAGATGTGTAAACTTTTTGGGTCATGGCAATTTTCCAACTGTATTTGCTAAAATTATAAAACGTTTTGTTAAAAGAGGTTACGACCCAACTGTTTTGAGACACACCGCATGTTTGGTGTTCAACCCGTTTACAGTTGGACGCTATGCTTCCCTCTTTGATTGTGTCGAAGAAGGGGAGGACTCTGTGATGGGCAGTTTTTAAATCCCACTGGGACGAAACTGTTTTGATTTCTGTCCTCTGGCCTGTTTCGTCGGGCCCTTAAGGGTGTTTCTCTTGGTGCTCTGCCTTCTGCAAAGGCATTGAGTACATACGTTTTTTGGTTCTCAAGGTTTGCTTTTTATATATTCATACACGAGCATTTTTGTGTTTTACATACCATGCCTTTTGTTTCCATTGCGTGTGTTAGAGATTCACCTAGCAGGGATTACTTTTATTTACACTGTCCTGTGACTTTGGAACATGGTGGGGGTAAGAGTGAGGTTGGGTGCGCACCATAAACCGGTTTAAGCTCCCCAGTGGTGTTTTTGCCACTGACCGTTCCAAGGCGGTGCCCCACTGTGTTCCTTTAATTGTTCGTTTTGTCCTCGTGTGTTTGCTTTGTATGCTAGTGTGTGTTGGTAGTGTATATGTGTGTGTGTGTGTGTATCGATTTGAGCGGAGCTAACTACAAAATGTGACATCGACGTCATTTACTACCTGTGTGTAAAGCAAACACTGAAACGGCACGCTATTATGAAATCTGCAGTAAGTACACAAACATTTTTTTGCAATTTTTTCAACGTTAAAACTTAGAATTACTAGACTATGTCTCAAGTAGTGTCCAAAATCACAACCAATTATTTTAGTTTTTCCCTGCGCTGAACAGTTCAACGAAAGCAAACACACAAATTATCAATCCCGATGCTAACCAAAGGATATAAAATGGATAACGGGCAACACATTTCAAGGTAAGAGGATGAGAAGTCACAGGGTGAATGGTATGGGATCAGAATACGAGGGGTTAGAGATCCACATGATAAGAGGGCACAGGGATAATAGGGTAATTTTGTAAGGGGTAACGTGCGCGAAAGGATGACGTGGGTCATAGGATTAGGGGGTAAATGGTCAAACGACGAGGACTAAATGGTAGAAATGTTAAGGTCTAATAAGTTAAACGTTAAGGAGAGGAAAGGGATAGCATTGCAAGAGTGAAATATTTGAGTGGGTATTGGTAACAGATAAATGAGTAACAGGATAAAAGGATGTAAAAAATAACATTATCTTCAGTTCCTCCATATGAAGAAAATTACTAATGACCGATCAGCAATGCCACACTCCCTGCATGTCACTTGGTACATTTCGAACCTTGTCCTTACAGAAAACGTACTATGATTCTACTTGATATCTGCCACTGTTCCAAGCTCTGCTGAGCTCCATTTCCTACGGATATTGCCTGGCATATGCCGTCAATATTTATCATTTAGATTTGAAATGGACAGAAAACATATGCATCTAAGAATGCACGAATCTGCACCTGAAAGTATACAGAACGTTATTGTGCACATATGTTCACATTTTCATGCACAAAATATATATTACCTGGCAGGTAACGGTGTTCTGTATAAGTATTTTATGAATATTCTGTGTTGTCTACAATAGTTTGAAACCTGGTGAACATTAAAAGGTACAAAAACATAAATTATAAAAATATGAAATATCGTACTATATAGTTATCTTTTTTTTAAATTTTATCAGTGATCGTCAAGTAAAATGTACATTAGCTGCATCTTGAGGGTCGTTTCTGTTATCTCTAGTGATGTAAACTTACGTAATGCTGATGTGCTAAGCAGCCAGGGTGTCAAACATGACAAGAAATAAATTACTTCAAATATCACTGACAAAGGTGTGACACTTTGGCTTCAAAGTTTCATTAAATATAGAAATATAGCAAAGTTTTTATATTTATTATCTGTAATTCGCGAACTGCTAGATGCTACTATTAGTCAGGTACTCGTCCTTATCTATACGTGTACATTTCTATAAAGCATCAAGTAATGGCAAAAGAAATTCTGAAAAGGAGACATTAAGTGCAAAAATGACGACGGATAATTTTGTTCTATTAAAAAGGGTTCGTCCACCAAGGTCCATCCACATGTTCATGCAATCGTTATCACTTTAGTAGGCACAAACAATCTAAATGTTGTTTTTTTCCATCAACTTAACATACAGAACGTGTTATACTTGTATCATGCTCATTAACTTGAAGTGACCTGAAAAAAAAATGAACTAAAAGCCACGTCCTGACCGACAATATCAGCATACTCAATTAAATATCTGTTTAAGGATATGTAGCTTAACCGGATAAAACTGGATTAAACTGTACAGTGGTGCACATAATTACCATGCCCGTGCTGCATGTCGAATCGCGTGCCTATTTTTACAGCCAATCGGGGAGCGAGTATTTCTTTAAAGCAGTCTTTCATTTGGGCGTAAACTGAATGAAGTCGTTCAAAGAGAAAAAAATATTTCTATTATTTCGAAATGTGTAACAGGACAAAACTCTCATTATGTTCAGAATGGTATGTCTACTGTTTACGAAGTACTATTAAAACTTACTACATAACGGCATTTAATAAAATCTGTACATTAGCTTAAACTGCATTTTAATGTTTATTAAATGCTTGCAGCCATACAAATATTAAAGATTCAATACTTTAGATCCTTAGTTTCATAAGTTTCACTCGATACGCTTATGATATTCGGTGTACAGCTTAAACCGTTTCCGCGTGTGTCCTTGCTTTGATACTGATGCTGTAGGTTGATATCCAAGAACTGGCAATATTTGTGTAATTGAACTACATGTTCATTTTTGTCAGACAATATAGACAATGTAGACTTTTGTTGTTGATATATCATAATTTGACTCATTTAAAATTCAGTACAGTGGAACTTCCGAAACCCGGACCTTCCAAATACCGGAAACTTCCGAAAACCGGACGATTTTTTTAAGCCCGGAAATTTCCTCCTCTATTTTCTATGTAAAACGTACTTCCGAATACCGGAACTTCCAAATTCCGAATATCGGACGATATTTTCGTCAATTTTAACATATCTCAGTACAAATTGTCTTCCAAAAACCGGACACTACAAACACTTGGATCATGAATAATTGCCTCCGGCAAAGTGATTGCCATTGTTTGGCCAATTGGCATTTATCGCTTATTTTGACACGCGTTAGAATCACAACCTGTCAATCAAAGGATTAAATATTAACATAAGACTGTAAGTATTAGATAATGATTGCGAATTGAAGAAAGAATCAGCGGATTAATGTGTTTGATGTTTACATTAACATCTTCAAAAACCAATCAATTCTAATTTAGTTATTATTAAAAGTATGATTTATTTATAAAATTAGACCGAACAATGGTTTTGTTTCGTAACATATAACAAACTGTCACGACTTCAAATTCTGAAATAGGTAAGTGAAAATTGAAAAAAATTATTTTGACGAAAATATTAATAAAATTATGACATTTTTTTTAAATTGTATCATTTGGATAATAAAAATGCCAGAGACAACTCCGATACGTCGTAGAATTGATTTGTCGCTAAAGGACAGGATCAAAATAATTAGTGAGTCTCAACTGGTTCCAAAACCAACTCTTAATGTGTGTGTTTTACTTTGAAATGTATTTTACATGATATTGATTGAAAAATCGTTTTCTTGAAGTACAAATGTATCTTATTTTCCCCGAACACGTCCCGATTTGAACTTTATTTGAGAACAGTGTTCTGAATTTACAATGCACAATCACTTCTATGCATTAAAAACTAAGGACTTTTCAGACCAAGATGGACCTTGGATTATCTCTCCCCTTTTCAGTCTTTATATTTATATTATAGTAGTTATAGATAATTTATGAAAATTTTTATGCACAGTTCAACTGTTAAACATTGTTAAATACTTGCAGTATTTACCAGCAAGGATGACTATGAAATTTCACCAGCATTAAACTTCTAAATAATTGAGAAAAAGTTTGTTTTGGCTACAATGTAAAGTAATGTATATCATTACAGGTCCGTTTATCGTCCCGTATATGTCCAGTATACAGGATGAGAATCAAGTCCGTACACACTGTATTCCTGTACCCTGAATATGGTAAATACGTCCATGTATATATCCATTTTTACAAAAATGCAGGTCCGTATTTCTGTCCCGTATATTCTAGATATACAAAGGAGCATACGATCTCAGTATATTGAAAGACTACAGGCAATATACTGGATATCGATTATTATACAAGGCATACTAGCCTAGATATTAAGCAACGTTCAAACAGCAAAAATATAACTTTTCTGTAAGATACGACTTTCACAAATGTCCGTGTATTTGAAATATTCTATTGAATATCAACCTTCTTTCTTCTCAGTGAAACGGTCACCGTGGACGGACACCCTGATTAAAGTGACGGCTGATTCTGGGTGACCCTTAGATGACCAAGTCCGCGTGGACACGATGCCTCGGCGTAGCGTTGATGAGTGTCAATTGAAAACAAAAACCATCGGTGTGTCTAATCAATTCCTCCGGCACATCGCTAGTTTATTTGATCCTGTTTTTTCCTGACTGTCGGGAAGAACTCTTAGGCTTTTATCTTTAGAACAACAATGTTTTTCAAGAAAACGGGCCTAATAATTGTGCATTTGAAGAAAATTAATGTGGCGGCATGAAATGAAAAAAATGCGCGTTTCAGTTACTGTTTCAAATCAAATGCACGATACATTTCGAACGCCACTTGTATTTAATTCATTTTGCAGGTAAGTAGGACTGAGATATTACCGAAGGGACCTTTGTGGCGACAAGAAATACATACCCTCTTGTTTACTGTATTTTAAAAATTGTGTTTATGAAGGATATTTTCGAAATCCCTTGCTTCAGTTGTAGTGTCATGATAATTATTTTCAGTCTCTTTAATTCAGTTTGTTTAGTCTTTATCGTAGGAATCGTGTGTATCTTTGTACAACGCTGTATTTGACTTAAGCTGTAATGTTCCAACTAAATGTGTACACTGTAGTACGCCCGCACACTTGAATGTTTTGATTTAACATAATTTTATTAGAGTCTGAGCTAGTTCAAGTGATAAAATTTTGACACAAGTACCAAGTATGTCATCAGTTAAAAGATGTGTCTGTCTAAAAATTCTTCTAACTCCTCGTAATTTTCGCCATTTAGTGCAAAGAAAAACCAAAAACTGTTTCCAACACGGATGTCCTCCATTTCCAACGTTGTCAAAAACAACAGATAATTCTTATCGTATTTTTACTGACCTTGTGTGCGGACACGCGGCTGGGTCAATTTGAACTCAAGGCTATGCTTTAACAATTTTTGTACGGGACCACTAGGTAAACCTGCCAACGATATGGGACTTGTGGTCCGAGACATTTTTATATATATATATCAATGTAAAATCACATGAACCCGGGCCGGGGTCAATTTTGACAAAAACCTTTATATTATATTCTGCAAACTACCAAAGCTCTCGGCCTTGTGGTTTCATGTTTAAAGATATAGTCCAGTCAACGTAGCCTAAAATACTACTCGAGTGTGATGTAATAGCAAAAGAAACGAATTATGTGATTTCTTTCAGGAAAATATGTCCTCTGTTGGAAAAAAAAAGTTGCTCTCTGAACTCTGATGGGTAATTTATGAAAATTGACATCAATTACACTCTCTTGAAAAAGCTATTTCAGACACAATTAAGTACAAAGAACTAGTTTTTTTTCTGTATACTCGTGTTGTTAATTTTAATATTCTTCATTTCATGTGAATATGAGTAAATATTTAAAGTTTTTCTTGTTGGGTATCTTATAGCTTCCCTTTTGAAAATAAAATCTAGCTTGATTAAGTTGTCTGGGGTTAAATAATTACCCCACCCACTAATGCTTAACATGCGAAAAAACGTTGATGGACTGTAAACTATTAATAATTTATATATATTAACAAATATGATATTCTTCTTGATAAATACATTTACAAATATGAAATAAATTAAGTAGGCAAATCAAATATCAAATTGAACATATCATAGTCAGTTTGACTTGTTACAGGATTTATTATATTACGATTCCTGCTTGTAACAAGCGTTTGAAAAATGCTTAAATATACCAAAATATTGCATTTCATAGATAATCCTTATAATTTATTACTTCAAACACCTACATTAATTGTATACTTCTGTCAAAGCAATGCCATTTCTAAATTTGAAACTGAAATGTTACCATGGTAACTTCAACGCCATAGCAACTACATAGTACCGTTTAATACAATTTCATTATGAATATATGTACATTTTTATTGCATATCACATAATAAAAACAATTATTTCTAAAGATATAATATTATGATTAAATAACATCATTATGCTAAGCTTACATTTTACATCTATTAAGTGTCAAAAGTTTGAAGCAAATATTTATAAGAGGCAATACTGTAAAATTATACAATCACAAGCCATGTTTGGTGATCATGCTCTTATAAAGGCCTCTCAGATCCTTATTCAAATAAACAGTCCCGTTTAAACATTCGACATCTACACGAGTATTAACGTGACTTGACTTGTAAACGGTAACGGTCATTTACATGTCATACACAGTATCTACTGCTTAATCAAGCACATTCAACAAATAATACAATAATTAACTAACAAGTAAATCATTCTTGAAAATAATTAATAAAATATTTCTAGAGACGCAATAATATGTAATGGTTGAATTAACAATTAAGTTTTCTTTCACATTATAATACGTACGTTCTAAAAGTACGACCAACATGATGTTCACATTTCATTTCAGCAATGATTTCTTTCTGATAAATCAGTGTTCAATGTTTAACATTGCAACATAATACCTGCAAATTAACAAGCATTGTAAACTGCCACTTTAAACGCTGTTCAATTTAATGTTTCACCAATGCCTTCTTCTGCCAGAGTCTGAGAATTTGAACACCCAACACCACGACATGACCCACAGCTAAAGGAACATTCCAGTCCATATTTTCTACAGGTACACGTTTTGCTGTCACAGTTACTTTTGCAATTGCACCGAACCACATTGCGTAAATTACTTGGAGCAGGAGGTAACGATGTTCTAATGGGAAAATAACTGTTGTCAATTAACTCCCAACCTCAGTCTTCTTCTCTAAGATTAGTGTTTCCGGTTCAAACTTTGCACTGGAAAATCACTCGGAGACTGTGCTTTCAAGCTGCTGCTGAAGTTGCTGGTAATGTGTGTACTTGTACACACGTTGTACCAACCATTACTTTGGCAGAAAATCTCTGAAATCGGAGATTGTCTAAACAGACATTTTAAGATCCATCAAGAAGCATGCGTTTTTTCTCCATAGGACATCACTTCATCTTTGGTTTTGCTGTTTTCAAACGATTGTCCAACTTTTTGCAGTTCTGTTTTTTATCATCGTTTTCAAAGCAGATGTCTTCCCTAATCCAAATATACGAGATGTTGAGTCACAACCAGTCACAGCATCTAACAAGAGCTGTCTCATGACAGCACGCTCGACTATTCGAAAGCTTGTCGGTTTTGTTTTTTTTTTGTCTAAGAACAGGACTGGTGTTTTGTGTAATTGTCTATAAGAATTAAGGTCAAAGATATGAAACTTGTTCAAAGACCTCTGTAAATGTACATTACATGCAAAGCCTTACTCTGGAATCTGTAAGCCAACTGGGGTAAGAAGGGGGGATAATTTCAAAGAAATACATGACCCTGTATATTAGATCATGCATAACATTGTAACGTTTCAAACTTGATATGTATAAAATTAAAACGCATGACCGCATAATTATTCAATGACATTTCAAATTAAAGTAAGCCATTTCGAGTATTTCCATATAATAGTCTGGTAAAAACTGTGACAAAATTCTAAGCTAAAAGGGGCATAAATATGTCAAAAATAAAAAAGAAACATTGATGAAGATGTTGATAGTAGATGTTAATCATACATTTTAAGTTTCAAGTCCATATGTTTGATAGTATTCAAGATATTCAACTTAATAAAAATATATAACAAAAAATTACAATGTTAAAAAGGGGCATAAATCTAACAAAAATCAAAACAGAGTTATGGGGATTGTTTCCTCATGTGAAGATGTTGATGGTGGACACATATTTTGAGTTTCTAGTCAATATCTTTATAAGTATTCAAAATATTTGACTTTTATAAAATCTTTTCCAAACATTCTAAGTTAAAAAGGGGCATAAATCTGTCATAAATCAAAACAGAGTTATGGGGATTGTTTCCTCTGGTGTAAATGTTGATGGTTAACATATAGTTTGAGTTTCAAGTCAATACCTTTGATAGATTTCAAGATATTTGAATTTATAAATATCTTTAACCAAAAATTCTAAGTTAAAAAGGGGCATAAATATATCAAAAATCAAAACAGAGTTATAGGATTTTTTTCCTCAGATGTAGATGTTGATGGTAGACATACACTTTGAGTTTCAAGTCAATACCTTTGATAGTATTCAAGATATTTGACTTTATCAAAAACTTTAACCAACGCAGACGCCGACGCCGACACCGACACCAACACCGAGCTAAAAAGGGAAGCACATCACAAACATTCCTTTCTAAAATAGACCGAGACTTTTGGATGTCCCGTACCTTGTTTAATGTCTTTCCTTGTGTGTTTCCTCTTGACAGTTTTCTGTACTTCTCATCATGATCTTTTTACCTTCAGTGTCTTTGTCTGTCTATGTATAAAAGGAAAGAAGAAATGGTCAAAAGGGCACTGCTGGATGTAATATGCAGTTTCAATTTACTTTAAATTTTGAACTGATACGGCTTTCCATAGTTTAATATTTTTTGAAAAACCAGATGTCAAAGTTTTGATTTTTTTATTTAGTTTTGTGTGTACGGCTATTTTATACACATAATAATGTTGAGGATTTCAATGAACGTAATCAATATATTACAAATAAACTTCTTCAACAGGGCTACCGTTATTACAAATTGCGTAAATATTTTGCTAAATTTTACTATCGTAATTCTGATTTGGTTTTGAAATTCAATAGTAATCTAAAGACTCTTCTGCGAGAAGGTATTTCAAAACCCGATTTTTATGGGGATGTGGTTTACAAACTTCGTAAGATTTTGGGTCATGGCAATTTTCCAACTGTATTTGCTAAAATTATAAAACGTTTTGTTAAAAGAGGTTACGACCCAACTGTTTTGAGACACACCGCATGTTTGGTGTTCAACCCGTTTACAGTTGGACGCTATGCTTCCCTCTTTGATTGTGTCTGACGGAAGAGGGGGAGGACTCTGTGATGGGCAGTTTTTAAATCCCACTGGGACGAAACTGTTTTGATTTCTGTCCTCTGGCCTGTTTCGTCGGGCCCTTAAGGGTGTTTCTCTTGGTGCTCTGCCTTCTGCAAAGGCATTGAGTACATACGTTTTTTGGTTCTCAAGGTTTGCTTTTTATATATTTATACACGAGCATTTTTGTGTTTTACATACCATGCCTTTTGTTTCCATTGCGTGTGTTAGAGATTCACCTAGCAGGGATTACTTTTATTTACACTGTCCTGTGACTTTGAACATGGTGGGGGTAAGAGTGAGGTTGGGTGCGCACCATAAACCGGTTTAAGCTCCCCAGTGGTGTTTTTGCCACTGACCGTTCCAAGGCGGTGCCCCACTGTGTTCCTTTAATTGTTCGTTTTGTCCTCGTGTGTTTGCTTTGTATGCTAGTGTGTGTTGGTAGTGTATATGTGTGTGTGTACATGATTGTGTGTGTGTGTGTTGTGTGTGTTTGTGTGTGTGTGTGTGTGTGTTGGTGGTGTGCACTTCTGGGTGCTGTGGGGCTCGTTTTGGGGAGGCTGCGTTTTTGGTACGTGGCATTCCCTGTTTGATATTATTTTTGTTTTTTTGATCAACATTTATGCATAATTTTTTTTTAAATTTGGGAATTATTCCGGTGATTTTATATCGTGGGAAAATCATCTAATTTCGTGAAAACAAACACTCACCCCGTATCTCCAGTAATCTCCTTTCAATTATAACCACTTGAAAGGTTGTAAACAGATTTTCAGTTTGACCTTGCCATTTAAAAAAATACCGGAAGTTTAATATGCGCGCGTGCAAACCTTATTTTACGTCATATGGGACGCCGTTTGTATCATAAAAGCAAACTGAAGCAAGAGCTAAAAATAAAAATTGTCAATGTCGTTTTATTTACTTTCCCTTCAACCAGGAACTTGCAATTTTGTTATACGTGTATGTCTACCTTTGTCAATCAAAATGCACATGCAAAAATTCTTTTGGAATAGCTTAAAGGTTAAACTCTACGTTGACTGGACTAATATCTGAAATAAGCCTATGTAAAAGCCGATGACTTCTACTTAGTGGCGGCGAAAATTGTATCCCGGTAGTTATGATTTCATAAGCCTGATAGTGATCTTCCTGCCAAATATCAATGTCAATAACCGTGATAAGATTTCCATATAGAATGCCTTAATTTTGACTATGTCTTGGCCATGTATTTTATGTTATTGGTCGAATATAAGAACAAAAACCTAGATGCACGAGG
Organism: Saxidomus purpurata; assembly: GCA_022818135.1. Lineage (NCBI taxonomy): Eukaryota > Metazoa > Mollusca > Bivalvia > Venerida > Veneridae > Saxidomus > Saxidomus purpurata. The sequence goes on from JAFMSR010000012.1 coordinate 50,443,793, forward strand.
TCCTTTTACAAGAAACATGTGTATAAAGTTGTGAGACACCATTTCCGATCTAAAATCAACAACTTTTCGGCTTCGTTTTGACTTCGAGCAAATCATTATCCCTCGCAAGTGGGTGCATAAATTCTGGTCATTTGCAATGCCAAGACAAGACGGACAATGCTGTTTTATGAAACTAAACAATAACAATTATTTTCAAAAACTTAGTCAAGCATGTTATCATTATGCACGACACAATATTGTTTGATTGAACAGCCTAACAGCACACTATCTTCATACTGAAATGTATGTATATGTGTATGCATCTATAATTGCTCGATTTAGATTTGAAACGTCTTCATTGTCATTAATCACGTTATACAAATTGAGATAAACCAGTTTTTATTGTGCCTTGCATGGCATTTTATTGTATTTTGAGCGAAAACATCCGATGTAGACAATTGCATTTTAATGTTAAACTTGTGTCGCCTGATTCATTACCTATTGCGTGACAAATGATATTTTTAAAAGTATGTATGTTTATGGCTGTATGCGTCACGATTTTCTGCACTGTATACATATTAAGAGGCATTTACGACACGGGATTATTAAAGAACCATTCTATACAGTTTCAATATAAGACAGATACATTTCCAGTTAGTACATACGATCTGCTAAGGACAATGAATTGGGACGGTGAAAATTATTTTCAGCTACAAAGTAGTGTTTCATATCGCAAGGAAGTATTTGCTACTTATTTTCGGCCCTTTTTAAACGCAGCTGGTATAAACTGCACAAAAATAATAAGCAACAGCCAGGCTGAGATTTCAAAAGCTAAAACTATCATGAAGAAAACAAATTATACGCATACAGGTAAAACGCCAGACTTCTACTTAAATAGAACATTAAATTGTCAAAGGTTTCGAAATTTAAGAGGCTACATTGACCATCCGCTCAGCAACATGGAATTACAGTTCCCACTTGCGTTTGCAATATTAACTTTCAGAGATATTGAACAGTTTGAAAGACTGTTTCGCTCTATATATAGACCTCATAATTTTTACTGCCTTCATTTGGATTATAAGACAAACGAATACGAAAGAAGTGCATTTGAAGGTATAGTGAATTGTTTTAGTAATTTGCATATTACCAACATATCTATTGATGTACGATGGGGAACATTTTCTGTTTTAAACGCAGAGCTTATGTGTATGAAAGCACTTTGGCAATACAAAAAGTGGAAATATTATATAAACCTGACTGGGCAAGAATTCCCCCTTAAAACAAATCGTGACATTGTTTCTATCTTGAAAAATGCTCGCGGTGCCAACATTGTTCAGGGAATATACATTAGGTATTAAATGTTTACGTTATTTTTAAATGCTTTTATTCATATCGATATGTATATCGCACACGATTCACTTAAACACAGAAAGGAATGTTATTTAAAAACATGTGTAATTTCTAATACACATGGATGTGTCCTTCTATTCTCGGTTATAAGGGTTAGAATATGGTGTGCGTACTTGGACGTTTATATATTTGCATCGAAACTAGAACAAATTGTTAACAACGTTATTAGATTTTCTTTTATTAATGACTATGGTGAATATATGCATACCAAACGGGGGATTTTTGTGTATTACACATTTTTTACATTTGATTATCATGCGACTATTCAATCAAGGCGGTCGCCTGCTAGTTAAAGTAAGTGTAAATTTGTTTTAAAAAGTCATCTCATCAAATAAATAATTGTATTTATAGATTATTAGCCGAAATGGCTAAAACATTTGTTTCTGTTTAAAGCCAGCTTGCACAGACGACCGCCTTTTAATACTTCAGTACTTTGATTTTACTGTACCATTTTTTTTAAACATGTCTGTTTGTTATTGAGAGATAGCAATTATGTTTTTTTAATTGTTTCTTACAAAAATAACCTTGAAGACAGAAATATCATAAAACAAGAAATCCAAACAGAAACTGATGATATCTGAAAACTAAAGGAAGACATGCAATGAACATGTATTAGACTGTGGGGCTCGTTTCGGGGAGGCTGCGTTTTTGGTACGTGGCATTCCCTGTTTGATATTATTTTTGTTTTTTTGGAACATGGTGGGGGTAAGAGTGAGGTTAGGTGCGCACTATAAACCGGTTTAAGCTCCCCAGTGGTGTTTTTGCCACTGACCGTTCCAAGGCGGTGCCCCACTGTGTTCCTTTAATTGTTCGTTTTGTCCTCGTGCTTTGTATGCTAGTGTGTGTTGGTAGTGTGCGTGTGTGTGTGTACATGATTGTGTGTGTTGTGTGTGTGTGTGTTAAGCTCCCCAGTGGTGTTTTTGCCACTGACCGTTCCAAGGCGGTGCCCCACTGTGTTCCTTTAATTGTTCGTTTTGTCCTCGTGCTTTGTATGCTAGTGTGTGTTGGTAGTGTACGTGTGTGTGTGTACATGATTGTGTGTGTTGTGTGTGTGTGTGTGTTAAGCTCCCCAGTGGTGTTTTTGCCACTGACCGTTCCAAGGCGGTGCCCCACTGTGTTCCTTTAATTGTTCGTTTTGTCCTCGTGCTTTGTATGCTAGTGTGTGTTGGTAGTGTACGTGTGTGTGTGTACATGATTGTGTGTGTGTGTGTGTGTGTGTTGGTGGTGTGCACTTCTGGGTGCTGTGGGGCTCGTTTTGGGGAGGCTGCGTTTTTGGTACGTGGCTTTCCCTGTTTGATATTATTTTTGTTTTTAAGCTTAAAACAGAACAATCAAGAATTTGTACAGTATTTTGGCATGTACATACAAAAATGATAAGTTCAAGAAATGAAATAGGAAACATATGATAAAAAGCACATCGAGGCGTACCATACACTTGGTAAATAATAGGTTCCACATTATCAATGGTTGAAAGTGATAAGAAGTTACAAAATGACAACTATTAATAGGCATAGATTTATGGTCTGTGGGAAATAAATATCTTGAAGTAGTTGCTTAAACATATGATTTTGTACAGCATATTTTGTTTCTCAATATTACCTTCTTGTAAAAATGATTGCATTTACTGTATCATGTAAGCTCGTTTTCCTGATTTTGACAAACTGCAAGCATGTTTTGTAGTAGTTTATTCTTAGTTTCATGACTGGGTATATTACCGAATACAAACCATATAGTTTATTTTATAAATTAAAAGTTCGCTGCTCATTTCCATAACAATATGGTAAAAACATTTCAGTTAATATATGACCTGCTATCAGTGGCAAGCGAAGACTGTCTGCTTATTTGAAAGCTGTGAATAAAACTGCCAAGTATCATTTGTAGGCATGTCTTGTCACGATTTATAATAGTTTAAATGTATCGTTGGCAAATAACCAAAATCTTTTTTTTTATTGCTGCTGATTGCTTATCATACACCTCTTGTATGCTTTTTATGTTGTGTGTATTGTATGCATAAAAATAACTATAGCCAGTTTGAATTACTAGTATTGTAGAAATTTAGACACAAAAATTCAATACCTGTTATTTTTTATGAGACAAACAGTAATCATTTCAACTTTTTACCTGTTACTTTAAAGACATGTGAATGTTTCCTGTTTTTATAGAAAGGATAATGTCAATTATATGCGATGGACAAAGGCTCAAATGCCACCACCACACAATATCAACCTTTTCAAAGGATCTGTACATATTGCTGCCAACAGACACTTCGTAGACTTTGCCATTCATGATAGTAGGTCCCGAGATTTCTTAAATTGGTTAAAACACACGCAAATACCAGATGAGACGTTTTTCGCTACTTTGAATCATAACCCACATTTAGGGATAATTGGATCCTTTCTTGGTAAGTTCAATCTTTTAGTTCATAAGTTTGTGCTGTGCAATTGTATAAGTTAACCTTAAAACCCTGGCAGAAAATGCGAACAAAGTAATTCCATTGTTTGACACGCAGGTGAACAAAATGAGAGTCAGAAACGAAGTTGATTATGGCAACCGTTTGACAATTCAGTTGGGCGGGGAAAGGTTTTTTTTAAGCTAATAACCGTTCATTAGTGCCGATTTGCCAAACAAGTACATAAGATCTATAACAAACAAGATTTTCTGTTTTTAATTTTAAGGAAGAATTGGAAATAACCCGAGAAAACCTTTCTTCTTGCGCTATGTGAGCTGGAACCCGCATACACCTGGCAAAATGACAAACTGCTATGGGAAATACGTTAGAGGCGTGTGTGTATTAGGCGTAGGAGATCTCTACCAGGCCTACAATGACATTGGGTTATTCGCTAACAAATTTTATCTTGATTTTGAACCATTGGCTTTAGATTGTTTAGAGGAGCTTTTATATGAAAAAACCTGGAAACAATACGTTGAAGATATTTCTACAGACCTTACTCATTATACTAATTTAAATTATTCAAAAATGTCGCTTAAAGTTAGCTGATACTGTAAGTACTTCAATAACTGATTGTTTTCTGTGTTCAACCTTATACACATACTGAAACAAATTACAAGAAAAAGTGCAAGAACTGAAAGCCCCGACGGAAAGTTCATTTTCATCATAATCACGGCGCGCATACAATCATGTTTGTAATATGGACGTAACTTTTACCCCGGAACAGGGTAGTTTCTTGCATGGTGTAATGTTCTTTTTAATCGGCGCTATGGCATTGTACGTCATGCATGTCTCAGCCCTGTAGATATCACGGCACATACATTTAGTATAAGCATTATTCATTCAAGCATAAACAAATACAAAAAAATTATAAACAGTATCCAGAATTAAGAAGAAAGCTTATTTACAGACACTTGAATTACTGAATTTGTATACCCAAGTTACAATTTTAAAGTATTTTCTATTGATTTTATTTGACTCGTCCGAAACACATTGATGCATAAGTTCTTTGTTTGAATATTCACAAGAGGAAACAATTGAAAACAATTAACTTTAATCCTAACTTCTTTTCGAATGTGTGTGGTTGTGACACACAATCACCATTTACACTGAGTTTTCGTTTAATAATGGGGGGTATGCTATTTTTTAATCTTTATGTAGAAATCGCATATGGTTTTTTGACCCCTTGTAAAATTTGCAGACTTACTTCTCTGTCATATATACTAGATCAACATACTGAAATCGGATAACACTTATAAAAGTGTTTCGGAATATATCTATTTGCGTACCAGGTTCAAAAGCCAATCGAAACGAAACGAAAGGGTTAAACATTGTTGAATATTTATTTTCATTTAAGTCTTCCAGAGGCAAACGTAAAAAAGAAAATGAATTCATCATTAAAAATTTAACACGTTAATTTGCAATATCCGTAGCTTATATGAGTAAGTAAGTAAGTCATTAAGCTGCAAGGTATATATCAAATAAGTGTCAGAATATTAAAAATGCCGAAATGACTGTTTAAATTACAGTTCAATTTTGACACTTGCACAAATGCTTACTTTTTAACCCATATTTAACAAATTACTGATTCATTTGATACTATATATTTTCTTATTTCTTCACTTGAAATTTTGAAATTATTTGTACAACATCTGTTCACTGAAATAGTCTTGTATACGATGCCTTGTATACGACTTTTGTCCTTTACAGTGTTTTATTTACATTTACCATTTAGTACCTACCTTCAAACGGTACCTTTATGTTAGCGTCAATCTTTACGTACAAACATGCAGCTCCTAGTTGGTATACCGTTCGCTGCCACGACGTTTTTAAAGGTTGCCGAATACGTCAAACCAGGATAATGATTTTACCTTGGGGTAAAGCAGCATGATCTTGCACACACCTTAGAATAATCTCAGGCACACACTAAACATAAAATAAATTTTATGTAAGAAAAAACATCAATAGCATCAATTGGGATTTCTATTTCTTTACTTTACACAACTAGTCAAGTTACTCTGGTACATGGTTATCTCATGTTTAATATCTTAACACGGTATATCCCTATTTCGATTCTTGCAGTGTATACCTGGAACCCTAGAATTACAATTTGGACTATAATTTTGGAATTAAGAGTGTTACTCATCTTGTTTCACAGTATAATGCATTGTTAACAGATTTTATCATATTCTGCATATTAGGTGATTGATATAACTCTGTAGAATTTGTTTCAATTCAGATGGTAAAAATCAGAATACATATATCTTTAATTTAGCAGATGTAAAGTACTTTTCTCCTTTTTTTTTTTGCTTTTTATGCCTTCCTGAAATTTAGTAACAGTTATATTGAAACAGGGTTATTCAATGGTTTTATACGTTTAGTCACTGTGTTATTACAAGCTAAATATCATACAATAAATTGTATTACGCGTGCTGTTGTGAACAACCCTTCTACATCACAGATTTTGAGCTGGAAGTTTTTGGCTATAGAAGCAGAGACTTCCTTGTACAAACGAAACCCAGTCTGCAGACGTCTAAGGTAGCATTTACCTTATGTCAATGGCTGGTTCTATACCCATACTTTCATCTACTTTATTTTTTGTCAACTTTACTTGTAACTTTAGTCACATAAAGCAAATAATAACTAGAGTTGTAATATAAAATAAAACACATCTTTACTCTGAATTTGTTTGTGTTATTGCCAGTATAAATTTATTGCCAATGAACCTGGGTTTATATAAAACAGGAAGTTGTTACTAATTTCGTCCGTCTGTTTGTCTGTGAATTATGACCAAAATGTGTAAGTCGGTCAGTCCTGTTACACATATATACAATTGTCAGTATGTTTGTAGGAGTTGTATGAAAATGAATTTGTCGTTATATCAGACTTGCATTTGGTATTATACGCCTTTATTTCTTTTGACATGTTCAAATTAAGAAACAGACTTAAAGGGAAAGGTAAGTCAGAAAATATTTTTACTTCAAATTGAAGAACTTGTTTAGAGGAACACACTGTTGAAAGAATTTCAAAATTTGGAGTATTAAATGTGAAGATATTGTAGATTGAAAATCTAAAAAATTAATGTTATGGAGGCGGTCATTTTGAATGTGTGATGTCATAGTGGAGTTATTAAATATTCATGCAAGTATAACTGCTAAGTTACAAACAGCAGCTTTTAATGTATATGAAAATATGGTACCCTATATGACACTTTGTAATAGTATGTCTAACTTGCATGTTTACTAAATATTTCATTTCTCGTCGCTCTTCTCTTCTATTTTTCATCTGATTTCAAAAATTCGTTCAACTATGTGTATGTCAAAAAGTTCTTTAAATTTAGGCTAAGTTATGTTTTGATTTTCGTTATCCTTCAAGTTTTTGTTTGTGAAACTGGTGTCTGCTTTAGTATCCAATTTTCCAAGTATGTACTTGGAAAATTAAGTATGTTTTTATAAAAGCACAAAATTTGTACATACAAAAACATGAGGCAGATGAATATATAAATAATACAACATTCTGTCACCTTGACCGAGAGAGGGCAACATGGATGTTTACCTATTGTCAAACTGACTTATGGCTATATTCAGAGTCGTCACTCGAACTCCACCTCGACTCATACTCGGGAAAGGCTTCCTTAAGGGATGCTCAAGGACGCCTCAAGTAAGGTGAACTCGAGTGACTAATTGGTATTCATAGTCAAAAGTCATCCTTGACTTTCTCGAGGAAGGTTTGAGGCGTTAATCACCCGAAACAAATCTTTTAACAATTGATTCATACATAAATATGGAATACACATTGCAAAAGAAAACATGACAGTTTAAAGAATTGTGTAATCAGATACGATTCCGTTTCCCGCATCTTCAAGAAGTAAACCTAAAAGTCAGAGATTTTGATCAGCGATCATGGTGGATGGATTTTAACAGAAAGGATGTGGAGGTTACTTAAAACATTACTAATTTATACTTAACAAAAACATAAAGAATCGTTTTTTAAAGTTGATTTTCGTTTACGTAACAATATGATCTGATTTGAAAATAACAATGTTCTTGGTTGTAACCGCATCAGTCATCACATTATACATTTATTTAAAAGTATGAGAAAGCATTAATTGAATGTGTCGCTCTACTGACGCCATTTTCAAGATCACTGTTTTACGTCTGTACTCTTGCTAAGCTTTATAAAAATATCAATGCACATCGATTGTTTTAAAACAAATACCTAAAAAATAAGTTGACATCTTATAAGATCAGTACCTGGCCCTACCAGAAAAGCATTTGTTTCATTGCAACTGTCTCACAGTATATTATTTACTTATTCAAGTGGCCTAACTGGGAATTGAACGCGGAACCTTTAAGTTGCGAATCGAATGTCGTTATCACTGCACCAATGAGGCCCACACAGTTAGAAAGAGAGAATAAAGAACGAAGGTATGTGTCTCTGGGGTCGGGGTGAGTTTGGTGCGATGCGGCAAAAATATTCAATACCGTGCAGTGAATCCCTGTGCTAATATGTACAATTTAGCAAGATACAACTTTGAAATCAGAGAAATAAAAACAGAAGGATATAATTATACTGTTGTATCCTGATCGTGCAAGTTTTATTTCATGTTAAATATAGTATCCTGGTCTGACTCGGCGAGGAGGGGGAGAACCAACCTGACCCCCATTCCTACGCCTATTTTTTCTTGTCCATTTACTGATTGCATCGAGTGTACTTCACAATCCCCTTGGTCGAAATCCACTTGGTCAAAAAATGGCATAGTAGTCATAATCCCCTCAATGGATTTTACAAGTGAAAAGGCATATTTTGAATGAAAAATTGTACTAAATGTTTATTTGTCTATAGTTTTACTTTATTATATATAGCGAATGATTGAAAAAAATCTGCGCAATTTGTTTAGGGTGAGTTTTTGGTCATAAAATATGTTTTATTGCCTACTGAGCTTTATTTCGTTTTTTAAGTACTAGTATAATATTTTAAGAAGAATTCCACATCATTAAAATCATCTAAGGGGTTGCCTCTGTCCCTTAAAACTATCCATGGCATACGGACCTATACAACTTCATCTATTTCATGCAATTCGTCAATTTCTCACTGGAGTCATATTCAAAATGACACCTTGAGTGCAGCTCGAGGAAGCGCTTTCGCTCCTCGAAATATCTGTCCTTACTCGAGGTTACTCGACCCTTCCTTACGTTTATGAATACCAATCGCTCCTCATTGGAGGAAATGCATCGACCGTTACCCGATTAAAGGTAATTATCTGTTCGAGTTTGAGTCGAGGAACGTTTCTGAATATAGCCATTAATAGTCAGTCGGCTTTTGTCAAAGCGATGGTAGACACCTTTAATTTGAGTAATTACGTCATCGATTCAAAATTTGGCTGGCCTATTTTATACACATCAATAGACCGTGTGTAGTTCGTGTTTTACATGCGCGAGTTTAACCATGTGTGCCTAATTTTCAGTTATCATGTCACAGATCGTTGTTTCTAGGTATATTCTGGTACAAAAAATTTAAAGAGATGGATTTAACTGTTTCTTATGATGCGCTGGTTGAATATGGCTTGGATGTCGTTCTAGTGACTCACGTGGATTTACCAAGTTGTGTATTCCGTTATGTTTATGAATAATGTAAATGCAATTTTGATTTTAAATTTTCAGTGAATGGGTAAGAAACGTTTACCCATTTTGCAATTTAAGTCTTTTGGTTTGTTTTCTGGTTGTCAATGTCAGCTTAATTCATGTGCCTCTCTCATCTTAAAAAATATATTTGCTATACTTTTGATTTTACATGCTATATATATGGTCAAAATAGTAGTTAATTGATATGTATTAATTATATATTCATCCACTATAACTTTTCATATATACGTACAAATTAACATAATTTAAACAACAATTTCATTAATAACGTAATATGTAGATCTAGATCTTGGGGACACCAATTACAATTTACATGTTCATGCACAAAGTAATGATAATGACGACATATAGATCTTTTATGTAATAATCATGCTGAAAATAATGGCGTTGATTCCTTCAAGACCAATTCTGAAGCCCATGCTTCAAATAATACATTACTAATCATCATTACTAAATACTCTATAACACGGCATTATTTAAACTCATAACTGCTAGATTCAATTATATTACCGACTTGTCCAGATAACAAAAAACATTTTGGAACATAGTCCACTGCGCATGCGTCACTATGTTCTTGCATTGGCATCAACATAGCTAAATATGTTCATGCACCGCAGTTAGTTAGACACGATTTGAACATAGTTAGACAGATCTACATTGCAACTATGTACTTAAACTCCATCACCATTTTTACACGGACCTATATAGATCTACGTGTATAAAAATGTCCGTCATATTTAGTATGTATATCTACGTGAGAATGTGCGGGAATAGACTAGAAAGAAATAAACAATCGATTGATTTGAAACCAAATGCCTATGAATGATTTCAAAGGAAAGGCAGCACGTTCTAATTTATGACGTCAGTGCACTATGACGTCATTGTCAGCTGCACTTGCTTGTAAACACATAATTGTGGGAGTTTAGCTTAGTAGATTCTAGATAAATCACAATGGAAATATTTTCAACGGAAAAAGAAAACGACGAAGAAGACTCCAAGCGGTACCGTGTAAATTGTTTTGTACTTGGACATTTTGGACAAGATAAAAGGTGAGGCACATTTTTTATGCTTGGCCGATGCACAGGTTCATGACTCAGCAACTTGGCAGTGTCTCAGTCTACACTATACCGTCAGTACTGTACGGCATTAGATTCTAGGTCTCTACTGTTTTGAAGAGATCAAAATGTTTCTTGTTAGTGCTTTAGGTTAACTTTACAATCATGTTAGATCTATTGACTAGACGCCATTACCGTAGAAGTTGCTAACATGTCTGATGTGTCGGGTCGGCCACTGTCCCTATCAACATTTTCTGCGTAAGCAAAGAAGATGAAAAATAGCGGCATTATAGTCTACATCTTTAGTAGATCTAGTTTTATGCATGACGACTGACTAGTGTTGGGCAATATATTGCAATATACCGGTATGATTTCAGTATCCAGCCCTACGACTGACCGTGTCTGTCATCCCCTTTATGTGTTTAATGACGCGTATGTGACAGACCGGAACAGCAGTAGGCGGACACTTTTTCCGGCAACGTACTTGTTGTGTCAAATCTGTCGAGATTCAGATCATGCGGTCTTCATATCTATTCAGATAAGTTCTTGCTCTAAGATTTACAGAAAATTGTGCGTGTAAACAACGCACTGCGCATGCGCAGTCTAGCTCTGTACGAGGTACAGTCACGGCCTTTAGAATTCAAACGATTTGACCAGTACGCGGACACCCTCTTGAGGGAAGAAAACTAAATGAAACGAGGAGTCTAGATCCTTGAAAAGATTTGTTAATGATTCATTTTTAAGAATTCAAGTGTTTATTTATTGCAAAAAAAGTCACATGAGGTAAGCCATGGAAATATAGTGCGTAGTGCGTAGTCGTACGTGTGCATAATTAAACTGATCCATCATCCATTTTCCACCTGAATTTTAATTCTATGTCCAGGAAAGTAAAAAACCTGTTAATTTATGGATTATTGCTTTTTTCTAGAACTTGAACTATGCATCCAACAATTCAAAAGATGAAAAAAACGTTGGAGTGTAACTGTGAAGATGCACCTTAATGATCGTCATGCAGTTCACAAATGACGCATCATTTATGGCTTCGTTATGAAATTCTTATACAATTTCTTTTAAAAAGAGTTATCATCATTAAAAACTTCGAATTTTCATATAATGGGGTTGTTTTTAACCCGATCGTTATTGTTATCATCACTATGTTAGCGAAAAATATGATGTAAGAATACATTTATTATACCGGAAGAAGAACTAATACTGTACGAATAAAATTATGTAATATCAAAATAATTCAAGAAAGATTCTTTGATTTAGAAAGCGCCGAAAACGGAAGTGTCCGCGTACTGGTAGCGTCCGCGTACTGGTCCGGTCTGTCTTTTTTATGTATTTTTAGAGTTTTATCGGTGGTACCGGATAATCCATATGACCATATATAAGAGGTTAGTTATTTCATGTTTCTGGCATTCTGGACATAGTGCAAGATACAGAACGCGTCCCGTTCAAGAGACACTGTCACTTTAGTTCTTAAACATGTCCGGTGTACAGCACCGATACATCACACCCGAGTCCTCGGTTTTAGGTCTCATCCGAAAGTTATGTTAGTGGGAGCACGAACTGTCTAATGTACGAAGGCTTTACTATTCTGGTAATAGATAAGTTATCTCCCTTTGAAATGTCTTGCGCCATTTGTAAATGTTTAGGTGATATTTTGACCCAAAGAGGCAATATATGCAAGTTGAGAAGATCACACATCAGGTTAAAGCCTATCTAGAACAGCGTTGATTGGTTTTCACATTTAGCATGGACAATACAGTGTAAACAGTATGGAGTCAAAGTGATTCCGCATTCTTAAAATATGGTCCAAATAATTGCACTCAACGGGTGAATATCGTTATATTTTTGCTAGGCGCTGTCCAGTCTCTATAACTATAAAATGTCCGTATGTAAAATGGGTCTGCGTTTGAAGTCTTATTACTGAGACTGCCTCAAGATATAGATCTATTAAAATATAAAACTTCAAAACTTTCTACTGCAGTACAAATTTTGTATGCCTGTGTCTTAGAAATGTTGCTATGTGTATTTCACGCGAACATTTAGACGTCATGCTTAACAACAATGTAAGAAAATAAACATGAACAATTTAAGAATGAGAAATAAGAAACACAAGCATGATGTCTTAACTGTTTGAAGCTAAGCTCCGCCCTAAACCTCAATATATTTCATTACAAATGATTGTCTGTAAATAGGACAAACTGTAAGCCGGTGATAGGTCCATATTACAGGATAAACAAACTTATTGCTTCGGTTCGCTGACGCTCCCTTGCAATAAATTTGCAAAAAAAGAGTTTGTTTCAGCTAACCCAACCCTACCTACTAAAAACCACCGACCTAGTGATATTGGGGTGTGTGTGTGTGTGGGGGGGGGGGGGGGGTGTAGAAAGAAAAGGTTACCCTAACCTTAAACTATTAATATTTGATGGAGTAAAACCCATGTAACAACAACAATAATAAGCTATGACATTTTTACCAAATAGCACTATTTGCAAGAAAATGTTTTTGACAGAAATAATCCCTATCTACCCTACCTAGTAATTTTGGGGATGTTACCCTAAACAAACAATTTTTTAGGCCTTATGCTACTAAATATAGTATCATAACCAACCTCAGTTGTCTGATTGATGGGAATATAACTGATGTCTTCATGTGTAACTTTAGTTTCTTGAAATGTCAGAATTAAATTGTTTATATCATGTGGTTTTATTAAAGTTAATCATATTCAAGAAATGATAAATATGGGTAATTATCACCACAAGGCTAAAAGCACAGATGATTTAATTTCACGCATCCGAACAACTGATGTTTCTTGTTTGTGATAACTACGTAAACTTAAATTCTAGTGAAAGTGATGTCTGTAATGTCATTTTTGTGCATGTTACAATTATTCAAAATGTTCTATTATTTGATTTACTATTTTACTTTTTTATTTCAGTAAATTACAAGTGAATTGTTAGAAATATGAATGTAGCAGACAAGGAGGGATTCTATTTGCAGAAAAAATTTCCAACTCCCCATATAAATCGGTGAGTCTTTTAAGGAACCTCACATGTTGTTAACTTTTTATGACCTGAAAGTGCAAATATATCTGACAACAAATAAAAGGAGTACACCTATAGATTTGGGGCCAACTACCTCTAAGGTCAAGGTTTTCATGATTAAAAATACCAATTTCTCAGTGTTCTCGAACATATTCTTAACAGTGCCTAACATTCAGTCATACCTACAAAAAACTTTGCCTGACCAATGAAATTTTTGCCTAGATCCGAACAACAAGGTCATTAAATGCATGACATTTGATCAAAAAGCAGCAAAAATTTACTTGACTGGCTAAACCTCTGCCTTACAGGCACTTTTCATGAAGGTTTCTAGTCGTTTTAGAGCAAAAAAGAAATGAAAGTAAATGTAACATAGAAATGAAAATGTTGACTGACGCCTATATACTTACATTTTTTTGGGCAAGGAAACTACAACACAGTGATATTCCTTTGTTTAGCTTAAAATATGTTATAATTCTTATGGTGGACTTCATAATATGAGTGAAAGTGGACTTATAGTAATTATGCTTTCTCATCTGAAATGTATTAAGTGACCCAAAAATGATAACACCTACAGTAAAAAAATAACAAAAATCGCATTACTGATTGGTACATCAAAAACAGGACGTTTTTGTATTTTACAGTTAAGAATATTGTGCTTAAGTGTAACTTTTATTCATTAATGTTTCAGATACTGTAGCGCGATTGGCTTTTATACTGAAAATTTTAAAAATCTTGTTTGAAAGTGGAAGGTTTAGAACTTAGATATGTGATGTGTAGTATTGTCTTGTGAACACTATTAAGTGTGTTCAAGTTATGCTCTTCCTTTGGGTCACTAGCTTTTAGATAGACTTATTTAGGTAACACATTACAAATCGTATTATCTGAAACTGCAATGCTTAGAGCTTTGATATTTGGTGTGAGGCATTGTCTTGTGGACTTCTACCAAGTTCGTTCAAATAATGCCTCTGGGGTCTAAATTGATAAGTGTTGTAAAATCAGACTCCAAACATAATCAAATTGAATTGGACAGGGTATTTTGATTCACAATCAGATAATAATAGAAGGGATATTTCTTTACCCAATAACATACAGTTATACACTAACACCGGTATCAGTCATTTGTCAGATGTACTATGTAGTGATTTTAATCAGACAACAAATTGATTTATACTGCCACAGTCTTTCATATGAAACTGTGGTGAAATTAACATACTGGACTTCATATTACAAAACCATGCGCTTCTTTCAAAGCTACCAAATTGTAAATAATTTATTTGACTATAGTTAAATTAATCTTTGATTAAAGGTAGGAGGTTCAAAGGTCATTGTAAAACCTGAAGGGAAGATGAACTCTTGATGTATGTAATTGCTGGTTTTACAAGAAATTCTAATGACTTAAATTTGAGACCTTCGGCCCCATTTTGGTAGATTTGACCAGTAAGCTGGAGTCTATAGTTTAAAAGAATGTTCCCTCTCACAGAGAAAGATCCAGGTTGGAATCCTGACACTAACCAGGTGTGCTACTAAGAAGTAGTCAAAAACAAGAAAGCGTGTGGTGTATATATGTTAAGCTCCAAAAGCATTGCAAAGTGCATTGAAAGCATTAAATTGCAGTAATCATACTTTTAAAACCATTCAAATTTTAGTAAAAATTTAATAATCAGTAAGTGTACTTCATTTCTTGTGTTGCCCTATTTCATTTTATCATTAATGTGGACAATTCACCAAACACATTGTAAACAAAATTGCCTGTAATTATTGAAAGCAAAAAAGAAGAAACGATCATCGATTATTCAAACTAAAATCGATTTGATCGATTTCGTAAGCTTTTCGATCAATTATTCTACTAGTATTATGATCGATCATCGGTACATCACTATAATTGAGCACACCCATTGTGTTAAAATTCGTTTAAATACAAATTTATGAAGGCCAAAAATAAAATTTCGTTTAAATTTCATGTGCAACTTTTATCTGATACAACATTTGTTGTTTTAAGGGTATTGTCAGGCAACGTGGTAACATTGTTCACAGATGATAGAAATTATGATTTCTACTTGATGAAGGTAAAACACATTTTTTTCAATTGACCTTTAATGCTGTTCAATTGGTGTGGAAAAAAAAACAGAAAATAAATTAGCTTCTGAATTATCAAATGCATTTGTTTCTCATGCCAATGTTGTTCTTATGTTCCTTCTGTTATTTAGCTCAATTATTTGAAGAATAAGGAGTGCTATTGCAGTCGCTTTTGCGTTTGCATTGAAGCTTTGGTTAAAGTTTTCCATGCAAGGTACTATCATAGACATATCTCAATAAGGCCTAAAAAATAGTCTGTTTCCTGTTACCCTACCGACCCTCCCTCTTAACCCATGACCCAAATTTTTTTATAATCCTGAAAAATAATAGCAAGACGAAAATTTCTATTTTCATGGAATTTGGTGTTGTATGTGGTCAAAATACATTTTTTATTGATTTCTTCCATAACTATAACATCAAAGACCCAGTAATGGCTGAAAACTGTTATCGATTTCCATGAAATTACAAGTTCACATTAAAATAAAAACATTCCCTACCTACCGAAACATCTTTTGTCAGCATGTTAAAGGACACAGACATAATTCTATTTTAGGCCTAACTACTTATGGGATTGATTTGAAACTTCATTAAAGTGTGTGTCAGACAGTCAGGTTGTGGCATTTGTTCACTTAGAAATTTTGGTTAAAGTTTTGCATGCAAGGTATTATAATACACATATTTCAGTAACTACTTATGAGATTGATTTGAAACTTCATTAAAGTCATCTGGGGTGTCTGACATTTAGGATGTTGACTGGTCACATATGATTATTTATAACCTGGTTCGTACCCCGCAATAGAAGGTATCTTACTTTTAAATTAATTGTAATGTAAAATTCTGAGAGTAATTGATTTTTGTAAGGGGTTTAAAGGGCTATGATTAACACCATTTTCTCCACTTCTAAAATTTAGCTTTTATCCGTTTATCTATAGGTGACCAAATCAACCAGAATGCTGAGGAAAGAAACAAAACATGAATGGGACAATACGTTTTTTGCAGGCAACAGTTGTAGATGGTCAATACTTTGACCACATCAATGAAAGTCCTCTCCAATACAAGCTGCTGTCGTCACAAACGTGATTGGTGTTTACAACTTTAAAAAGAGTTCCTGATATTGCCACTCAAACGTTAATGACGGACAAGGAAGTTAACTATCACCTTTTGTCACTAGTGGATTCAATCAACTTAATGTAAAAATACGTAACAATAAGCATGCCCAATTATCTTTTATTTGAACACTGCTATTTTGGTGATGTTAATCCTGACCAGTAAAACATTTAATTACTTTAGTTGTAAAAGTCACAATTTAATGAAACTCTTACAAGTATAGGTTATAGGTCTATATTACAGGAATAAACAAATTTATTGCGAGGGAGCGTTAGCGAACCGATGCAAAATCTTGTTAGCTCTTAATCTCCAAAACCCTGATCAGAATTTAATGATACTTTGAGGAGCGATAAGTACCATGCCTAGTTGTGCATGGTCTATGTTTTAGGTCACTAGGTCAAAGGTCAAGATTACAGGGGTACTAGATAATGAATTCGTGTGCGCTCTTTATCTCCTAAACATCTGGTCCCAGTCCAATGATATTTGACAGAAGTGATAAGTACCATGCCTAGTTGTGCATGGTTGATGTTTTGGGTCGTCAGGTCAAGGTCACAGGGGCCTGACATAATAACATTGTTTGCGGTCTTAATCTCCAAACCCCTGGTTAGAATTTAATTATACTTAGTAACTTTAAGGAACTGATAAGTGCAAGGCCTTAAGTTGTGAAGGTCCAATATTTAAAGCATCAAATGTTAGATAAATTTTATACACATGTACACTTTAAATAAAGGTAAATTTTCTTGATATACAGATTTTTTTTGCTATAGTTAAACGTATTATTTGGCATATTTTTTTTTTAGACAAAAACAACCATCTTGTTTGGGATTATTTTTGGGTCAGTCACCCAAAGGTCTTGTACACAGTTGCAAAAAAGTGGAAAAACAATTTACTGTTAATATCTTGAGTTCATAACTATCATCACAAAACTATAGGGATTGGTAGCGCATTGGATCAGGTCAATCAGGTCAATGTCAAGGTCATTGTTAAAAAATATAAAAAGCTTTTCCAGTAGATAACTTTAGTGTAGATTTCTGTAAATATAAATATTAAGACAGTCTGTCTGCAAAATCTCCTGTGAGACTGAAAAGTATTCAACCTAGGATATTGAAAATTGCTGAAATGTTGATTTCAAAATTCTTGGTCTTCAGCTCTACTGGACGAAGTCCTTGATAACGATCTTAAGGTCGCAATTTTCATCTGATTTTTTAAAAACTTGCTGATAAGGATCCCAGCAACTTTTAGATGACCCCTATTGTTGTAGGGTCATTGCGTTAAAGGTCAAGGTCACTCTGACCTCTGATAGCATTTCTTTGATAACAATCTTTTAGTCAAAGTTTTCTTTCAACTTTCATCAAACTTGCTCAGATGATTCGTTTTGTGGTCAATGGGTCAAAGGCCAAAGTCACAGCTACTTCTGATAGCGTTTCTTTGATAATGTATCTACTGGTCACATTTTTCTTTCAACTTTCATCAAACTTGCCCAGAAGGTTCCCTGTAACATGTGAATGATCTCTATTCTTTTTGTGGTCAGAGGTCAAAGGTCACGGTCACAATTACCTCTGTTAGATTTTCCTGGATAAAGTTCTGCAGGTCATAGTTTTCAATCAACTCTTATCAAATTCTTCAAAAGTGCTCAGAAGATTTACTGCAACTTGTAGATGATCCCAATTGTTTTTGGGGTCAAAGATCAAGGTCACAGTGACTTTTGTTAGATCTTCCTTGATAACGCTCTTTGGGTCACAGTTTTCATACAACTTTCATGAAACTTGCTCAGAAGGTTCCCTGTAAGATGGAACCTGTAGATGATCCCTATCATTTTGGGGCTAGTCGGTCAAAGGTCAAGGTCACAGTGATCAAAACTTGGCAATCTTTTCCTCTCAATAACAGGTGCATGGATAAGTATTAATCATAATATTTTTTTAAGTAATGTCTGTGTTCAAGCTTAATATGCGACAAGAGTCAAGTAATTGTAATTTTGTAATAAATGATCTGTTTTTAAGTTTGGATAGATGCACTTTCACGCTTCTACTTTTCCTTAATCCTTTAATGTCATTATGCAAATACTCCTTGCACGAAACGAAACTGCAAATGTATGACCATGTATTTAGAACTTATCCCGCATATATCTGGTATGAGTTATCTAAAATATATTTGTTAGAACTTGTGATATCTTAGTAATTAAGTAAAGTTAGAGTCTACCTGTTTAAAAACGATTTCAATACATGTACACAGTTTTATTAATTCTTGTTTGTGCTAATTCTTATGACACTGGGATGACATTGATAATATCCTTGTAATAATTTAATAATTTTTTGTTTAATTCTTAAAAAAAATAACACTGTAGAACATAGTGAAACTCATCTCAAAGTTGGTTATTCTTGCATATGTGACATAACCTCTCATTAATGGCGAACTTGCCAAACCTTCCTACTTCTACTGTCATTGTATGGTTTCTGGTCCTAAATGCAACAAGTGTTCTAGATGCCTTTTTTGTAAGATTTTGAAATATTTACTTATTTCAAAGTCTGCGTTGAACAACCTGACATAAATGCTACCTGTTGATTTGTTTATTAAGCCATGCCATGTCTAAACAAACTGATCTTGTATTATTTGATTGTATGCTGTTGCAAACCATGTTCCATTTATATATCTTTGATATTGCTATATGTTGATATACCCACTTGTGTAAATAAGGGCTTTAACATGATCCAACAAATTTGAATTGAGTGTTCCTTATTCATATAAGCCATAAAGTAGTTTATACATGTTATTCGAGAGTTTCTCTTTATTTGTATCTATTAATCTACCCCAAAATGATATTATTCTTATTTTAATATCTATTTCAATATGTTTAATTCCTAGTTCACCATATAACATATGAACAGTTCTCCAGGAAAACTGGGCTTAATGACATTCAGAACGATATTGGGATTTTCCAGTTCAAAGTACACGTCATCAGCAATACTCCATAATCTTAACAGGAACATTACATGTGATTTTAAAAACAATTGGTCTAAGTTATATTAAAAGATTGTTTGATTATATATTATGGACGAGAAATTGGAGGTGAGTGCTTTATTATTTTATTCGTGATATGTTTAATATCATTTTGTCTGAAAGGGCATAATATATATTGAATCACAATGATATTTGGCCCGCAAAACACGAAGCTGTTTCTTTACTGTTCTGTTGTAGATATGTGTTACAGTTTCAGATTTCAAGCAGTTTAAAGTTTCGAAACAGTCATATATTAGATCTGGTTTTGTGTTCTTTTCGAAAAATAAACTAAAATACCATAGAACATGCAGTCTAAATCGCCAGCTTTAATTTACCCCACCCACTCACCCTTAATAGCTTTGGTCGTACGTACACGTTAATCAGATTAACGAACTTACTTTTGACTTTACAGCATGAAATATGAATTGATAGCAATGCAGTTGTATAGTAATTTGATAAAAAAGGTAAATTCCTTTTGTTGTAATAGTTTATCGGATGGATTCGTGTAATTTAATTACAAGTAGTAAAAATCGATACGCAGAAGTTAAGTCCGCTGTAGCCGAATAGTCTAATATGCTGAATATCTGCAGTTTGTTTTACTGAAGAATTTGTTTTGCGCGAGTTCGAAACCAGCATACACCTTCAGTTCTTTTTTCGCAAAACGTTTTCTGCTTTTTCTTAAAAAATCCTTTCAAGTAATTACAATGTATGTGCTTTTCTGTCTTAATACAAGCACTTCATGCAGTTTACTCATGGACAAGATCATTAATAGGAATAGAAACAAGAGTTTATATTTACGAATACACATTGTACATGTAGATTCTACTTGATTCTTTGTCTTTATTTTTAAAAAAAGGTTTAACACTTAAATAGGACTCTTTGCAAGAAGTTATGTACAATGTATGAACACAAACAATAGACATATCATATTTTCAGGAACTGGAGAGCTTGTTTTCCGAGCATTTTGGTCGGACGCCGTGTGTTACTCCGTATGCTTCCCAGTTGAGCGGTGACAAAGATGAAAGTGATACCAATGATGACATTGAACTGGATGTACCAGACCTTGATCTTAGAGCTAGAGAATATCTTGTCAATTCAGAAATGGAGAATGCTGATGACAGTGATGATTCTGGGAACGAGCTGCATTATGAGGCTGCAACAACCGTGCAAGATGACCCGGACTTAATCAAAGTTAGACGTTTTCAGACAGATGGCTGTGGTTGCCAATGAGTTTGCCACACTGTATTTACAACACCTGATATTCAAAAAACAATGCAGACAAACAGAAAACCAAGAAAAGAAAGAAGCGTATGAGGGTTCGGCACGAGTTTATGTTTCTTTGGAAACAAGTATGTATAAAAACTTTCATGTTGGTCTTTGACATAGGTAAACACAGTCTGCAAAGCATTATGCCCCATGTTACTAGTAATACATCTGGTGTTGTGTCTGGATCTCATGGAAATAGTGGTAGGAAATTATCTAAATCACTTGTATTTTAAGACATCAAAACAGTAGTGCAGTACATTTCAAATTATGCAGATGAATACGGTATTCCTCAACCTGCTGCACCCAGAGGTCGCGACTGCATTGCGCCTATATATTTGACCAGTGAAACAACATCAAAGATAATGCATGAACAGTATGTTGACACATGTTTGCAGTCAGTACCTCAGTGTCGCTTTGTTAAATACTCAACCTTCTGTAATATCTGGACATACTGTTTATCGAATATCAGAATAGCCTCTCCAAGAGACGATGTGTGCGCGACATGTGAAAAAATGAGAAAAGCAATTGTTGATTCCGTCACTGAGGAAGAAAAATTGGAATCCACGACAACTATGAGAAATCACATAATTGAAGCTCAACGAGAAAAATGATGCTTACAATGGTTGTATTAAACTGGCGAAGGAATCTTACCAAAACGAAAACACGAATCAGTACATTCATTATACCTTTTATTTCTGCCAAAATGTTTGTGTTCCACACCATGCAAGACAAATGGGCCCATTATACTTCATTACTTTGTAAAAAGGTACACATTTTTGGCTTCCGAATAGATGGAATTCCTAAACAACTAATTTTTTTTTCATCGACGAAAGTGAAACTATTTGGAACGATGGCACGGCAACGCACGGACCCAATTCGGTCATATCCATGATAGACTACGCTATGCACACATAATATAGCTCGGATGAGACAACGTGTACCGTACATGCAGATAATTGTCGAGGTGAGATTATTAGGTCTATTTAATTTATAACATTTCCCGAAAATGAAATATTGCATATATGTTTTATATAATTTACCAGTTTTCACGTATTATTATGTGTCTGACCAGCCTCTGTTGTCGAGTTATTAAGATTGTTGATAAGTTTTCACTTAACCTCACTTTAATCGAGTGTCATGAGTTCAAGCCCTATTACCAACCTGGATGTTTTAATGAGAAAGTTGTCAGTTTCCTGCGTAGGACGGGTCTCACGTACTGACTGCCCACCTGTTTATAACTGAAAACGTATCAAAACGGGCAGTCGAAAGAAAAATGTACATGCTTTTGAAGAACGTTTTTGGCTTAATAGTTTTCATAGACTCTCAAACATTTAAATGTAATCCTCACAGAGGAGCGTGTTTTCAAAAAGAAATCAATTAAAACTTATTGTAAGTAAATGATACAACATTCGAAATCTTGATTACGTAAACTGACTTGAAGATGTTCTGTTTCAGGTCAGAATAAAAACAAGTACGTAATTAGATACTTTATGTGCCGTATCATGACAGGAAGACACCCGGCAAATAGAGTACTTTATGCAGTTTCCAGGACATGCAAGGTGTCTGGTTGACAGTTTATTTGCCTCATTGAAAAAACATTTATTGAGGCACTGATTGCGACTCCATATAACAGCTACAGCACGTTGTTGATATGACGTCTGCTACTAATGAGGCAGTCCGGTATCCGGCATGACAATTGCGTGATTGGAAAACATTTCTTATACCGGTGTTTAAACCAATACTTGGAAAAAGGTACACTTACATTATCGTATCCGTTAATGCGTTTTCATAAGTTATTCTATAAATGAAATCATGCTTACGTTTTGCTCATATGCAGATGTAAATGTATGGAGCTGCTATACCACTTTATCATAATAATAATAATAATAATAATACAATCTTTATTTCATGAAGGTTACATATCAGACATAGAAGAATTTACATGTAAATCAAAATACCTCTTATTTTCATATGGCCTTGAACAATGTAAAAGAAGAATTAAAATGCAAACAACAATAAAATACCGTTGATAGAGAAATATCAAACAAATATGATTTACTAGTTATACATTTCAATTTAACAATCATATTTTTTAAAAGTCTATTTTTTAGCAAAGTTAGATATGACAAAAGTAAGACAAAAATTGTTTAAATTGTTGAAACTTTCTTTTGATACGACAGACACTCAAAAATTAAGTCAAAAAAATAGTGCGGAAATGTATTTGTAGATGATTGATTTAATGCATGATAAGAAAAGTAGAGGTCCAAGCATTGACCCTTGTGGCACAACCGATTTAACTGTGAGCATCTCAGATTGTACGTTTCCTACTAAACCATCTGCCGCCTGTTCGACAAATACGATACAAATAATTTGATAGTTTTGTCAGAAAAATGATACAATTTTGATTTATAGTGGAGGATCTCGTGGTCAACTAAATCGAAAGATTTTCTTAAATCTAGAAACACTGTTCCAATTACTTTTCCGCTATCAACATCCTTAATCCAGGCATCATTGACCTTGTGAGAGCTGTATTGCACGAATGATGTTTTCTGAAACCAGATTGTGTTTTATGTATGACATCAGTAGTCTTGAAATAAGTATGGATTTGAGAAGCTATGTGACGTTCATAGATCTTATATATGAACTACCTTCAATTTCTACGCCAGATTGTATCAGTTTTGTGGCATTTTTATTTTATTTCTATTGTTCAGATCTGAGATATCTTTGAGATGTTTTCATAATTAAGCTTATTTTTCATTATCCTGAATAGCTTTATTAAAGAAATCGCGTTTACTCCTTTTGATGAGAGTTGACGATTTATTTCTAAGAATTTTATATTTATCATGATTACCAATTTTCTTCGAATTGTCTCTTTCTTGTATAACTGATTTTATTTCTTCCGTAAACCAGTCTGGTTGGTGTTCATACTCTCTTTTTTTATTGGAGCATGTTTGGATAATACATTATTAATATACTGTAGAACATATTTAAGGCATCGTTTGGTTCTATGAGAGTCTCAACATTTTCAATACCAGAGAGAAGAACGTTATTTTGGAAAAATTGTTTATTGAATTTCTTATACGACCTGTACTTTATTACTTTATTATCATTTTTTTTTATTGATTTATAACTAGCAGAGTTAGTCAAACAGATAGGATAATGGTCATTAATTGCTAATTTCGAAATAGATGCCTCTTTAAAATGATCAAGGCAATTTGTATATATGTGGTCTATAATTGTAGAACTTCTCTTAGTTATTCTTGTAGGCGTTGATATCAGTTGTTTGAGGCCAAACATAGCAATCATATCTACCCATTTTGAATTACTGAATGTTTTTGTACTATTTCCAGGCAAAATGTTGATATTATTATCGCCAAGGAGACAGTATACATGGGTTGAACAGTCTGCAATGTCCGTTTGTGTCCCATACAAATCAATCAACGTTTGTTGCGATTTATGTGGTCGGTATACAAAGTTAACAAGAAAACGCTTACATTTTTCATAAAATATCTGGAGCCATATTGACTCGATGTCGTTAACTTCGAAATCATGTCGACGTTTGTATGATATATTCCTAGCTATGTAAACAATTATACCACCCTCTTTCTTTCCATTGCGGTCTTTTCTTTCAAAGGTATAATTTCTTATTTGTAAATCATTATCCTTAATCTATTTCTGTAAAAAAGTTTCACTTAAGACTAATATATCAGGCGATGAAGGATGACTCAAGTGCCCCCAAAGTTCATCAGTTTTTGGCATTAAATGCTGTATATTTAATCTGGTAATATGAAGACCATTTCCTTTAAAACCAAAATCTACGGAATATTTTTTATTTAATACCGGTACATGTTTATCACTGTCACAGGCAAGCAAATGAGATTAAATACTATTTTGTGTATAAGTATTATAATTACAGTCGTTTTTACATATTTGACATTTTGATTTGTCAATAGATTTTATCAGATTTTTATTATCAGTTGGCATGGTCATTTGTAAATTTTGTTCCAGAAATGATATATAATCACGTGGAAATTCCCAAATGTATGTGTTTGCATCGCCAGTTTGTTTGCTTTGCGGCGTTTTCGAACATTTTAATAAATTCTTTAAGTATGCAAAAGTTTTTTCTTCTTCTGTATTCCTTGAATTATTGATATATGTATATATGATTATGCTACGATCTTGTTTTAAAAGAAAATTACTCTTACATTTTACCTCGTTACATTCACTGCAAATACGATTCAAAAGATCAAAAGAATTGATATTTACAAAGTGCCTGCCAACAATTCCCTAATGAGTAGGTTCCCATCTACGATTTCTCATAAAACCATAGCCCCACACAAAACGTCTGTCTCTACACCATGTCTGGCCATCACTTACATAACAATCAGAGCTAAGGTATGAATTCTGTGATTGTCTG
Organism: Saxidomus purpurata; assembly: GCA_022818135.1. Taxonomy (NCBI): domain Eukaryota; kingdom Metazoa; phylum Mollusca; class Bivalvia; order Venerida; family Veneridae; genus Saxidomus; species Saxidomus purpurata. The sequence continues at coordinate 50,469,244 of JAFMSR010000012.1, forward strand.
TTTCTCATATTTCCGTTGCCATAATCATGTGAAGATGTCCTGCGTTTATCGCGGGTTTGAGAAGGTTCTTTCCTTTTGACGATATGTATACGTCGATTTATTGTTGCGACAAGCGTTTATGCACCGTATCTGCCCAGGTGTACACCATCCGAGACAAAGAAGTGTCTTACAGTGGTCCCATCTCTGTACACAAAGGACTGATAAATGTCGATAAGATCAGCCCCTGTCTCTCACAAATCTCGGACGTTCTCATTGTACAGTGAAACAATTACGTCCTGACGCGGAGACACTGTACACAGAAAAACTCTGCATTTTTGAGCCCGGAGATTGAGCGTCATTTTCATCCATACGTGACGTTGGCCGCTACTGACGTCATTTCCGCCGAAAAATATAACGATGCTTTTATATTGATTCATGTCCAGTTTGCAAAGTTTGCCAGCTGTATCAGTAATAATTGCGCCGCTGCATCTGTGGCAATCAACACTTTCATCTAAACCACGATCCTTAATCCCTTTAAATATCGAATCCCCTATTAGTAATGTTCTAATTTTAGGTTGGACTAATTATGTAATAGGACTACTATTGCTGGTTTTCTGGTGTGTCGGGCCAGTAGTTATTACTTCCGGTTAGTGTAATACAATTTTGTTTGTCATGATCACAAGATGTATTATCCAACTCAACTTGGATATATTTAGGTGAGCTACTTTTGATGTGGATTGTTTTTAGCGTATCGAAAATCCCCTGTAGGCGCCGTTGTAAGTTTTCATGCATTTTTTGCACTTCCATTTTGATATCACTTTGTTTGCCTGAAAGCTCCTCTATAGTTTGTTCTGCGGATGCAGAATATGTTGTGGAATGCCTTTTCATACTTACAATCTCATCGCTGATCTGTGAGAATTTATTGTTTGAAATTGATATATGGCTAGATAACAGCTACTTCATTTCCTTTATTTCGGCATGTACTGACCTTAAAATATCAAATATTGAGATTTCCGAAGTTTGCGTCGATTGATGTGTTAGGTCTACAGAACGTCTGTGGTTGTTTTCTTCAGTTTGGATACTCATGTCTGCAGAGCCACACGGAGTGTGAGTAAAACGTGCCGACTCAGTAACATTTGTCGTACAAGAGTTCGGGTTCATTTCCGTTTCCTTTTTTTTTGCAAGGATTTAGATGATTCTGTTTGCATTTCTTCTAGTTTCCTTGTTTTTAAGTATTGCATAATCATATTTCGTACCCCTTTGTTAAAATCATCAACAACAATTTTCCCGAGAAACGTTCTGTTCAGTGGCCGTGATCAGTTTCGGAAGGTCACTGTGCAAGAATTGTGCTACGTTTTTGCCATTTACTAAACAGGACCACTTGGTATGACACATGTTTAAAGTATAATGTCCAGATTAACCTGAGAAACCCCTGTATTTGGTCCCAACTTGGTTTCCGGCTTTGTCGGCTATATCAGTTTTATTACAGTTCAAACCGTTCTTCCCGGACATGAAGAATACATATGTTGAATCTCGGAAAAGTTCATACATACCAGCATTTAAAGTTAATTTGACACCTCCGCCTGTTTCAGTTAACTGAATGGTTGCATTTTCTGACGATTGTAACTTTTTCTTCATAGATTTTAACTGATTCAGTTCGTAGCGGCGATCTTCTCTGGAAATATCGTCATTTACGTCCTTCTCACAAACGCTAACGCTCACTGGCGAAATATCTCGGATTCCAGAATTTTCCGCTTCTTGAATTTCCAGCAATAACTTTAGCGGAGTTTGATTTTTTACAGCGTCGAAAATAGCATTCTTCTGAAATAAGTTACCTTTTTTCTGACTGAAAGGATGGAAAAGGTTACCTTTATTTCTTACTGAAACGAGGAAAAAATGCATGCAACCAAATCTAGTTTTAAAATATTAAAGCCGGGGGGAAATGCGTTACTGCTATTTTTAAATATACATTTATTACATGTACTGTCTATTCATGAGATATTGCTTAAGTTACATATGAAATACTATAATGTTCATCGCAAACCCTTTAAGTTTGCTCACTTTTGTTTTTATGACATACTGCATGTGTAGTTTCAGAAAAAAATCGTTCTAGATCCGTAAAATCATAATGCACTTAAGACACGTTTTTAAGTTTTGATAGGAAGTGCCAAAACTTTAAGATGTCCTCGGATAAACCAGGAATTGTTACTTTAAAGGAAAGCTCTAATGCATTTGAAACTACGGTAGAAATCTTACGTACACGTGATTTCGTTTTTCCGGCAGACGGACTCCCAGGAGTTATACATGAAGCATGATATTTAATGTAGATTGTATGTGTTGATTAATTACATCGTCCAAACCTGGACTTTAATTGTTTTTCAACGTTTTAACAGCTTTAAGAATCTTTTACTTAGTGATAGGTGAATTTATCTCTTCATTACAATCACTGATGTTACTCTCATCTAAATTATTAATGTTTTCATTTTCATCTGTATTTTGCCCATTGTTCACATCCTTGAAAAAATGTACAAGTCAGACAGTTTTGCCTTTGTCTGTTTCTTACCTTGGCCTATAGAATTAATTGTTCTTATTTTTCTTAGCTATTCAACCTTATCTGATTTGTATTTTCTATGTGCTTTGTGCAGTGTGGCTTTGTACTCTTTACTTATTATTTTCAACATGGTTTTGTTATAGGTAGTTTTATTTATATTCTACATTTTGCGGATTAAGTGGTAGTTATCTCTTATTTTAAAGCATTCTTTATTAAACCATGTTTTGAAGATTTCATCTGTTTTAGAATTATTGGTTTTTACTATCACTTTCCCAAATGTACTTTTACATGGGTCTGAAAATATTTTACTAATTTTATCAACAACTGTATCAATGAATATTTGTGAGTGTTCTATTATCTGTTCCAACATACCTAGTTCACTATCTATTTCTTGAATGATGTCCCTATTTATGTTTGCCACACATTCCTAATTTCTTTCACCCTCACACTATAACATTTGTTTTTCTTCTATTATTTTATTTTCCAAATGTGTACATAAAGCTTTGAAGGAAATTGTTAAAGCTATTGGATTGTGTACATCTGAAAGAGGGTGTGAAAAATAGTTTACCTCTATATCTCTTATTAAACTCAATACATTTGCTGAACAAATAAAGTAGTCTACAGTGCTTCTCCATTTACATGTAGTTTATGTATTCACATAATCACGCCCTATTTGTCAATTTAATATAAACAAATCATTATTTCTACAAAGTTCTGTAAGTATGTTGCCATATTCATTGACAGACCTATCTGCTGTGTTTCTTATTAGTGGAAATTATATGTATGTAGTGTACCATGTATGTTATTATTTTCATGTATGAGTTCTTCATTTCCATTTGATTCACTCAGTAATTCATCACACAATACATAATCATGTTTGTTCCTAGCCTTGAGTTAAAGTCACCAAGCAGCAGAACTGATTCAGCAGATAAACAATCAATTTCAGTTTGCAATTCAATATGCGGATCTGGGTGTGAATGCTTTGTTCTATTTGGTGGAATATAGATTACACCGCAAGTGAGGTCTGTATTTAAGAAAGAATAGTTGGACTTAAAACGAAACCAGAGTACTAGTTTACTGTTACTATGTAAAAGGCGTGGGGACTATAAAGACTGTTTGTGGCCCCATCTCAGAACTTCAAGAAAATGACCCGAATGATAGATCAATACTTTAATTAAAATAAAACAAGTTTTTTATTTCAATATCTGAAAGATGGTTACCATGGCAACCGGTCTACATAAGCACCTGAAAATTGCAATTTTGCACAAATGTATTGTTTTTGCAGCAAATATGTGAATAAATCTGAATTTTTTTTAAAAACATTTCCTCATTCAGTATCTAAATGAAATATTTAATATTAACTGCCTTATGTAACCATGGTTACCGAAGGTTAAAACTATCAACATTATCTTTATAACGATGTCAATACATACCTAAGTTAACTTCTTTTTTTCATTTTACTGTTACTTAGAAACAAAAAAACAAAAATAATATCAAAGGCCTTACTTTTTTTACATTTTTTACATTTTATTAACCTGGCATCAAGTGCCAGAGTTAGCTATTAGGATAGCATCCCGTCCGGCTTCCGTCGTCCGTCCGTCCGTCCGTTTGTCCGTCCGTCCACCATTTCCTTCAAACGATATCTCCTCTTGAACCACTGAACCAATGTTGATGAAACTTTGCAGGAATGTTCCTTGCATGAAGCTCTATCGAACTTTATCAAATAATTCCATTCCATGCAGAACTCTGGTTGCTATGGCAACAAATAGGAAAAACTTAAAAAACATTCTGCTCTAAAACCGAATTGCCTAGAGCTTAGATATTTAGCATGTGGCATTGTCTAGTAGATTCTACCAAGACTGTTCAAATTATACCCCTGGGGTCAAAATTGACCCCGCCCGGGGGTTTTAAACTCTTCTTCTCTGAAACCACAGGACCTAGAGATTAGATATTTGGCATGTAGAAATGCCTAGTGGAACTCTCCTAAAATTGTTCAAATTATAACCCCCAGGTCAAAATTGACCCCTTCAGAGTGTCACTTTATTTTACATATTAAGCTTATACAGGAAAACACTATACAAATATTCTTCTCTGAAACGAAAGCTTAGATATTTAGCATGTAATATTGCCTAGAAGAATTCTTCAAAGGTTGTTCAAATATGCAAACATCTTTAAAATCCGACTTCATTATTGGCCTCGCCAAGGGGGTCAATTGTTTTATAATAATAATAATAATAATAATAATAATAATCATAATAATCATAATAATAATAATAATCATCATCATCATAAATTCTTTATTTCAAGACGGTAACACAAATAAACATTAATACGAAATCGTACATATATCAAAATTTCTTTGTGGCCTTCCATAAATACACACAAACAGCATATGCAAACAGTTCAAAAATACACATATACAGATACACACACACTCACGCACATAAAATCACATACATTTACATATATTCTGGTTTCAAACTTGGTAATTTACAAGTCTAAAAAGTTGCAAAACAAACAAAGATTAACTTATTTAAAAACTTGAATTATCACGGATGTCTACCATTTATTAATGACAAACACTCGGATATGAATAATTGTCACGAAAGAAGAAGAAAAAATTACATACAAAAACTTTCTACCATAATATGTTGAATGTGTTACATAGTTTGATTCTGGACCAAATAAGATTTATATTTCTTTTTAAACTCTGTTACAGATTTAAAGTAGCGAATTTGTACTGGAATATTATTCCAAATGTGCACTGCTGAATATGAAAAAGATGTTTTAAAAATATTTGTTTTATATTTCGGTACAGATACATTACTGTATTCAATAGATCTAAGACTGTAGGTTTCATTGCAAGAAAATGTTAACATGTCACTTATATATTTTGGCACTAGTTTATTTGTAGCCTTATAAACAATTAGTGCAATGTGATAATTAATTCTATTGGAATAGCTAAGCATGATAGGCTCTTTTATACTTTTATTATGTTTTTGTGGAATTGAGTTTCTTGATATAATGCGTTTAATTCTATCCTGTAACTTGTTCAATCTATTTATAATACTAGCTTTATTACCTCAAACCACAGCACAACAATCCATAATAGGTAAAATGTATGAATGATAGAACATTAATTTCATTTCATCAGAAAGATAATAGTTAATTCTTCTAAAGAGAGCAATATTAAATTTATTTTAGCAAGTACTCTATTCACTTGTTCTTTCCATGACAGTGTATTATCTACATACACAGCAAGGACTTTTTGTACACCAACATTTTAAATAGGTGTTTTTTCAATTGTAAGATGTAGTTTAAGGTATTGCTGTAGCAGCATCTTTTGTTTGAAACAAGATGAAATGATCATACATTTAGTTTTGACTGGATTAAGTGCCATGTTATTTTTCAAGCACCAGCTTTGTATAGCATTTACATTTTCTTGAAGAGTATTTTGAATTTCTGATATATCATAACCACTTTTATGTAATGTAAAATCGTCTGCATATAGATTTGCCTTACTGTGTGTGATGGTCAACCCTAAATCATTTATGTAGAGAATGAACAATAACGGACCGAGTATCGAACCCTGAGGTACCCCTGATGTAACATGGAAATTACCGGAGGATGTATTTCCGCATTTTATTAATTGTCTTCTGTTACATAGATATGATTTGAAGAGTTTTATTGTTTTTGAAAAGAAATGATATATGTGTAACTTTTGTATCAATATAGTGTGGTCAACTAAATCGAATGCTTTGCGTAAATCTAAAAATACAGCACCAACATATTTGCCTGAGTCTATATCTTTGAGCCAGGAATCAATCAAGTGAATAAGAGCTGTCTGGCAGGAGTGATTTTGGCGGAAGCCGGATTGGTTATCATGAATAATTTTAGTTTTTGCAAAGCATGTTTGAATTTGTGTAGCAATATGTCTCTCAAATATTTTTGAGATAGTTGGTAAAATGGAGATGGGTCTGTAATTATTTAGATAATTTTTGTCACCTCCTTTGAATATGGGGATAACACATGCTTCCTTTAGTGAGTCGGGGAAAATACATTGATCTATACATTGATTGATTATGAATGTAATAGGTGATATGATGTGATCTCCACAGTATTTTGATAGTTTTGGGCCTATGCCATCTAGGCCAACAGATTGATTTAAACTTAGATTTTGAACAATTTTGCTGACTTCGAAAAGAGTTATATGTTTAATTGAGAAATAAGTGTTTTTTTAATTTTCTATCTAATATTTCATTAAGTTGTGCGAAGTGTTGCGCATCAAAAGTTGTTTTTTGTATCAAATCTGAAATATTACAGAAATGATTATTTAGAGCATTCAAAATATCACATTTATCATCTGTTATATTCCCATCATTGTATGAAACACTACACGGTAAAACACTGTTATAAGTATTATTATCATTGGCTATGTTTTTAAAACACTTCCACATACTGCTAGGGAACATTTTATTTTTTACCGCCTTGTTATAGAACTGTTTTTTTCTTTTTTCTAATCATGGATGAAATTTTATTACCAACTATTTTACTTACAAACATTTGTTTTGCTTTAATATATTTCTTTGATCTATAGCATCGTTTACTTCATCATCAAACCAGGGAGGTTGGGAACAACGTTTTACCCGTTTCTGTTTTATTGGTGCATGTTTAGACAACACTGTATTCAGTATATTATAAAAAATTGTTAATGATTCATTAGGGTTACAGGTAATTTCTACATTATTTAGATTAGCATTTAATAACTCATTCTGAAAAGCTATTTCATCAAACTTTTTAAAGCATCGATATGAAATTGTTTTATGCACACCATACGTTTTACTTTGTGTATTTAAAGAACGTGTAAAACAAACAAGGAAATGATCGCTTAAAGCGACTGCACTCCAAATTCTTAGTAAATTTTAATTTTTTGGTAAAATCAATATATACATGTACTGATGTGACGTCGCTGAAGCCCATATGCCGGCGCCCGCAATGTCGCTATATGGCGACGTCCGTTTTTACATGACGATAAAACTTTCATCTACACAACTGCAACGTCTTTATCTCGTTCCACAACATAGTAAGTCCTTCCAACGACATAGCTAACTCGTTACCACAACATAGCTTGATTGGCTGACTAACTCGTAGGAACGAGATAGCTATTTCGTTGTATTTCGTGGTGCAATTAAAAAAAAGAGTAGTGCATGTCACATCTATGCCACCGTAAGCAGCTTTAATATTTGTATTGTGATTCTAAAACCCTTCCAGGGGTTAAAGTAATATAGATCGGACGTACTCAACAGACGGTCTTTTTGAGGTTACCCGTTTGATCTTTCTTTGATCTACAATGTATTTTAGCCCAACAATAGAATTATTTAACCCCACAATACCATTTGAACCCCATTATGACGAAATGAACTGAAACAACCTCACAATGCTAAGTTATACTAAAACCCTAACCCCCTAATGTCTGCTGGGCATGTACGGACATACAAACGGACAGACGGATGGACATACAGACAGGCACTAAATGAGTAAAAATAGCAACACATAAATATAAATATGCAACAAATGAGCAAAAATGATCATACACAAATACAAGTGAGTAAATGTGGTGGATCTACCCCAAGGAGCTAATATAACTTATGTTATTTCCATTGAAGACGTGTATTCATAATTGATCCTAAATAAAACTTGTATATAACCCGTGTTTAAATGGGTATTTTTATGATCCAAACATGTATCTGTTACCAGTGCTGTCATAGTAATTAACTCAAAATCGGTTGACCCCCTACCCCAAACCGCAAGAGGTCAAATCCCTTAATTGCGTTTGGTCCCTTATCAAATACGATATTGTCTGATAAGGTGTCTTTAAACTGGACATATAGTCCAACTTACTGACCATTGATATTATAGAGAGATAATTGGTTTATTACTTATTTCCTGTTGTTTGTTTTGTTTAAGAAATTAGTTGATTACCTAACAGTGAACATGTTTTTCATAACAAATGTTTACTTCAATATTTTACATATGTTTTCTTAGGCATACTTAGCAATGTTTGATACCTTGAACACATTTCATATGCAGAACACTTATTCTTACTTTAGAGAAATATGTGAAATTTGAAAAGTTTTATCAAAATTAAATGTTTTGTTTAGGAAAAATATATAAGCAATGCAATTTACTCAGACTTTAACTTACATAGAAAATGTATTTACGTAGCAAACTAAACATAGATCAACGCTTTGAAAGAAAAAAATGATACATTTATGGTATTACATTGACAATGTACTAACCATCATATATGTTAAAGATGCGTAAATGCTATCGAAACCATAAACAAACTTAATTTCATTTTTTTTTATTTTCTTGAAATAAAAAGTTGTTAACCTATTTGAACATGTAAAGCATTATTTATTAATTTTGCCTACTGTAAATGTAGCTATGTAGTAAATGATTCAATGGTCTTTAAAGATAGTCTCGTCTTTCATTTTTATTTGTGTGTGACGTCAGTCACCACAAATATACTCCCCGTTTTCCAAGACAAGCATCCTCTACTTTTAAAACTGAAGTACCTCTCAAAATAATCCTGCAATTTGAACGCAGTTCACATTTATGAAATACACTACAAGGGGGCAACACCCACCAAACTTTGCTGTTGACATGATTTAAAAAAAATTGATTTTGTGTCCATGTTTTTTTTCTTTAGAATACAACATAAATACAAGAAAATCAACGTAGAACTATTTTCCTACGAGGACGAAAACAGTTTGTTTTGATCAGGTGATTTCCCGCGCTGAGTCCAAGTTGCGTGAATTGTACGGAGAAATAAGTATTTTACCCAATATGACCGTGTAAGCAGAATATTGTTTTTGTGATCATAAACCATTGTCGGAACATCGTAATGCATTATGGATCTACAAATTAGGTACTTTTGAATTGTAAATTACAAAACTCGGAATTCAACATTTAAACAACGAATTTCTGAACTTGTTTTCATGTATAACAAATAAAAACTTTCAGGAAATTAATTTCACAGAGGCACTGATAGATCTCTTTTTAAAACATGACAACGCATATTTTATGTAAATGCGTGGTTCGAAATATGTACGAAAAATTCCGGATTTTACCCATAGTCGGTTCGTACCTGGGTACGAATTACTGTTATTACGTGAACAACGGGCCTATATTCACGTGTCCGTGCGTGAAGCTAAGAAATCATCTAGATCTACATGTTTTGAATACGATTTTAAAATACTATATAGAAAGAAATGCAATAATCTAGGGGGAAAATCATATTCATTTCCCTGGATCATGCTGTCATTACAAAGAACAATTGAATGACAGTAATGTATATTTGGGTAAGAGGTCATGGTGGCCGTGAATAGGAAAAAAAACTAAGAAATATTTGGGTAAACCGTTGGGCATTCGCGCGGTTACTTATATCCAGTGGTTGGCCTTTATTTATTATTTTAGCTAATCTGTGCCAGGGTGAGATTTTCCAGTCGCCCGCTGTCTGTCGTCCGTCAACATTTTGCTTCAAACGACATATTAACTGAAACCACTAGGCCAATGTTGATGAAGCTTGGCAGGGATGTATTGCATGACTCTCTATCAAAGTTGTTTAAAGAATTTTATTCCGTGCAGAACGGCAACAAATATTAAACAAATTCTTCTCCTCTGAAGCCACAAGGTCTAGAGCTAAGATATTTGGCATGTAGCAATGCCTAGTTGAACTCTGCCAAGGATCTTCAAATCATGACCCTCGGGTCAATATTTGCCCCGCAAGGGGGTCACTTGTTTTACATAGACATTTATAGATAAAACGTTTCAAAATCTGCTTCTTTGAAATCAAAAAGTCTAGAGTTAAGTTATTTAGAGTTTAACAGTATGTAGTGGAACTTTTCAAAATTTGTTCGAATCATTCCATCGGATCAAAAGTTACCCTGCCCGGAGGGTTACTTGGGATAGGAAAAACTTTAAAAATCTTCTTTTATAAAACCACAAGGCCTAGAGCTTAGAGTTTTGGTATGTAACATTGTTTAGTGGTCCTCTACCAACTGTGTTCAAAACAGGCCCATGGAGTCAAAATTGACTACATCCGCGGGGGTCTTGTCTTTAAAATAGGAAAAACCTTATAGGAAAAACCTAGCTTCTAGTGAGTTTCTAAAATAACCGTGGCAACCTCATCATGGCCCTCTTGTTACTAGTTAGGTCTAGATTATGGTCACCGTGATAGTCCCAACTCAATCAAATCAATATCTGACATTTATATCTTGGATGCCAAGATGATAAGATGTCTTTTTTATGTTAAGGTTAAAATTAAAGTTTAATATCACATATATACCAATTATAGCGCCGTTGGGTGGCGTGTTTGGCTCGGGATTGGAGTGTGCGGGTTCAATCTCCACCCGTGCCACAGCGGTAGTGTCTTAAGGCAATACACATGTATATTCACATTAAATCTCTCTTTCTCTCTTCGAGGTTAAATCCAACTGGACTTAGTATCAAGAGCGGTTAATCTAAGTTGTAAATCGCAAAAAAGTTGTAACATAATAATTTGCTTTTCAAGTTTCTTTTGCAAAAATTATAAATCTGAATTATATCAATAATTATATTGACAGTGACATTTACTTTGCAAAACAGTTTCAAATTCAGTCTGCAACATGCCATACTTGTTTTAATTTCCGTTTTAAGTAGGTGAGAGCTCATCCAACCCACTTTGATTTGAGACACACACATCGATTGACAAAATATTGAACATATTTGCATAACATTGACAAAAACCGTTTTGTAGTAGGTTAAATGCCCCTGTTTCTTTTTTAAATTTTCCTTTATTGTTGTTAGGAATGATTTTAATTAAATCAGTTTTGCTACGGACCTTGGTCTGTGGTTTTCCACAAAAGGTCATTTGGTGACATTTTTTTCAAATTTGACTGTTTTTACGGGCTGCACTCGTCACCAATTTTCTCCTGTGGCACATTGACGGATACGATAAAATAAAACCATTTGGGTTTGCCATCCATGGCGCAATTGACGGATTTAGTAGGCGGATCTTGTGGCTTGCTGTTGAAAACAGTAATAACGATCCTAAATTAATCGCAAAATATTTTTATAAACTGTTACAAATGTAGGGGCGATTGTCCCGACGCTAATTCTGAACGACTGGGGAACTGAAAATGTTGTTGTGCGTCAGCTACAAATTTTTTTCCGACAAGGCCATGACGATGAAAATTCAGCAGGGAAAAGCTTTTAAATTGGTAAAAGGATTAAGTCTTTATGGGCGATGATACGCCGACAGTGCATGGATTTCTTCATAAATCTATTTAAAGATATGCGAGACACAGACCTATATAATGATGGCAACATAATTCATTGTCAATGCTCGTTATATTGTTTCATGCCCATCGTTTCACGTGATCTTCGGAATTTTGTCACTAAATGGAATTTGCACAATATAACACCTGGGACTCGTAAAGATGGACCTCACGGAAAACCCGATATGTTATTCACCATGCCGGAGTTGAATAACACGACCAGTTACTATCACAGTGAAGACCAGAATGACATAGACATATGTATGCAATTGTATACCCGACCATTAAACACATCGGGTTGCCCGTCTGAATTTGTTACATTGTTTAATCTAATAAGTCCAAACGGACGAACTGAGCATGAAAATGCAGATGATGCTTTTAATCTTTACATCAAAATTATTTAATTTCTACAGCAGATGTAATAAATTACATTAATTTTCATTACTTTAAACACTAAGTGTGACCTTGACCTTTGAGGTAGGGACTTGGGTCTTGCACGCGACACATCCGCTTGATGTGCTAGACATTTGTGCCAAGTTATTTTAAAATCCTTCAAAGCATGATAAAGTTATAGTCCGGACACAAATGTATGCATATATACAGGATTCCATTACCTTCAAACTCTAAGTGTGACCTTGACCTTTGAGCTAGGGACGTGGGTCTTGCACGCGACACGTCGTCTTGATGTGCTTGACATTTGTGCCAAGTTATTTTAAAATCCTTCAATGCATGACAAAGTTACAGTCCGGACACGAATGTGTGCATATATGCATACATAGAGGAATCCATTACCTTCAAACTCTAAGTTTGACCTTGACCTTTGAGCTAGGGACGTGGGTCTTGTACGCGACACGTCGTCTTGATGTGCTAGACATTTGTACCAAATTATTTTTAAATCCTTCAATGCATGACAAAGTTACAGTCCGGACACGAATGTGTGCATATATGCATATATAGAGGAATCCATTACCTTCAAACTCTAAGTATGACCTTGACCTTTGAGCTAGGGACATGGGTCTTGTACGCGACACGTCGTCTTGATGTGCTAGACATTTGTGCCAAGTTATTTTAAAATCCTTCAATGCATGACAAAGTTACAGTCCGGACACGAATGTGTGCATATATAGAGGATTCCATAACCTTCATACTCCAAGTGTGACCTTGACCTTTGAGGAAGGGATGTGGGTCTTGCACGCGACACGTCGTCTTGATGTGCTAGACATGTGTGCCAAGTTATTTTAAAATCCTTCAATGCATGACAGAGTTACAGTCCGGACACGAATTGTAAGTGGGGACGCACAGACGGACGGACGGACGGACGGACGGACAGACGGAATAAAACGGAATATGATTTTGTGTTGCCAAAGATACAACACAAAATACCGGAAGAAAAATGCGTTATTTAAACAAAATCTACAAAAAACGCATTTTTTAACTATATAACTCTACAGGAAAGTACATGTATACATTTGTTTTTATAAATAGAAGATGATAACACAACAAATACCAAGTTAACTTGACATGTGACGGAAGCTCAGTAGTTTTGCTAGTATATTAGATAGAATGTTAGAATTCTGCATCACTGTAGTCGGTCTCCGTGGTTTAATCGGTAAAGGTGTCTGCACCTGTAACTGTACAGGCGTACTTTTACGAATGAGTTCGAATCCCATCCAAATCCATGTTTTTACATTTTACTTCTGTTTTACTTTCATTACTATCATTTTCAGCTTTTAAACCATTTTTAAATGGTTAACGCCACACAATCATAAAAATCTCCATACACGTCAAACTAATTAGGATAATGGCAATGAAAAATTAAAACATACTTTATACATATCATTCGATAACAGTTAAGTTTCGATAATACATGTCAGTCAGTAGATGTGGTGTCGTGTCAGGTTTTGCTTGTTCAGCCAGAATTTGTTTTATTGAGTTCTTTTGGGGCCATGCCTTAACATCAACCACCACTAATTTTGTCAATGTCACAGGGGTCTCAAGCTTGAAAATATTGCCTGCCCTTCATCTCTAAAACCCCTTATTGGTTTCCAGATTTTCAACAACTTTGTTGGAAGCATCTGTATAAAGTGTAGTTACTAGTATATGCATATTACAAGTTAGGGTCATATACCAAAGGTCAAGGTCATAGGGGCTTGAAACTTGAAAATATTGTCTGCTCTTCATCTCCAAAGCCCCCTCTTGGAATTTCATCAAACATGATCTGAATCATCAGTAACAAGAAAATTATAACTTTACAGTTATATGAGACGATTACTGTGTTACAAGTGTAGAGCATTGCAGCAGGTATTGGAGTAAAGGTGATTGAGTGTCTACGTAGAAGCGATTGTATCAAAAATCGAGATCGATCTGAGCACAGAGGACTGTACTGAAGTCAGAATGGTTGTCATATAGGCCTGTTATGGATTTAATTTTATATGAAGGCTTCCTACTTTTAAGTTATGTATAAATCGATTAAATTTCTCTGCATACACATAGACAGATAATTATCATGAAGTTTGTTGAAATATTTCAGTTAACAGCCATTATGATTCGAAATATTGTTAAATTTGATTTATTGTTTACGTTTTTCCCTGATACGGTCCAAGATGTCGGAAGGGTGGAAGTCGCGCTGACACAATTTTCAACAAACAAAATCGATAAAAGTCTCGCATTACGAAAAAAAGATTTAGATTGGAATGAGACTAAAGTTACATAAAGAAAGAAAAATACAAAAAAAAAAGAAAAACTATTAAGCCATAAATATTGAAGAAGACACGATTAAATTTGATTTATTTTGTACGTGTTCCCCGATTCGTTCTAAGATGGATGACGGGCGGTTGTGGTCGCTCTCGATTTCGGATAACTACGGATATTGTCCATCGATGCTAAAATGTCGCATAAAGTCTCGCAGTCAAACGTTAAACATGTATAGGGAAATACGAGAGTTGCCAATCCATGTGTATATAAGCCCGTGATGTAACAAAAATAGACGTTACAAACTTACTACTCTGCCAATGTTACCATAGTACAGTAACTAAATACAACATTTTGTTTCAAGTCAAAGTCTTCATGGATAGTAAAAATATTTTTTGAAACTTTGACTTTTTGTGAAAATATTTGTTCTCAATTTCTGTCCATGAACACTTAACAATGAAAACTATTATATCAAAAATATAGGAAATATATCTACTTTTTTGTATATTTCAGTTGTTTATTTATTATTGTATGCCAAAGTGAGTACTATTATGACTATTGAATGAAATTATCATGCATTTTTTTTTGCTCAAAAGAAAACGATGATAAGTTGTCTTCATTTCGAGTAAAGCATTGCAGAAATATGCCACCATACAATTCCAATGTGTAGGGTACATTATTAAAGGAGTGGAGGGAATAGAACAACGAATACAGCTCATTAAATATCAAAGTTTTATACGTTGGGAGCGAAAGTCAATAATAATACAGTAATTTGCAGTAATGAAAATGACTTATTTAATATGTTGGTCCAAAGCCATCTAACAAAACCTGTAAAATGATAAAAAGGAATACAACAGTATGTCACATTTCAGGAAATGCTAACATGTTTTAATTGATTCCAACACTGAGTCATTTACGACCAATAGTTAAAGGTTCATTACTAAGAACATATCGAATTTTCTTTTAAATGTGGAATTGTAACAGGTATATACACTTTGAAACTGGCTTCTCAAACTTTACAATAGTCGCGGAGTGTTTCCCTGTTGAAGTACTGATGCAGAAAAATAAGTGAATGTTTTTGTATTTCCTTAGATTGGTCTGGGTGATCTTTTTGTCCTACTTTCGCTTTATTGCATGTTGTAAACAGTCAGAGATATATATTATGATGGACATCATTGGAAGTGAAGTTTTTTCAACTGTAATTCAAAATAGGCATGCCTATTCATGTACAACTTATTTGCAGCTTTTATCTGGGAAACTTCTGGACAATAACAAACATATTTGAAAACTGGAAAACCTACTTTTGTTTCCGAAAAGGCAATATATGATTCATTTATTTTTTTTGCACTCAAATTTTATATACAATATGGTCACATTCGATGCAGTATGTCATATTTTTCCCTTTGTGAAAATTCGATTTGGTGTTAGTCATGGAACTTAAAAGGAATTCAATGCAAGTTCTAAGCAAATGCATACAGTATAGTGAGAAAGACTACCAAAGGTGTTATAATACTATCGTGAACACCTGACTATCGAACTGGTTCTGTGTTATTCTCGAGCTCAGAACACGTGCAGACATACTTTCAACCCTTATACTGGTTTTATGTCATCAGCAGATTTCTTCTCTTCTGATTACAACACTTGAAACATTACAACAGTACTGTGCAGGTTTTCCATTTCCTAGGAATCATTTCTTCTTAAGTAATTTTGAAAAAGGCCAAAGAGAGAACACACAATTCAAGCTCGCTTTAGGCCCAGTGATATATCATAACAATATTTCTATTTCTAGACCAACAGCTATGGTTTGCACTTCCAGCATTTCTGGAGTAAGACTACATTATATGAAACATCATATACGACCTATTACACTCAACAAAACACAATGTGTCCCCTTTTGCAGGAACATTATAACAAAAGGGCATTGATGGCACTGCATATCTTACCAGACTACATTATAACAAAAGGGCATTGATGGCACTACATTTCTTACCAGAGTACCAGTGCACTTACCCAGGAAAGCAATTTTAACCCGAGGGTCATAGTTTGAACAAACTTGGTAGAGGACCACTAGACACTGCTACTTCACTATAGCCAAACCTATAAAATAACAGTTACTAGCATTGGATTAGAGAGTAAGGTCCAAATGGTATATTGAACAGTGAGAAAACAAAAGGGCAATGATGGCCCTATATTACTCACCTGGCTTTTATTGGATATGATACAAGGTCATCACTAGCAAAAATGGTTAATATTGACCTTGGGTACAAAATTGTGGTACAGATCTACAAGGTCATGCCATCAGTTTTTCCTACATAAGCATATATCTATAAACAAATGACCCGAGGCGTGGTTTAGACCCTGGATTCATAGTTTTAACAATCATGGTAGAGGTTTACTAGGCAATCTCACAATCTGTAAGCTTTGTGGTTTCAGAGAACATTTTAAAAGTTTTTCCTTTCCATTACCATGGCAACCAGTTCTGTATGGAATATATTTTTTGAATAACTATGAAAAGGCTTCATGCAAAAAACACCTCTGCCATTAAAGTTATATCATCAATGACAATAGTTTCAAAGGAGAAGCCGTTTGAAGGAAAATTTTAACTGACATACGCCAAACAAAATGCAATCCTAATAGCTTAAAACATAACAGCTTTCATCATATTTTCACCTACACTAAACCCTGGCAGAGGATTTCAACATAAACAGCTACATGACTATACATATATTTTGCAAAAACATCACAGAGACTGGCTAAATTCTTATTTCCCTAATAATCACTGCTTGTATACTTACACATTTATATCAGCTGACCCAATCAATAGTTACAACACACATATATACTCACAAGGTCACTTGTTCTCAAAGCCAGGTTAATATTTTCATATTTCTCTAATTGAATCTCACACCAGATTTGTGTCATATACAAACGTCTCTCATTTTTGTATAATTAACTGACTAGTTGGCAAATCTCTTCCTGATTTTTCAATGCTAAAGCTCTTCTGCAGCTGTTTAGAGGGCACTAAAATTTAAAAGCAAATTACCCGCAGCCATGTTTTCTAGCCAAAGTTAATCAAGTTCCAGTCATGACAAACACCCGGTGCAGCTGACAAACTTTGCTGAGTTTATATGCATGACCCTAGTCAGTAGGTGCATCTGGTCCACACATCCTTTTATGAAAGTTCATGCTATAAAGGTGCCATCAAAACTAAAACCATCTCCACTTGTTCCAGATACATTGTAAATAGTTACATGTATCAATCATAATCCTCAACTTTTGGCATACCTAAATGGCATTATGATACGTAAGCTTAGCACAGGAGTTTTGTGACTGAAACAACCTCGCATATCTTTAGAGACAACATCAAAGTATCCTCCTCAAATAAATGCACATATACTTACATGCTAAAGTCAGTAAACCCAGGCAACAATTACACACTCCTAAAACCAACTGCTCACCAACCCATTTAACGAAATATGTAAATACAGAAGTGGAAAAATAAAATTATGTCACATTTCATGAGCACATCAACATCTAGACCGGCATTGATGAAAAGGATGTAACAAATATTAACATTTAGAAATGCATATTCTTGGCTTCATCGTGACGTCCTTTATGCTTATTAGCCAATCATATTATCGGATCACATTTATTTACCCATTCGAGTAAAGGTGAAAACTTTCTACTTTGGTAGTGTATTCCAGTATGCCAGTTAATTGTGTGACCGCAGTAGGCTCATTTCCAGATTTAAAATAACCTCAACAAAAAAAAAACGCCAAACATAAATATGCTGAGCTATAAAAAGTAAAAAGAAAAAATACATGCTATTGCTCTAAGAAGTTAATGGTCCGAAATTTGGTAGAACAGACTTTAGATTGTTTATCCAGTTCATAGAAGTGTGGGCTAGCTACAAGCACATAATTTTACAGTTTAAAAATATATTATTGGGACACAAACAACACAAATACTCTACCTAGTTTGTTTGTCGTCCACACTGACAAATGAAGAATTTGAAACTAAGGGACGTAACTACTGGAACTAATTTTGATTGAATGGTAATTAATTGAACGATTTCTAAATGTATCGGATAATTTAAGGTTGCGGTAGTGACTTCAAACATAATATTTAGCCTTGAAACGCAATGATTTCGGAAATTTACTGTAGTTTTACTGACTTGAATAAAAATTGCGGTCAAAGCGCATATTGCCCCAACCCCCACCCCCGACACACGATGAGTCTGAAAGTGCCGCTCCAATCTGAAAACAAAAAACGCTTCCTATCCCGGTAACGGACATGCTGAAGGCCGACGATATCATATTTCACTTGATGTCTCAAGATCTATAACTAGAAATCTATAACGATTCTATTATTATAGGCACAACGTGTTTAAATGTTGCATTGTCTGTATGGAACAGAGAGGATATGCAAATTTTGATCTAGATCTACTTTAAATGTGTTATATCAAATAGACCTAGACTACAGAAGTAAGATAAAAACTTCAACAAAATCGCGAATTCGTGAAAACATGAATTCATGAAATCGCGAAAACATGAAAACGTGAATTCGTGAAATAGTGAATTCGTGAAGAAAAATCGTGAATTCTTGAAATCGTGATTTCGTGAAATCGTGATTTCGTGAAATCGTGAATAAAAAATCGTGAAATCGTGAATTCGTGAAGACAAAATCTTGAATTCGTGAAATCGTGAATTCGTGAATACTTCACTAAACCCTCAATTACCCTAGTGACATTATATTCCTACATCTGGCCAATCTAATTGATTAAATTAACGACTATCTGTACAAATTCAGTTCGAGTAGTGTGAAGTAAATACCTTCAAACAATGTGAATTAAGACACAATTTTTAAAACAAAAACACTTTTTACTATCTTTACAGTATTAGAGTATTTGTAATGCCGGTTTCTAAAAGTGATAAAACTACCTTATGGTAATTTTCATAACCAGCTTTCTTCTCTAAGAAATTTTTAACCAATTTACACCTAGATCTTAACAATGCAATCTACTGACACGTGTGTGTCTTGAATTAGCAGGATTGTTATCCAAAATGCGAAGGACAAACGTCTGTTATTTGTCGTCTGCTTCGAGTATGGCTCTGATAGACACTAGGTAAAAAATTAGTTAATCAAAGCTTATAACTCAAATGATAAGCTAATTGTAATTGAAGTATATGAACTATAACAAAACAGTATGACTTCTTTTGGAAACATATATTAAAAGTATACACTGTACGCCTGGTTTCATATATAGCGTTTACCAACCTCGCATTCCATATGGCCTATATTTTGTTGTTTCAACTTAAATGCACTAAAGAGAAATATTATTTCTTTGTTGTATTAGCCTTCAAAATGCTAAAAAATCTTCATACGTCTTGAATTTCATTGGCTGCGACTGCAAGTTTATGTCACGGATAGAGTTCTGAGACACGAGGTTCAGATTTAAATCTCGGTCAAAATGAAGCCGGATTCCTAATAATATTGCCACTGTCATAAATCACATCACGCGAAATTTTGAAAATTCCATTTATCTTATAATTCCAATCGTTGTGAAACAAATTTACACGTTTCTCTTGTACATTTCTTCTGACCTTTTGATTTCATAACAACTTATCATTCACTTACAAATAAACATTACTATTGGGGATCATTTAGTTAATTATTTAATATTCTAAATTAAACTGTCTTTCTGTCAACTTCATAGGATAAATTTCACTCGATATGTAAGTTAACATTCTTAATCAATTAACGTGCATTATTTTCCTAGGCAATGTTTCACCACTGCTAAAGTGATAACTGCAATCATTTTGTCCGCACTATACTGGAAATGTGTATGTGTGATATGGCACCGATATGTGTAAGTCTTGTGTCCTATGTAATTTGCATGTGGTATGATACCGAAATGTGTCAGTGTTGTATCCGATGTAAATAGTTTGTGATATGACACCGATATGTGTCAGTCTGGTATCAAAAGGAATTTGTATGTGGTATGGTACCAAAATGGTGCGATTTGGAGGATTCTATGTGCATTTTCCCCCAAACAGGGCACCAGGATCGCGAGGCACTGTAGCCAAACTGATATTAGGCCTAAAGGTACTATAAGACCCTCTATGAGGAATTTCAATCACACATGTGCAACACATTTGTAGAAAAAAGTGCAAACAAGATGGTGATGGTGTTTTACTTTGAGACTGACTGAGGAAATCTTTCGATAAGAAGGTGTTCCGCGATGAAAAGGGCCGTTTGCTGTTTTATTCTTGTTTGCTCTTTTCTGATTTCAAAGTGATATGATGACGTTATCAAAATGAAAACGTTTTGTTGTTGTCTCTGTTGTTAATATTTTTAGGAAGGACATAAAGTGACGTCATCTAAATGATATGATGACATCATCAAAGTGAAAACATGTGTTGTTGTTGTGTTTTTCTACCTTGCTGTTGTTGTTGTTGCAACTAGTAAATTTATTCATTTTTATTCAGCTGAGCACGAGACAAGATGATATTGATTCAACTACAATAAATGGAAATGAATAAGAATTCTAAAGAATTTGTATTTCCTGAAATACATCAAATTTGCTTTGATGGTATATTTTCGTCAGTTTTCTAACTTGAAAAACCCCAAAAGTGATTAAAACATTTTCCCGGTACAATATTGAACGATTCTAGGTAACATGTAACGTTTGACTTAATAAAAGCTCAAAACAATATAAGAAAATCTCGTCCCAAAAAGCTTGTTAAATCAAAAACGTAACTTAAAGCCATTTAGTGCAAAGTCAGTGTTCAAAACCCACTTGACATCCACACAAATGCTACACAATGTTTCTGAATAAGATAATACTATTAAAATTAATGTAGATTTTCAAAACTTTGCTTACATGTATTAATTATCAAACGTTTAGGCTGACAATTTTCAATTATAACCGACCGAGAAAATTTCGAAAAAAATGTCTCTTAAAACCTTTTCTTAAAATGTCTTTTTACCTGACCCACTTGACACCCACTAATATATACTGCTATAGGGATCAAATATGTTGATACCCTGTCCTTTCTCGTGTCCACTTTGGACAAGCACTTGCAAAATGTCCCGACTGGTGACAATAATAACAGACACGTAGTTTGGATATTGATATCATCTACTGGGAAATGTTTTTTTTTCTGTTACAGCATCTTTGGCTCAATAGATGAGAATTGATGTCGAGTAGAGATGCTTACGGCTTTTTATAGACGTAGAGGGGCATTTCCCTTGTTGAAGTGTATTAAAGAGAGGTTATATTGTGCCAGTCGTCAGTCGACATCTGGAAGTCACCAGACGTGCCCTGTCATCCGACGATAGTCATAAGACACTGGTACCTTACTCGGACATTCAGAAGTAAGAGCAGAAGCAGAACTTAAGAAAGATAAAAAGCATATACTATCCCTTTCATGAAAAAAGAAACAACTTTGGA